>JAVLUX010000014.1:15535429-15877929 GCA_032164185.1 Moxostoma hubbsi | reverse complement strand
CTTGCCTGGGCAGCCAAGAGTGTCGGGCCAGAGCGGAATCCAAACCGCCCCCCCCCCGAACCCTCGCGGTTCGACGATTGGTTCCTGGGGCCAGAGTGCTGCAAACGGCCACACTCCGCCCCCGTTCCTTTCTTCCTGGAGGTGCATGATGATCTCAGGCGCTCGTGGCAGGCACCTTTTATAGCCTGCACGCGATCCATGAGCTCCTCCGCTCTCACTACCCTCGACGGCAGGACGGCAAGGGGCTACTCGGCAATTCCCCAGGTGGACCAAGCAGTTGTGGTACATTTATGCCCGCAAAACGATTCCACCTGGTGGAACCGCCCGCGGCTCCCGTCCAGGGACTGTAGGCTGACATCGTCCCTGACAGAGCGCCGCTGGACATGCCGCCTCTGCCTTGCATGCCATGGCACTCCTGCAGGTGCACCAAGCCAAGAGAACCACTTAGAGAACTACACAAGTTCTCTCGACCGCCGGCTACCGGTTCTTTTTGGCAGGTACGGTGCCCGGACTTCCCGCTTCCACGTGCCCTGCCGGTTTTACAGCCCCTACTTCATCATACCCAAAAAAGGCGGTGGGCCAATCCTCGACCTGCGAGTTCTGAACCGGGCTCTGCACAGACTCCTGTTCAAGATGCTCACACAGAAACGCATTCTAGCGAGCATCCGGCATCTGGATTGGTTCGCGGTGGTAGACCTGAACGACGCGTACTTCCATGTCTCGATCCTTCCTCGACACAGACCCTTTCTCCGGTTGGCCTTCGAGTGTCGGGCATATCAGTAGAAAGTCCTCCCCTTCAGCCTGTCCTTGTCCCCTCGCACCTTCACGAAAGTCGCAGAGGCAGCCCTTGCCCCAATAAGGGAAGTGGGCGTCTGCATCCTCAACTATCTTGACGACTGGCTAATCTTAGCTCACTCGCGGGACATGTTGTGTGCTCACAAGGACCTCCAAGTTCTGAGCATCTCTTTTCTTGGTATGGAGTTGGACTCGTCTCAATGACGGCGCCTCATCAACGAGCTGTCTGTCAGCAAACTGTGCCTAGAGTTTGGTCCGTCTTACGCTCACGTCATCCTGAGACCCCAACCAGGCTACGTGCCCAAGGTTCCCACGACACCTTTCAGGGATCAGGTGGTGAACCTGCACACGCTGCCCGACGGCAGACCCAGCCTTGGTGTTGCTGTGTCCGGTGCGCACTCTTCGCATCTACTTGGATCGCACGCAGAGCTTTAGAAGCTCCGAGCAGCTCTTTGTCTGCTTCGGTGGACAGCGGAAGGGAAGCGCTGTCTCCAAACAGAGGATCACCCACTGGGTCGTCGATGCCATCACTATGGCATACCACGCCCAGCACGTGCCACCCCTTCTGGCCTACGAGCCCATTCTACCAGGGGTGTTGTGGCTTCTTGGGCGTTGTCCCACGGCGCCTCTTTAGCAAACATATGTAGAGCCACGGGCTGGGCAACACCTAACACCTTTGCAAGGTTCTATAACCTCAGGGTTAAGCCAGTTTCATCCCGTGTGTTATCAGGTGACACAGACAGGTAAGTTTGGGTCAGCTGGCCGGGTGTATCGCTTGTGCTCTTTCCCCAGTTGCGTTCGCAAGAAGTGTGAATCCTGGACGTTCTTCCTCCCTAGCCTAGCGGCCGTCGAGTCTTCGGAGAGGCTCGCTGCCCCCCCCAGTACGGGTGTCACTCTGGCCCCCGTACTGAGGTAAGTGCTCCACATGCTCTGGTTGTCCCCTAGGCAACCCTGTGTGATGTATATTCCGCAAAATTTTCCCTGCCAGTAAACCGCGTCTTCCTTGGTCAGAGGGCCCTCTGTCCTTGGTCACCATGTTTGTAGTAACTCCTCCCCCATTGGGTAGGACCTACCACGACACCGCTCCACACGATTTGCTTCCACTTCTAACCGGTAAGACCATGTGTTGTATTCCACATATACATTGGGCTGTTCTGTGTTATATTTGATGTAATTTAGTTAATGTTTATTACATTTTTTAATTTCACATGTGTTACCCTGATGGTGTTCGCGTGAGTGACACTGAGCATGGTCTCTACATGTTTATTGGTCATTGCTCCAGGAAGGGCCACTGTTGTTGTTGTTGAACTTCATGTCATCATGTGCCCATTTGTAATTACTACGGTGATTAACAATACTTACAATATACGTGAAAAGCAGATTTTTACAGTTTCAGAAGGTTAATATATCAACTTTATTATTTAATAATATTAATGATGGTAATGCACTGTAAAATATACAGGCATTAAAATGACATCCTGTAAAGCCTGAAACATGGTTAATATTTTTTTTTTAACAGTGTAGGATGTCATGAGGATGAGTATGATTTTTGGGTGAACAATTCCTTAGTTTATTTTTATCTAAGTTTATTTTTCTTACCCCATTGGAAACCATATATATATCTTGTTTAAGGCATAAACCTTGCCAATTTTTATTTTATTTTACAGCTTATGCAATTTTGCATCACAACTTTTTACATTTTGAAACAAAAACATGAATACTTAAAAATAATAATATGCAAATGGGGTAAAAATAAATAAATAAAAAGGTTTAGATATTTTATCTGGATTTATTTTACTTGTTTGTTTATTTTGTAGTGCATATGCATGTGAAAGTAACAATCTTTACCTTTAAATTCTCTGACTAAACAATGTGCTACACAGATTGCACTGTATTACTTACAATTTATACTTGATTTCTTTATTCATTTGTATATTCTTGGGTGATTTTTACATTTGACTTTCATGTCTTTGCTTATCTTTTTCGTAATTATGCCTATGCAAAGAACTTTGAATTACCATTGTGTAATGTGCAATAAACTTTGTTTGTGAGGTCACACGAGGTGAGGTTATTAATGAATGTGTGTGCCTGTTGTCAATCAGCAGAAGGTGGTTAAGTTTAACGATAAGGCTGAAGAGACATCATAAAAAATAATATTTCCCATTTATACCAAACACACAAAACAGACACATGCTGTACCTGCGATGATCATTAGTTGTTTGGTGCTCTGTAGTCTATTCAGGAGCTTTCCCTGAAATTTTCTCTGTGAAAGCCAGCCCTGTTTGGATAAGGCACAATACACCAGCAAACACACACAGGAGGTGTTTACAAAGATACAAAACAAAAAGGAGAAGCTCACAGATACTGTTTACTTGACTCTGATTGCAGACTACAACCGTCTGTTTGTGTGTGTGTGTGTGTGTAAGCAACCATGATCTGCACTGCATACACAAAAGTCTCTAATTTTGCCTTCAGCTGGATTCAATAAAGCACAGTTTGTTGATATGAACAATTAGAGCACACCATCTCTTCATAATAAGCCTGACCGAAGTTCCGAAGTTAAATGTGCTCATCTTGAACTTTCTCCAACAGCCAGCCCACAGACATCCTTCTTTGTGGATTAGAGTTCAACCAAAGCATGCAGGCACTGGATAAAAGAATCATAAATTACGCATGCTGATCGAGAATCAGATTCATCACTGTCTGTATTGATATTTGTGACTGTGTTTGGAGAGGCAAAACTGATCCAGGTGCAGTCATCCTAATTTGTCTGAGGGGCTGAAGTAGAAGAGACAGTCTGACCTCAGTCAGCAGGCGTCTTCTCCTTTAGAAATAACAGTAGTCTTAATCCTTTAATAAGATTGCACAGTCATATAAAAACACATACACAGCTGTGGGGATATAGGCAGTTAATTTATCTATCTGTCATCTCTTTAGAATATCCTTTAAATGAAAGGGGTCTTAATTTCCCTAGGCTTCAGTCAAATGGTGCAGCACAATAAGCTTTGCAGAGGGAAGACTAAACAGCAAGCCATGTGTGCGTGCATTACAGTTATTCTCAATCGCTTTGGCTCAATTCTCGAATGTGTGCAAAAGAGTAAGTATAATCTACAATTTGCACAATAACTAAAATACACATGGCTTGCTGATCAAAACCGATGAGTTGATTTCCAGCGTTGACTGCCATGGTGCTTGTGGTGGACTTCAGGAAGAAAGACAGAGAACACAGCCCCATCACCATCAATGGAGCACCGGTGGAGAGAGTCAGCAGCTTCAAGTTCCTCGGTGTCCACATTACTGAGGAACTCACATGGTCCGTCCACACTGAGGCCGTTGTGAAGAAGGCTCACCAGCGCCTCTTCTTCCTGAGACGGCTGAGGAAGTTTGGAATGAACCATCACATCCTCACACGGTTCTACACCAGCACCGTAGAGAGCATCCTGACTGGCTGCATCACCGCCTGGTACGGCAATAGCACCGCCCACAACCGCAAAGACCTGCAAAGGGTGGTGCGAACGGCCAAAAACATCATCGGAGGTGAGCTTCCCTCCCTCCAGGATATATATAACAGACGGTGTGTGAAGAAAGCTCGGAGGATTATCAAAGACTCCAGTCACCCGAGTCATGGGCTGCTCTCACTGCTTCCATCAGGCAGGCGGTATCGCAGCATCAGGACCCGCACCACCCGACTACATGACAGCTTCTTCCCACAAGCAATAAGACTTTTGAACACATGATCTCTCACGATCAACAATCAGCACTGCACTTTATAAATCCTCATTCTGTCAATATATTCTCCCAATTCAGTTAGTGTATATATATATATTTATACCCGTATCTAGTGTGTGTATTCTACATTGTGTGTATTGTGTACATTTGTTATGTAAATTGTTGTGTAGGTATGTGTACATTTGTTATGTAAATTGTTGTGTAAGTTTATGTAAATTGTTTTGTGTAATATGTTGTTTATTGTAAAGTGGTTTATGTCTCGTCACTGTCATTACTGCTATGTTGCTCGGAACTGCACACAAGAATTTCACCTGCTGTTGCACTCGTGTACACAGTAGTGTGACAATAAAGTGATTTGATTTGATTTGATTTGGTGAAAAAACTTTACCAGTACGGCTCACGTGATGACAAAAAAACTTTTCATTTTGGTGGCATTGGCCAATTTACTGACAAAATAACTAGGCTTTGAAGCATGAATTTCATTTTTTGGGTGTGTTACTACATTTTGCAGCCATGCAACAGAGTTGTGATGTCCCATAAAACAGTTGTGACAATTGCACTTACAGTTTGGAGAAAAAATGAGCAAAAAGCAATTAAGAAAAACTGTAACTGCTGAGACACATTGCTCTTGTCATAGTCTATTGCTCTGTTCTGAAATGTAATGAGCTGCCTAAAAAGGCAGCATTTTAAGGCATTATGACGAGCTCAAGACGCAGCATGTTCCAAAAGTTGTAGAAGGTAACTTAATTGTTTTCTCCTAAGATACCTTGTTTTAGACGAATTCTAAAGCAGCATCACATGTATCTTGCACAAAGAAGTAAATCCCAGAATGCATTGTGATGAGCTTGAGAAAAAATAAGTCTAAAATGGTGAAGGAAGCAAGAAAAATGTTATTAATAAAAATATTCCAGCCTGCTGGAAAAACAAACATTCCATTAGGATTTAATGGTTAGTATTGGTTTACATTACAGTTATGTATTGTCCCTAATGGTATCCAGTAGACATAACATGCCACCATTAGAAGCCAACATTTTACCTATAGAGACCAAATTAAGGGACAAATACTGTATAGTTTCTATTAACCTCCTGAGACCCGAGCATGAGCACGAACATTTACCTTTTGTTTTGTAACTAGTAGTACATAATAAAAAAAGCACAAAAAAAGTCCCTAAAAATGTATGTCCACATATGTGAACAGCAGGGCTAAGTTGTGAAATTTTAAATAATTCCAAGCTATAGAAAGATTTTTTTTTTTCATCAAATGTTTATTAGGTTTCCAGGAGTGTTGGTTATTCATGTTTTTTGAGACGTTAGAGACATTACCTCAGAAATTAGCATAAATAATTCTGATTCAAATAATTGCCATTATCATCCAACCAGTGCCACCTATGTTCAAATAAAATGACACATTATACATAATGAATCTATTTATTGACTACCATTGTCCCAAGTCTTCCAAACATGTTGTGTGGTCTAATCTGCAGGCTGAAACTGAACATTTGGTCAGATTTTAGAAGTGAATGCACAGCGTAAAGAGCTACAGGATTCTCCCTTGCATCCTTGCTTCCTATTTAGTGAAGGACTTAACCTCCTGTGTCCTGTCTGTCTGCGCTGGTCTCAGAACAGTTTGAAATGCACCTTATTTTTATCCTAAATCCATATTAAGTCTCTAAAATGTTTTGGATGAACCCATTGATTCTCAATGTGAAAATGCACAGTGAATATACTGTAGAAATGCATTTTCTAATGTTTACATTTACATTTAGTCATTTAGCAGATACTTTTATCCAAAGCGACTTACAAATGAGACACACATCAAGCAATTTGTTATACAAAGTTTAACAATATCTGCTCTCACAGTGCCAGGTGTAGTTAAGAAGCTAGCACAGAAGAAAGAGCCAGACAATTATTTTTACATTAAGTGCAGGTTAAGTGCACTTGTAAGTGGAATTAGAGTGGGTAGGTTAAGTGCTCATGGAACAGATGTGTTTTCAGCTGGTTCTTGAATGTTAAGAAGGTAACAGCAGATTGTCTGGAGGTTGGAAGTTAATTCCAACACAGTGGAGCAGAGAAAGTGAACAATCGTGAAATAGACCTTGGTCCCTGTGATGGGACCACCAGGTGTCACTCGTTCATAGACCGCAGAGAGTGAGTTGGAGCATAGACCTGAAGAAGTGAATTGAAGTAAGAGGGTGCAGATCCATTTGTTGTCCTAAAAGCCAGAGTCAAAGCCTTGAATTTGATGTGGGCAGCTATAGGTAGCCAGTGGAGTGAAATCAAGAGTGGGGTGACATGAGCCCACCCTGGACCATCCGTAGTGGCTTAATTGTGTTAGCTGGAATGCCAGCCAACAGACCGTTTCAGTAGTCCAGTCTTGAAATGACCAGAGCTTGGACCAGGAGCGGTGTAGCATAATCAGACAAGAAAGGTCTGTTTTTCCTGATGTTGTAAAGTGTGAACCTGCAAGACCAGGAGGTTGAGGAAATGTGTGCAGTGAAATTAAGCTGCTCATCTACCACCACTCCCAGATTCCATGCTGTTTTGGTTAATGTTAGTGTAGTTTAACCAAGATGAATAGTGAGGTTGTGGTCAACAGATGGGTGCTGGGATCACAAGAAGTTCTGTCTTTGCAAGGTTGAGCTGAAGGTGTCATTCCTTCATCCAGGCTGAAGTGTCTGAGAGGCAGGCAGAGATAAGAGCTGAGACAGTAGGGTCATCAGGCTGGAACGACAGGTAGATCTGCATATCAGTGGTAGAAAAAGCCAAGTGCCTCAATGACCAAGTGATGTTGTGTACAATGAGAAGAGGAGGGGTCCAAGCACTGATCCTTGATAAACCCCAGTGGTCAGCTGGTGTGTGGATTTAGCTCTCGCCATTCGCAAGGTTTCAGCTATGTGACAAGAGGGCAGTCTCTGTTCAGTGTCCTTTTCATGATGCCAGACTGATGTCTGTCGAGTAGGCTGTTCAGTGACAGAAAAGGAGTCAATTTATTGAAAACAACCCTCTCAAGAGTTTTAGACAGAAAGGGTAGGAGAGAGACCGGTCTGTAGTTGTTAACAACTGTGGGGTTATATGTTGTTTTTTTAAGCAGTGAGGTAACTTGAGCCTATTTGAATGTATTGGGAAAGTTTCCAGTTGTGAGAGATGCTTTGATAATGTGTGTGAGTGCGGGTAAGATCGATGGAGATGCAGCTTGCATAAGATGGGAGGGGATAGGGTCAAGTGGACAGGTGGTAGGATGGTTAGAAAGAAGTACTTTGGAGACCTCAGTCTTTGATAAATGAGATAGAGGAAAAAAGATGATAGGATTTTGGAAGAGACTAGCTGTGGGTGTTAGTTGAAGAGAACTGGCTTCTGATGCTCACTACCATGTCAGTAAAAAAATGTGGAAAAGTCATTAGCAGTCAGAAGTAGTAAGATGTGGTGGAGGAGGATAGAGAAGAGATGAGAAAGTTCACGGGAATCTGAAGTGTAGTTCTGGTAGTAATCAATTTTAGCAGCAGAAACTCTAGCGGAAAAAGAAAGTGATTGATACACAGGTCAGCAGGGTCTATTGACTTGTGCCACTTTCTCTCCACAGCCCTAAGCTTGGTTCGGTGATCTCAAAGTTTCTCCGACAGCCAGGGGCTGGAGGGTGTGGCACGTGCTGGCCTGGAGGTACTATCACGGCAATAAGTGAATGTTGAGCAAAGAGGATTTGTAGCTTAATTTAAATCAAGTGAAGATAAATGGTTAGTGGAGGGAAGGGAAGCAGAGACTATGGAAGAGAAGCGAGTGGGTGAGAGAGACAGAGCAAAGGTTGTGGAGGAAGGAGACCATAGGTGGAGTAAGAGGTAAAGAGATATGCAGAGGGTAACATGGAGATTACTGGAAATACAATGACATGTAAGGATGAGATCTAGCTGTTTCCCTGCTCTGTGAGTTGCAGGGGTGTGCAGTCTTGTAAGGTCAAATGAGGTGAGAAGAGCTAGAATGTTAGCCGCTTGAGGTTTTTCCAGGTAGATGTTAAAGTCCCCAAGGACCACCAGCGGAGTGCTGTCTTCTGGGAATGAGGACAGCAATATACCTAGATCTTCAACAAAGTTGCCTAGTTGACCTGGGGGGTGATGGATGACCAAAAAAGTGGATTTTATCAGGATTAGTGTCAGTAATGGCATGATATTCAAAAGTTGTGTTACTGCAGAGAGAAGAATGCAGAGTGAATTTCCATGAGTTTGAAAAGAGCAAACCGGTTCCCCCTCCCCGCCCAGTCAGACAAGGGTTGTGGGTGAAAGTGAAGGCAGTTGAGAGAGCTGAGGGAGTTGCAGTGTTGTTTCTGCAGATCCAAGTCTCGGTCAGAGCCAAAACATTGAGTTTTGACTGACTGGCAAAGGCCAGAATGCATTGTGTATAGCGAAGCCAAAATACAATGTCCATGCAAGTGGACGCAGGGTCGCATGAGGTTAAAACCAATAGAATTCCCTTTATAACCATTAGAATTTCTGTGAGAGTTTTTGTGTACCATGTGTCACGCCCATTCCAGAAAAGTACTTTTTGTGATAATTAGCTAAACAGCATAATTCCATCAATATGTAGAGTCTGTTGAGTTGTGCATGAGTTAAGTAGAAGAGTATTCCAAATCAATCAGTTTTGAGGCTCCATCTTTGTTAGGATGCTCCCTAACAAATAAGCTGCCTATGTAGGCAGTAGGCAGCAAGGTAGCTAACTATATTTTGTTTACATTGAGAACAAATCAAAAGCAGATTTGCCATCAACAAAACCTTTTTTTTCCTGTTCTCTGGATCATCCAAGTGCACACACACATACACACAACATTATCCCAACAGCTCAATATGAACAAGTACATAAATTGCAAACAAAATAATTTGTTATAATAATTTGATTATTATTAAATAATAATAATCTCCCCCATTCAGCTGAACATATATGCACGCATACACAGACAGTGGGTCAAAATCTAGAGTCTACTCATTAAAGTGCTTTGATGCCTCAAGAGACACTGTATTGCTGACAGTCTATATTGAGTTTTGCATTGGAGCAAAAGACACATGTGAAGCTTGCCTGCTGGATACTCACGTAGAATGCATTGGCAAAACGTGACTCATAGTAGTTATGCAAAAGTGGAAATGCACTTTTACCAATGTATGAGCTTTTCCACAGACCTACAAGTGCATGATATGGTTGATGAGTTAAGAAACAAAGTTTACAGCAATGACAGTCGTGACTCTACTGTGTGACATGCTATACTCCATTTAAAGCTATTTAAAGGGAACTTTTCTAATTATTTTAACATTAGTGATGCTTAGGCAAGCATCTCTATTACTATTGTTTAAATCTGAGCAAACCCCACCCCAAAAATTTGCCATGTTACTCATCCTGCACTGTTTGTGCAATGGTCATGAACACATCTATCCATGCTCCAACTCATGGACCCTAGGAACCACATATCACCCTAGGAACCAAACACAAATTTGCTAACAACCACCCAGAACACACATTTTTCTAAATGACTGGACTTTGGATTTTCACCATATGGGCAATAAAAAAAGACAAAGAAATCCCATAGACTTACACTGAAGCAGTGACCATTCATAGCATCTAAAAGTATACACTTAAGCTTAACCTTAAAGTCATGTTATTTGTCAATTACCCATTTTGAGATCTATAGCATGTGCTGAAGTATAAACAGAAAGACAAGTGTCTCTAAAAGATCTGATTTGGATGTCAAAGACCCTTTCTCTGTCTCCCCTCTCTCATTTTACTTTTTCTTTCTCTACTATTCCCTCCATCTCAGATTTGGCATCTATGATGGCAGGGATTAGCCACTTCTATGGCACAAAAGAGGAAAGCCAGATGGAGACTGGCACAAAGCCTTGGTAAATGTGGCAGTAGTTTTCTAATTCTGTGGTGGCACACCCTTGGCCCTGTTGAGGATGACACAGACTTTTCAAAAAATAAATGTACCTCTAAACTCACAGGGCTATTCTTAGCATACAGCTATTGAAGCGGTCCGTACTTCTGCTACAACATTACAGCACCAGGACCAGTGAAAACAAACAAGGTGACAGATTTAAGTCATTACAGAGAGGATGTGGTTGCCAAGAATAGTTAGGTCCCTATTTGATTTTGTCAGAGTATTCAAGATGGGAAGGAGGAGTCAGCTGTCACGGTCTGGTTGGCAGAGGTGCCACAGGTCTGCTTACCTCATTGTCTGTCCCTACGTCCAAAATGACAGGCAGGCACTGCTGAGGTGGCATTCCACCACAGGAGGTGTAGAGGGCAAGTTTGCCCACAGGTATGCCCATGCCATAGCAGCCTAGATCCCCCAGGCCCAGAATCCTCTCTCCATCTGTCACTACAATGACCTGCCAAAAAAAACAAAACATTTTTTTCGAAGAGATAGTTGGAAAATTTGAGACACTCTTTTCAGACAGCTAATTTATTTGTACAATTTGGAGTAAAACAAAAAGCTAATTTTGAACCCAGATTAAATAAAGCAGCATTTTATAAAGTGTGGGCCCCACATGTATTGCAAATAGAAGCAAATTAAAGGTTATTTGCACTGAAACATTTAGGCCTATTATGCTGAGGATATTTTGGTATGTTTCTGAACTCAACCTTTTAACGGGAGTAATGAATGTTGATGTAGATTTCATTAGTGTTCTCTGTGCATTTTTTTCATGTTTCTCACATTAATTATTAAAAGAATAATTCAACCAAAACTGAAAATTCTGTCATCATTCTCCCTCTCTCATGCAGGAAATTTTGATGTTGCGGAATGAAAGCGGCAGTCACCATTCGCTTTCATTCTATGGAAAAAGTTGTAAATGTCATGGTCCTGTCACTTTGTCAGGTTGGGTTTTTGTCTGATGGGACCATGACATCATCTGCCCATGTTCTGTCTTGTGCTTCGTGTACTGTCTTTGTGAAATTTTTAGAAGAATATCTCATCTCAAGGTTCATACAATGCAAGTGAATGAGGTTTTAAATTTTGAAGCTCCACAAAACACAAAGGCAGCAAAAAGATATTCCATATGAATCCAGTGGTTAAATTTCTCTTCTGAAGTGATACAATCGATATTGGGAGAGAATGAACCAGAATGTGACAAATGTTTTACTGAACATTTTGTCATTGCAGTCTCTAGACATGACGATGGTTTGAAGCTTGATCACACCTCCTAGTGCTTGATGCCTGCACAGAGCGCTAGATGGTGCTAGGAAGTGTAATCGAGCATGAAATCATGATCTCCCAGGAGACTGAAGATGTCAAGATTTATAGTGAAGATTTAGTTACATTTTGGTCTGTTCTCACCAACAAAACTGATTGGATCGTTTCAGAAGACATAGGTTAAATCACTGGAGTCTTATGGATTACTTTTACGCTTCCTTTATGTTCTTTTGGCAACTTCAAAGTTTTGGACCCCATTCACTTGTATTGTATGGACATAGAGCAAAAATATTCTTCTAGAAATCTTTGTGTTCTGCAGAAGAAAAAGTCATACATATCTGGGATGGCATGAGGGTAAATAAATGAGAGAATTAAAATTTTTGGGTGAACTATAACTTTAAGTTTGGGAGCTTCTGAAATGAAGTAAAGGGAATTAAATACAGTAGCCTGCAGTTTGTAATCGCCCTACTAACCCTGATTTCTTATTCATACATTTTGTTATTAACTCTTGATTTCCCTCTCCGTATTTTTAATTGTTTTTATTTTTTTGTGCAGGATTAAAACGAACCCAGCAAAACACTGTCAACTACTTATTTTCTTCTTTTCTAATTGCATTTTCACATATATAGATAAACTAACAAATGAAAAATAACAGCAAAAGCTGTGTAATTTAATCCTATTAACAGACACAATTGATCCTAAACAAGAATAACATGTTTTTTCCCATTTATAGTGTGAAGCATATGTAGTTGTTGTTTTACTGCTTCATTTCATACCACCCTGCATTTTTCCTCAACACTCCGAAGCCCTACTGGTTGTGGCACCATTAACATAATAACTTTTAAATGCTTAATGTGCAAATTATTAGACTTTATGACATCATTTTCACACTGCAAGTCTTATAAATTTAGAATCAATGTCTTTGAATTGGTAAAGCCCAGCAGAGTTTTAATTTTTTTCTGATGGTGAGAGTTCTGGTACATTCTGTAATAGAACAGGATGGTGTAGTTGTGAGTGGGTAAAACTCACACGAATGTCCTTCTCTGGCCAGCTCTGAAGTAGTGTGGAGATGTGAAAGCGGTCATGAATGGTGATAAATAAGCCCCTAGAAGAGAGAAATGAGGTAACAACTTTGGTAAATGTAATTGATTTTCCTTTGTGTCAGTTTCTACATCTCATACTTTCATTACATGGAATCAAATCATCTAAACATTTAATCTCAACTAGAGATGTGCCAGGGTAGTCGATTAATCAACTAGTTATCTAAAAACTGACAAGTTGATTAGTGAGGTCGACTACTAACATTAATATTTTAATGGTGGTGATTTTAATGAGAGACACAATTATGAAATTAATTGAGATACACAAATTCTTAGAGTGTGGGCGGCACGGTGGTGCAGTGGTTAGCACTGTCGCCTCACAGCAAGAAGGTCATGGGTTCAAACCCCGGTTGCCCCGGCCTTTCTGTGTGGAGTTTGCATGTTCTCCCCGTGTCTGCGTGGGTTCTCTCCGGGTGCTCCGGCTTCCTCCCACCATCCAAAGACATGCAGGCTAGGTTAATTGGTGTCTCCAAAAATTGCCCTAGGTGTGGATGTGAGTATGAGTGTGTGTCTGTATATGTGTGGCCCTGCGATGGACTGGCGACCTGTCCAGGGTGTACCCCGCCTTTCGCCCAATGTTAGCTGGGATAGGCTCCAGCCCCCCGTGACCCTGTACAGGATAAGCGGTTGAAGATGAATGAATGAATGAAATTCTTAGAGTGTTTTTGCATGATGATAGCTTTCTGTGCTTAACCGTGAGTGACAGTCGATTAACTTCTCTGCAAGAAGTTTCGTCTTTTTAACCAGTTGTTACAGTAAAGTGCTGCATCAACAATGCATTTCAAGACGATCCCCATCGGACATGAAATCCTCTGCTGTGAGTAATATTCCTATATTTGTGAGGTGCTGCGGAGAGATTAAAGTATTTTGCTGATTCTGTCTGACACTGCTTAGTTGCAGCAAAAAAGGTTAAACTACTTGATGTCATGAACTAGATACATACTGTGGGTATGTATCTAGTAATATTATCTTACAGTTATGCGCTTTTGAATGAGCAGCGAGGATCACCCGTTTGACCCATACAGACTTATTTGCGGACTGAATTAGATGATAGGCAGAATTATTTCACAAACAGGAAAATAAGCCAATCACAGTGCTAATGAAGAACTGCATCCTTGCACATTACATTTAACCATAATTTTGCTGTAACCCTCTCAAATTAACTGAAAAAACACTGCCTACCTCTAAAACTTGATATTTCACTTGTTTTGATTTATTTCTGTACAGTCAATTATTTTCCAATTAAATTTTTTGAAGAGACTCTGCATCCCTGACCTCCTTGGAGAAAACGCTCCTGAATCAAAAACAAAATATATACAAACATTTCACAGATGACAGTATCTCAATAGGCAAGCCAAAAATAAATAAATGACTTTTTGTAACTAGCCAAAACAGGCTGTGTCCAGTAACATCATCCCTGCAAAGAACGAGAAAAGATCCATCAGCCTCCGAATGGAGTTAGTCATGATGACAAGGTTATATCATTTCCACATGTGTAAATAATGACAATTCTATTTTCGTACAACACACCCATAAACTTTTTCACATAAATAAATCAACAGCTTCAGCTCAGGACTACTGCAATATGAGAACACAACTGTTTATTATTTATTTTTGGGCTTCTTGTCTCATTTATTAGAAAGTATTGAGAAAGACAAGTCACAGTTAAACCTACAAACTCAAACCTGCATCACCCACATACCCACAACACTATGGCTCTAACAAGTCAAGAGTAAGTGCTTTACCACTGCTCCGAGGCTTCAACAAGAACCCAACTGTTTTGTTGCTGTTTTAACTGCTGTTTCAGCTAAAAGAAACACAAATTAACAACACGAAGCTGTGATGCATGTTCCTGCAGCAAGATCCTTTAATATAGTTAATTGTGAAATATACATCTGTTGAAATTTTAGATGTGCAAAAATAATTAGATTGTGCTGTGAGAAGGGAGCACAGATCATTAAGTTGCTGCAGCATATTTAGAGTGAATCATTTAGAATCACAACTCAAAATGAACCAAAACCCAAAGAGATAGAGATAACAGAATAATTAAATGATTTCTCCAAAAGACCTTTGGCCATGTTTAAGTAGAGCTGAACATAGACTGATTAATCCCTAAAAATACAGACAAATAATATAATTGATCTATTGTCACACATTATATATACATTTCTGCATATATACATTGAAATTCTTTTATTCACATATCCCAGCTAAGGTGGCACTGTTGTTTCAGTGATTGACAGGATTTACATTTGACATTGCTAATGTAAATCAGCCATGATACGGCGCCCCTGGAGCAGATAGGGTCAAGGGCCTTGCTCAAGGGCCCAACAGAGGTGTCTTGGCAGTGTTGGGGCTTGAATCCCCATCCTTCTGGTCAGTATCCCAGAGCCTTAACCACTGAGCCACCACTGCCGTAGGTGGAGTTCTTAAGTGGCTTCTGAGCAGTGCATTTGTTTCTTAATGTGTGGTGCGTCTTAGTAGTTAATGATAGTAATATAGAGAGATGTGGATCAGCTGTCAATCACAGTGAAATAAGATGATGATGAACGACCTTGGCTTGACCTCAACAAGTTCAGTTTAGCATAGACTTGCTGTTGCAGAAGATGTTGTAGATATCAACAAATCAAGAGCATTGGTTTGCTTCTGAATTTTCTTTCTACTGCCATATCATAATTCTCAAGCTGCAGCTCATTTACTTTGAGGCTTTCACTTTATGGTCAAAATTCCCTGATCTTTCCACTTGCACACCCTCTCTACTGTAGCTCTCAACCTCCCTCTCATTTCTCTCTTTGTATGTCTCTTGACCCTTTGTTTTATCTTTTTACTCTATATTCTCCTGAGTTTCACTTACGCTCATGGGAAATCTTCAGTCCGGACCACAAAGGTATCGCCAGGATATACAGTACACAGATCTCTCTCTCCTCCACCCACACTCTCATGGAAAAGATCAGTTAGTTTGAGTTTGCAGATTCCATAAAAACAGATCTCTTTTACATCTGGAATATTTAGAGTTCCATTTATACTTCACAAGGCAGATCTGATTCCAAGAGTCCAGATTAACCCTTAAGCATATATCTCAGGTCTTTAGTGACCCAGGATCTCCCTTCCACACACTGTCCCTCATCCATTTTTTGGAATTGCGCACAAATCTTAAGTATTCCTCAATCTCTCTCTTTTAAATAGTGCAACATCAAAAATAAATAAAAAAAAAATAATAAATAAATAATTGTATAATGGTACCAAAAGTATAGGGTCATTAGAGACCCCAAGTATGTAAGTTTTTGGCACTATCATAAATTATATGTTTTTGATTATTTCATAGCTATATTAGTTTACTAAATCACAGGATATCTAGTTCTTAGTTTATTACAAGAGGATTGAGTACTTTATTCATACAAATAAATACTACTGTACTGTATTTCACATTGATTTTCTGTGCAACAATGAACTAACAGTTGTGATTTATCAGTATTCCATATGCGTGTACACATACATATTATACTTGTTATTTCTTACTCAAGGTGGCACTGTTGTTTCAGTGATTGGCAGGATTTACATTTGACATTGCTATTTGATGAAGAAACAACTTGGAAGTAAACTATAGAAAGTGTAACACATGAACAGCATGATATGGATATTTTCATTTGGGTGTACTACTGAAATTGTTTTTTATTAAGATTATTATGTTATGCATCTGTTTAGACTCAATAAGTGCCTGAATACATATGTGTGTAACTTACAGTTGAAGTCAGAAGTTTACATACACCTTAGCCAAATAAATGTAAACTCAGTTTTTCACAATTCCTGACATTTAATCATATAAACATTCCCTGTCTTAGGTCAGTTAGGATCACAACTTTATTTTAAGAATGTGAAATGTCAGAATAATAGTAGAGAGATATAGAATAAAAGTAGAGAGAATAGTGAACTCCTTCCTGAGTTTTATGATGGCCGCATAGTCCCATGGTGTTTATACTTGCATACTATTGTTTTACAGATGAACGTGGTACCTTCAGGCATTTGGAAATTGCTCCCAAGAGTGAACCAGACTTGTGGAGGTCCACAATTTGTTTTCTGAGGTCTTGGCTTATTTCTTTTGATTTTCCCATAATGTCAAGTTTGAAGGTAGGTCTTAAAATACATCCACAGGTACACCTCCAATTCAGTACAACGCCTATCGGAAGCTAATTGGCTAATTGTTTAAAGGCTTGACATTTTCTGGAATTTTCCAATTTGCTTAAAGGCACAGTCAACTTAATATATGTAAACTTCTGACCCACTGGAATTGTGATATTGTCAATTAAAAGTGAAACAATCTGTTTGTAAACAATTGTTGGAAAAATGACTTGTGTCATACACAAAGTATATGTCCTAAACGACTTACCAAAACTATAGTTTGCAAACATTAAATCCATGGAGTGATTAAAAAATTAGTTCCCTTTACAAAAAGCTTCACTTTGATGCTGCGCTGCTAAGCGCTATGGGGAAAGAATGTTATTGTGAGCTGCTCTGAACGTGTGTAACACGTCAATGAAATTGACTGGAATTTATAGCCTCGGTTGGTGAGATCATTGGACGCACCTGTGGCCAGGCTATAAATAGGAGGCATCACCAGAGTGTCGTCAGACATTTTTCTTCAGAGCTTTCTCTCTGTGTGTTTTCACAAAACTCTTGTTAGAAATTTGTTAAAAAAATCTAAGTCTTTTCCTTCCTTCTCTCTTTTATATATATATATATATATATATATATATATATATATATATATATATATATATATATATATAAAAAAAAGAAAAAGAAAGGGGAAAATGGTGGAAAAACAGGGCAAACAATGCGTGTTTCCTTGTCAGCGTTCTATGTCTGACAAGGACACGCACCAATTTTGCTTTGTTTGCTTGGGGGAAGAGCACGCTACTCTCACGTTGGAACAGGGCGGGTACGCGCATTGCGACCTACTTTCGGTCGGGATGCTTCGTGCTCGCCTTGCTTACTTCCGAGAGCCGGCACCCACACATCATTCGTGGGGCTCTCGCATGGATCTGGCTGAGGAGCGAGAGACGGGTTCGTCCCTCTCGCTCGCTCTCTCTCTCCCCAGATCCTGCTGGTCCCTCGCGTGATCCTGAAGCATGCTTCGGCGCCTCTTCAGTTCGCGAGGGGGACCTCCATTCCCTTGGATCAGATTCCGAGTTAACCGCATCTGAGCGCTCCAATCGCGATTCTAAATCTTCGGAGGAGCTGCTCGATGTGATTACTCGTGCGGTGGCCAGACTTAAAATAGATTGGCCACGTGACCAAGTTCCCCCCCAAGCACTCTAAGTTAGAAGACAGATTTCTGTCTGGTGACCAAGGGAAGGGAACACCTCATCAGTCCCTTCCCTTCTTTGATGATCTCCACGACGAGCTTTCTCGTTCTTGGAATAAACCTTATACCTCGCGCGTTCACGTGCCCTCTACGTCAGTATATTCGACTATCGTGGGCGCTGAGGCGCGAGGGTATTTAAAGATGCCACCGGTCGAAGAGACACTTGCGGGTTCTCTCGCCGGGTTCGGCATCGTCGCTTAAGAAATCTGCTCTCCCATCTAAGCCATGCTGGGTAACCTCAATGCTGGTTGGGAGAGCATATCAAGCGGCGGGTCAGGCTGGTGCTGCGCTGCACACCATGGCTGTCTTGCAGGTGTACCAGGCTGACCTACTAAAAGACTTGTGTTGGAAGAGACCTTGTGAAGCAGTCAGCCCGTGCTATTGGCCGGTCTATGTCCCCTTTGGTCAGCACTGAGAGGCACTTATGGCTTAATCTATCCGGCATCAAGGATAAGGACAGAGTTTTCCTCCTTGATGCCCCAGTTTCGCCTTCTGGTCTCTTTGGAGACGCCATGAATTCGGTTATCTCCAGATTCCAGGAGGCGAAAAGCCATAAGGAAGCCTTTGGGCAATTTCTTCCTCGTCGCACTCAGAGGGCGAGGCCGTCAGTCACCCAGTCTCGCCCTGATTCTGTTAGGAGGGAGGTTCAAAAACAGAGCGTGGCAAGTCGTGCTCCCCCTCGCAGAGACTGGGGACAGGCTCGTCGCCCTCAGCAACCTCCCAAACAAGACCTCAGGGCTTGTATCTCCAAGAGAAAGAAGCCCTGATGGTCCTGTATTCAACCCTGTGAGGGTAGTTCCCTTTGGGACGGGGCGCGTGTATCATACACTTCGGCCCTCCCGATACCCTCACGAAACCTCTTCACTCCCGCCACCCTTGGTGTTTCGGGTGACAGAGGTTTCCAACAAGATGTTGAATGTACCGTTGCTCCCTGCCATAATCCAGGACACGGAACATTTGACACCCCCTCGACAGGAAGTCTTGAAATTAGTTTCTTGGCCGGCTATTACAGCAGATACTTCCTGGTCCCCAAGAAGGGGGGGGGGGGGGGGGGGGGGGGGTTGCGTCCGATCTTAGATCTTCGTGCCTTGAACCGCTCGGTCAAGACGCTCAAGTTCAAGATGCTAACATTCAAGTCCGTTGTGTCTCAGTTCCAACGTCTCGATTGGCTGGTCACGATCGACCTCATGGACGCATATTTTCATATTGGAATTCTGCCACAGCACAGGAAGTTCCTGAGGTTCGCTTTCGGGGACATCGTCTTGGCTCATCTAGGTTCCCTGGGTCCGAGACTCAACGCCAAAGGAACGTTCTTTCCCCGACCCAGAAAATTTCCTATTTAGGGGTCATATGGAATTCGATCACGATGCAGGCACAGTTGTCTCCCGCTCGTGTCATCTCCATTCAGAACTCCCTGAGCAATCTCAGGCTAGGTCAAGGTTGCACTGTTCTTCAGTATCAACGAATATTAGGTCTCATGGCGTCTGCGTCCACGGTGATTCCTTTGGGCCTTCTCCATATGAGACCGTTTCAGCTGTGGCTAAAAGCCAGGGGGTTTCATCCAAGGGCCAGTCCCCTAAGGCAAATAAGGGTTACGCGCCCAGTGCTTCGTTCCCTTTCTATGTGGTTCAGACCCCTGTTCTTACCTTGGGTCCCACTCTAGGTGCGTCTTGTCGTCGCAGGCTGCTAACGACAGACGCCTCCCTGACGGGCTGGGTAGCGGCCTTAAGTGGTCGTCCGGCTTAAAGGGATAGGAGGGTCGTCAGTTCGGTTGTCACAGTAACTGTCTCGAGCTGATGGCCGTATTTCTGGCCCTGAAATACTTCCTCCTGAGGCTGCCATGTCTTGGTGCGGGTGGGCAATACAGTGGTAGCCTCTTACATAAACCATCGGGGGATCCACGTTCACGTCAGCTGAATTTCTGGCACGTTCGATCCTCCTTGGGGCCCAGGGCAGCTCAGGGCAGTTTCGTCCCTGGATGCCCGTGTGTGTGTGGGAGCAGATTTACTAATCTAGGGTAGAAGAGGACCCTCTTCGCCTCTATGATAGCGCAATGTCTCCTCTACTTCTCCCTAAGTCACCCAGCCCCCTTGGGTCTGGGCTCAAAGGCACTTACGTGTCCCCCGGTTCTTCTGCTCCCGGGAGTCTTGGTAAGGTTCGCCAGCAAGGGTCTTGCCTCCTTTTAATGGCGCTGCGCTGGCCGAACAGGATACGTTTCTCGAATTTCTCTCCTTGACGGCTCGCCTTGGGCGATTCCGGACAGGAAGGACCTTCTCATCACTGGTCCGAATTGTGAAAACTTTCATGCTTGGCCCCTAAGGGTACCAACTGAGGTTCACAGGGCTTTCTATTGAAGTTTCCGAGAACATTTCAAGTGCTACGGCTCCCTCCACTTGGAACTGATCTGGGTAGATTTTACAGGGCAGAAGAGGACCTCTTCGCCTCTTTTGATAGCGCAATGTCTCCTCTTCTTCTCCCTGAGTCACCCAGTTTCCCCCCCTAAGTTCATATTACAGAACCAGCTAACTGCCAGTTTGCTTCAGTTCTGGATTTTCTGTAGAAAGAACTGTCAGCGGGCACTTGCCTCGCCACTGCCAGGTTCTATGTGGCTTCTACTGCGGTTTGCCACGCCTTGGTGGGCGGGGTGCCCCCTAAGAGGCGTCCTTGCTAGGACCTCTTCACAGGGTAAGACCCCTTTTTAGACCTCTAGAGTCAGCATTTGGTAGACTTCTGACTCTCAGGATGGTTTTTCTTATGGCAATTACGTCTCTAAGGAGACTTGGGTACCTACAGGCTCTGTCTCTTTTGCCGGCCTGTTTAGAGTTTGCCCCAGAATGACCAAAAGCATTCTTTGCACCCTCACCCTAACTACCTGCCCAAGGTGTCTTTAGCGTCCCTTGGCCGGTTATTTTCTAAGCCTTCTGCTCCCTGCCGTTTGTAACACCGGAGCAGCTAAGACTTATTAGACTCTGTCCAGTCTGTACCCTTCAGACTTATGTCCACCGCTTTTGCTAGTGGCGTAAAGTCAGGGCAGCAATTCTTCACTTGGAAGTCATGACCGGGGGGCGGTCACTTCCTGGCAGACTATGTCACTTTGGGTGAGGTACATTTTTGCCCCGGCCTACGAGGCGCGTGGTCAAGCTTCGCCAGTAGGTTTTAGGGCGCACTCTACCAGAAGGCTGTCCTCCTTTAAAGCCTCGGCTAGAGGCCTCTCTCTGCAGCAAGTTTGTGATGCGGCAGGCTGGTCCTCCCCGCACACATTCATCTGGTTTCATGGTCATGTTTCTAGATGTTCATGCTACCCCAGGCTCTTATGCCCTTGGGTCGACATCTACGCTCATGTCTAAGCAAGTTTGTGATGCGGCAGGCTGGTCACCTCCGCACACATTCTTCAGGATCTATGGTTTGGCTAGATGCTCCTGCTACCCCGGTATGCCCTTGGGTCGACATCTACGCTAATGTCTAAGCAAGTTTGTGATGCGGCAGGCTGGTCCTCTCCGCACACATTCATTAGATTCTATAGTTTGGATGTCCATGCTACTCCGGGTTTTTACGCCCTCGAGTCGACATCTCAAACTCATGCAGGAACAAGTTTGTGACGTGGCGGGCTGGTCCTCTCCACGCACATTCTACAATTTTCTACATGGGCTAGGATGTTTTTGCTACCCCGGACTATGTCCTTGGGTCGACATCCCAGGCTCATGCCAAATCCAAGTTCATGGTACGAACTTTTGAGTTAGAGCCCTTGGGTCGGCTTCTCAAACTCATCTTTTTGACTTTGTGGGCTAGATGCTCCGCTACTCCGGACTCTTATGTCTTTGAGTCGACATCTCAAGCTCATGTCTAACCAGGTTTGTGATACAGCAGGCTAGTCCTTTCCGCACACACTCCTCGGATTTTATGGTGTTAGATGTTCTGCTACTCCGGGCTTATGCCCTTGAGTCGACATCTCAAGCTCATGTCTGGAACCTCTCGCGTTCTGTGAAAACACTTCACAACGATCAGGGGTCCGGACAGCCCCAGTGCGGCGGCGTGGGCATTTCGTTCCACATAGCGCTTAGCAGCACAGCATCAAAGTGAAGCTTTTTGTAAAGGGAACGTCTCGGGTTACTTGTGTAACCCTTGTTCCCTGAAAAAAAGCGGAACGAGATGCTGCGCTTCTTTTGCCGCACTGGGACGTCCCAGGACCGCTCTTCAGAAAAATAATCTGACGACACTCTGGTGACGCCTCCTATTTATAGCCTGGCCACAGGTGCGTCCAATGATCTCACCAACCGAGGCTATAAATTCCAGTCAATTTCATTGACGTGTTACACACATGTTCAGAGCAGCTCACAATAAGATTGTTTCCCCATAGCGCTTAGCAGCATCTCGTTCCGCTTTTTTTCAGGGAACAAGGGTTACACAAGTAACCCGAGACGTTTTAATGACTTCAACCTAAGTGCATGTAAACTTCTGACATCAACTGTATGGGTAGCTTATGTGTACTGATGCCTTATGTGTAGCTCAATATGGTTTTGACAGCAAGTTGCCTCTGAGGAAATTTCAGTTTGAAAGTCATGAATCCTGTTCTAGAGTTGATCTATTTGATAAATTAAAAATAAAACATCAAAATATATTTTATTCTATAATTTTCTAATTGTTTTGAAAATATTTTGAACATTTGACACTATCTGGACATTTTGTAGAACCCTTTGTGATAGATATAAGTGTCTGGTCTCTAAATACACAAATATGTAAGAGTATTTGGTGAAATTACCATGCATTTGAGGGTTAAAGAAGATAAAAATAAAAGAAATCTTGTAAGAGGACAACTATTCAGCACTGACAGTGGCCAAACTTAAAATCTATTTATTTGTATTATATAACTACATTTCCAGCCAAGTGGCATTTATTTTAAAGGAATAGCACAAACACGCGTTTTAAGCAAAAAATTTGTTAGGTTTCAAATGATAAAAACAACAGATATAAGGTATTGTTCAAAGACAATTATTTTTAACACAAATAAATAAAAAATACCTTGGGACTAGTTGGGAAAAAACAAAACGAAATGATCTCGTTCTGAGAAACAGTTAGTCAAGTTCTTTGGCTTAAGTGTCCAAAAGTTTCCAAACACTTTACAAGCTGAAATTTCATCCTTGTGGGTGTATGGTGAGCAGGGAGGTTATATAAAGAACCGCATGACCCTAGAGACAAAATTTTGACATCTTTACAGTCTTCAATATGATATTGCAAAAAATGTATGGTGCAGAAAATGGACATTAGAGCTCTTCCTCAATAGCTCACCCAAGAACAAGCTTGTGAGCAAGGATTGCACTTAAAACACAAACATACTGTAACTCACACTCCATGTTCCTCTGAACCAGACTTTGTTTCATTAGACATGAATTACTAACCACCATTCTCAAAGAAAACTACCTCTACAGCTTTAGTAAACAAACATAATCAGCATATGCATAATAAATAGAATTGAGGACATAGATTTAAACATTAGTAAGTGCTGCAGTATTCTGAAAGGGTACATATGTCCTTGTTCAGATCTTGGCCTCATGACTGCCGACCATCAACTTTCTCGGAAAAGAACAGGATCCAACAAAATTCGAGGACCATACAAAGTTAGAATGTAAAACTGTCATTTAACTCTCCCAGGAACAAACTGAATCCAAAAATATTTCTATGTTGCAATGTGAAGTGTTGCCAGCACTAATTACTGTATTTGGTCACCAGTGTTGATGCATTCTGCATTTTATTAATATGTAATTTTTTTCCAGCCATTCACAATGCAAATGCTACCAGTATTACACAAAAAAGGTCATTATGTAACCAAGGTTAATACTTAAAGATGTTATTACGTTATGCATCTGTTTCGGTCTATTCTATTCTATTCTATTATAGTTTTGGTCACAGAAGATTGTGTGATAATCTCATACCTTTGATAGCATGGATTTCAAAGAGCACATATCTAATATAAATCTGCACTGAGCCACTATCTGAAACAGGAGGGTGTTTTGATTTGGACATCCAAGAAAGAGATAACAATCGACTTGCACTTTTGTGTTTATTTAAGATTACCACACAAGAAGAGGTAGCCTAAGCAAGGCTTGTTTCCCTGAATATACAGTATAAGAGGTGGTGAGGCTGTAAAAAATGTCTCTGGGAAGTCTCTTCCAAAGTGACTCAATCTTATGAACGATGAGAGGAAAAAACCACAATAAGACTTTTAAAACAACACTGAGCCACACCCAGCATGCTAATGCCTGGACAATTTTTTCCACATTATGTCTGATTTGATATGAAGGGGAAAAATTGGATCAAAACTTAATTGAATCAGGAGGTCCCTTCTGAGCAGCTTCACAATAGAAACCGCAATTATCTTGTTTTTTCCCCAAGTCGTTTGAGAAAAGGCATTAGAAAATAAGAAAATATATGCTCAATTTGGTGGACAGAGAGAATCGAGGGTTAAAATACACTAAGCAAAGGTGCGAATTTTTGAAGAAAGCCACAAAGATCATTTCAATATAATGCAAATCTCACTTAAACCAATTTTCATTGCATTGCAATCTGTGGTGATGGGGGCATGGCCGAGCAACATTTGCAGAGAGTGAATCTGGAAGAGACGGAAGGGTATGGATTGACACCTGTGGGAAATAACCTTTAACAGCTGTTTTGTGTTTACAGTGAGAGTGGAGAGGGATTAAAAGGGCAACCGCCGGATAGAGATGCACAAAGCTGTGTGTGTGACTGTGTTTGACGTGCTGCTCAAAAGCAGACCAATTTGTTCGAATGCTAAAATGTGTATGTAGACCGGAGGAAGGCGGGGCCGGGCTGGAACGATGCACACCCGGTCCCCAATCAGCCTGATGGGGCGCGCGAGGGCGGCCAGTGACGATTTGTTATTTAATTAAATATTATTAAGCCGGTTCTGGTGCCGAAACCCGAGAAGGAGTGTCCAACCAGGGGAGCGGCACTGCCATCCGCCAGGTGACGGAGTAGCCTGACCGCCCAGATGCGGGGAACGGCCGCCGTCCATGGGGTGAGTGGGGACTGGACTCCCCGACCACCTGGAGCGATGGAGCCACTGCCAGGGGCGGAGGAGTCCCCTGCCCTCCCCCAGAAACATGGAGGGGTCGGGAGAAGACTGCCATCTGCAAGGGGAGGAGGGAAGCGACTCCCCAACCACCAGGAGCGGCTGTCGTCTGGCTGAGAGTGTGGATGAGTGATCGGGGACCACATGATGGCGTATCAGAGAACCGGTGAGTGAGTTTCTTCTCTCTCTCCTCTCTCTCTGTCGCTCCGTGTTGGCCTTTCCCCTCGCCTATTTAGTTTTTCCCCTCCTGTCTCCTCCCCGGCCTGAGGCAACGACGGGAGGAGTATAGAGCAGAGGAGTGCCCGGTCCCCAATCAGCCTGATTTTAATTAAATATTATTTATATTGTTAAGCCAGTTCTCGCCTTCTCCTTTTCCTTTAACCCCATTAAAGTGTGTAAAATAAAAGAATTACATTGGACATTTTCCCGGCACTCATTCCTCCTTAATAAGAAACAAACAAACTTGTCACACAACCACATTCTGATTTCTGAGACTTTAACACAATGGCATTGGATTCCCAGCTCCGAATGGTTTAAGTGGCAGTCACTGCTCTCACCAAATCCAACATTGAACAAGGTGAAATGAGCGTTCTGACTCTAAAAAGAGCTTTTCTTATCTCCAAACACATATGGCTTTTTTTGTTTTCTGTGGAACGCAAATACACAAATCACCTTTCAATTTCATTGTATGGAAATAAGATGATGTAAGTCTCTAACATTCTGCTTAACATCTCTTTTTAGAAAGAGAACGTCATTGGAAAAACCTGAGGGTGAATTATGACACAAAGATAATTTTTGGGGTGAACTACTACCCCTTTTAAAAATTAGTCTTATTACTTGGGCTAATGTCCATTTTTATTTCACTTTGTAAAAACCTTGTACACTATCTAGCAATGATTACAAATATGCCAGCCCATGTGCTGTTATGCTAAGCACAAAGTTAGTGCCATTCTGAGACAAAGTAAACATCTGAGGATAGTAATCCAAACTTGAGTAGAATTATCTGCACTGAACAGTAAGTTTCTTGCATCATAGTTATCAGTGCATCATACTACTTTGTATAACAAGCTTCCTGGCATACTGTAAGATTTGTTTCAGCTTTTTTATAATCTCAGAATCATTCCCATGTATTCCAAAGCAGATGTTTCAAATATTGTATTCATCCTAATCAATAAGTTTTCCAAGGGAAACTCCACATTCAGTTAAATCATACTTCTTAGAAGTCTTGAAAATGTTATAAAAAGATTTAATAGCCATTGTTTGTTTTTTGATTTGAAAGTAATCAGGACATTTGCCTCTTACCTCATTTACAGGTTGATTAAAAAAATAAAAATATATAAATAATATAATAATATATATATATTTTCTCAGCAAAAAAATAAACGTCCCTTTTTCAGGACACTGAAATTTTAAAAATCCAAATAACTTTACAGTGCATTATTGTAAAGGTTTTAACCAATGTTTTCCATGCATGAACCATAAACAATTAATGAACACGCACCTGGGGTTGTTAAAACACTAACAGCTTACAGACGGCTGGCAATTAAGGTCACAGTTATAAAAACTTAGGACACTAAAGAGACCTTTCTACTGAACACTGAAAAACACCAAAAGAAAGACGCCCAGGGTCCCTGCTCATCTGCGTGAACATGCCTTAGGCATGCTGCATGGAGGCATGAGGACTGCAGATGTGGCCAGGGCAATAAATTGCAATGTCCGTACTGTGAGACGCCTAAGACAGTAGTACAGGGAGACAGGAAGGACAGCTGATCGTCCTCGCAGTAGCAAACCATGTGTAACAACACCAGCACAGGATCAGTACATCCAAATACCACACCTGTGGGACAGGTACAGGATAGCAACAACAACTACCTGAGTTACACCAGGAACGCACAATCCCTCCATCAGTGCTCAAACTGTCCGCAATAGGCTGAGAGAGGCTGGACTGAGAGCTTGTAGGTCTGTTGTAAGGCAGGTCCTTTCCAGATATCACCGTCAACATCGTTGCCTATGGGCACAAACCCAACTTCGCTGGACCAGACAGGACTGGCAAAAAGTGCTCTTCACTGACGAGTCATGGTTATGTCTCAACAAGGGTGATGGTCGGACTTGCGTTTTTCATCAAACGAATGAGCATTATACCGAGGCAGTACTCTGGTGCGGGAGGGTCTGTCATGGTCTGGGGCGGTGTGTCACAGCATCATCTGACTGAGCTTGATGTCATTGCAGGCAATCTCAATGCTGCGTGTTACAGGGAAGACATCCCTCATGTGGGACCCTTCCTGCAGGCTCATCCTGACATGACCCTCCTGCATGACAATGCCACCAGCCATACTCAAAATATTGAGTCAACAATCTGTAATGGTGATTTACTAAGCTAGAGACTGATCTATCCCATGGAGATCTCCGATTACAAAGAAAAACCAAAACACAAATATTGTGTGAGGAAAAAACTCTGTATAGTATAAGTGATCAGTGTAGGACAGGAGATTACTACATTTTGTAGCTGGATTGGACCAATTTCTGGCACAAAAAACACTGACAATCCAATTTTTTACATGTGGTTACTGGTTTCTGGTTTATCTCCTAACCCTGATCTATGACATAATAACAGTACAGAAAGTTCATCTGAGTGGAAAGTGTGTAGATATAATATTTGAGGAAAGGTTTTTTGGGAAGGAAAGTAGACTGAATGATATATTCAAGGAAAGGAGACCGAAGGGGGGAAGAGTTGAGGAGAATCAAATGGAAGAGATTCAAAGAGATTCGAAGAAGAGATTCAAAGATATTCTAAGAGAAGAGATCCAAATAAAATTTTAAGAGAAGAGATTTGAAGCAATTCAAAAGGGATTCAAAGAGAGGCGATTCAAATGGTGCTTATCACTTCTAAAATTGTGCATTCTCATTTCCTTTCCTTGCTTCCTTTCCTTGCTTCCTAGCTCTACCCACTTAGGAAATGAGGAAAGGGTCCAAGGAAAGGAAATGAGGATGGAGGACTCAAAGCCAGTTGGATTTGTGAAACTAAACGTCCTGCTCACTCACGTGTAACTTCAGAGCATGTTTTTGCACAGCTGCAGTACCTTGGCATGCTTGCTGTCATGTTATTGAAACATGTATTAATATATTCATAATAAATCCAAATAATTCGAGATGCACTGCTGAAGAATGTGTCAGTTACGGTTCTTTTTAACTGCACAGGTGATACAGAACTCAGGATTCTAATATTTGAGAATAACTTTTAAAAAGGAGAGATTCAAACCAGATATTTGAAGAAATGCAAAGAGATGCTAAGAGAAGAGATTTGAAGCAATTCAAAGAGACTCAAATATATTCTAAGAGAAGAGATTCAAAGATATAAAAAAGGAGAGAGCGAAGAGATGAATTCAAAAAGAAGATAAAATATATGAATTGTGCCAGTATGAAAGATCCCACAAATGTGACCTCAGCTGATATGAATCAGTGGTCACCGATTTGGAAAATAGAAAAAAAGGGAAAGGCAGATTTAGTTTCCACTTCTGTGAATAGCCAGTGATATTTACTGAGCTTGAAAAATGGAAGTGTGACCAGATCAAGATGTAGAAGATTGAAATTCAGTAAATATCAACTTGCTAAAAACATCAGTGTGGGGCCAGGATCCACAAAGAATACAAAAGAGATCCTAAATGTGTGAGAGCAGTATGTGGGAGTGTGTAAGGTCGTGTGTGTGATCCGAGGGATGGAAAAGTGCTTGGCTGGAATGCGATGGAAGGACATGGATGAAAAAAGAAGAATCAGCTGGACAAACAGACCTTCCAGTCCTTCCTCTCTGTGCTGGGCACTTGAAGCAACAATAGACTCCTCTCCTAGCTATTGATGGAAGCCAAACGTTTCCTCAGTTCCAGCAAGAGGAACACATTGCATGACACTTTCATCTTTGTGAAACCAATCGCCCTTTTCAATAAAGCTTGAAGTGCCAAGATATTTCCTTTTCTAATTGCAGAAAATGATAATCCCAGAACATCATCTTCGGGCCATAAGTGCCAGGCTAGGGTTTGCGTCACTATAAATTTGAGCTTTCCAGTCATGGTTGAGGTCTTTAAGATGAAACATGAACTAACAAGCAATAAATAGCATGCCTGAAGAGACCCAGAGGAAAACTGTATTGCTCAGAGATTGCTCTTTCAGAGCTCATAAGGCTTAATATTACGTTCTAAAAAACGTTTCATTTATCTATCAACTTTGCCTTTTGTTTCTTCCTCCAATTACTTATGAGAAATGAAAACAGACACAATTGATAAAAGTATAGATCTATTAAATTAATGTGGATAGCATAGCTCAGATAAATGCTCTTGGGAGAATTTGATGAGAAATTTGTGAATTCATAATACTTACTTTTGATTGCAGACTTTGTTACAGTTGAGATCTCTTCTGAATCTCAAGAGAAGACACATGTGAGATTACTAGGGTCTTTTTCTCAGGAGAAAAATAAGTCTATATTTACTTTTTGAGTTGCTCTCATTTCTTTCTAAGAGAAACAGCTGAGGTTTTAAAAGGAATATAATTTGTGATTTTTTGTTATGGGGATGGGGGATCGTACTGGTCACCGCATCCCCAAAAATGCATTTGTCCCTCCTCTTCAATAAGATGTGGTTTAAATTAAGATTTTGTGCATGTGAATGTCTGTGAGTCTGAGTGGGATGCTTGTCTATATATACTGCATATACTAAACTCAGACAGTTCCTTGACCCAGCATCAAGACAAAAGAGTCGAATTACCCCAGCTTACATAATGAAATGGGTGGGAAATTCCCTTGCCTAAAACAGACACGCTCACACGCACACACTCTGCTTACAGAATAAGCTTTCTACAGTCAAAGAAAAAAATCAGGATACAGATGAATTACAGCTATACACCATTTTTCCATTTATTACAATGCAGGAATCATTACACTTTGCAGTTACATTGGCTTTCTAACAGTCAGCTGATGTTCTTAAAAGTCTACATCAAACAGTGAAAATGGCTACGCTCATTTAGAAAGAGTCTGTGTGACCAGTGCTCTAAAACAGAGGCAAAAAACTGTACCAAAACCACACATGAAAATATTATTAATTTTGTCTGACCACACAGTCTGGGTCTCTAAGGAAAATTAACTCAAAGAACCCTGAAAATGAAATGAAAGGCAAAGTTATAGCATGATTAAATATTGCTTGTGAGACTATGATTTATGGATTTTGCAGGCTTATTTTATAGTTGAATGTGGACTGCATTTTAAACAAGTGTGTAAAATATAACTGTGTGTTGTGGGATGGTTGTACACAAATAATTGTTAATTGTTAAACTGACTTACAATGCAATAGTAGTTGAGCTAAATCAACAGCATTTGTAGAATTATGATGATTACCACACAAATTTATTTTGACTTATGACCCTCCTTTTATTAAAAAAAAAAAACACAAAAAAATCTGTTACAGCGAGGCACTTACAAAGAAAGTGAATGGGGCCAATCCGTAAACATTAAAATACTCAGTTTCAAAAGTGTAGCCACAAGGCGTAAACAATACGCATGATTACTTACCATTTCTGAGTAAAATTGTATTCGATTTTATACATTTTGCTACCTTGACGGCACAACACCATAAACCCTAAAACGTCCGTAAAAAATTATGATTTCTAAAGAAAAAAAAGGTACTATTAAATTTTTTTTGTGATAATCAACCTTATGCAACAAATGCTGCTGATGCTGTCTATGTGTAACAGATGGCGCTCAGACACAGGAATAGTGTTAAACCCGGAGGTTGTGTTTATTTAATAAGAGTGTTAAGGGAAGGAGATGAGCATCAGAAGTGCGTGGAGCTTGGGCTGATATCACTGGAGTGAATGAGCGTGGAGCTGGAGAATGAGCGCAGAGCTTGGACAAGCGTGGAGCTTGGGGTGACGTCACTGGAGTGAATGAACGTGGAGCAGGAGAATGAGCGCAGAGCTTGGACGAGCGTGGAGCTTGGGGTGACGTCACTGGAGTGAATGAGCGTGGAGCTGGAGAATGAGCGCAGAGCTTGGACGAGCGTGGAGCTTAGGTTGACGTCACTGGAGTGAATGAGTTTGGAGCTGGAGAATGAGCGCGGAGCTCGGCGTGACGTCACTGGAGTGAATGAGCGTGGAGCTGGAGAATGAGCGCGGAGCTTGGAGTGACGTCACTGGAGTAAAAGGAGCGAGGAGCTTGGGTTAGGAGCAAAGGAACGTGGAGATAGGAAGTTAACAGGAACAAAGGAGCGTAGAGATAGGAGGATCGACAAAGGGGCGTGGAGACAGGAAAATCACAGGAACGAAGGAGCGTGGAGATAACCAGATCACAGGAACGAAGGAGTGAGTCTGTATACGATAAACGATTAACGATTAACGAGACCAGACCAAGAGTGAGGGGAGAACAGAGTATTAAAAGAGTGGAACGGAAACAAGAGACAGGTGCAGATGATTAGTGATAAGTGGAGAGGGAGCGTGGAGCATAAAAGCAAGGAAAGACAGAGAGATCTGTGACACAATGTTAAATTCCAGGATCATTCTTCATTAAATGTGGTATGAGTATGGCCATTTGGGGTCATACAACATTAGAATGTCAAACATTTTTGCCCATTTTGCACAACTGCCAACAGATTTTTTTTAAAAAAATGGAGAGAATAGGCAGATTAAAAATGTGCAAAAGTGATCAAAAGTGTTGGCAATGAGAACCGACTTTCCGCTTTTTTAACCAACATAGTTGACAAAACATTCTTTACTGTCATCGCCAATTATGTAAGCACAGAGTCCCACAGAGTTTGTGAAAGCTTGTGCAAATTTTGAGACACTGTGAGACGTCCAAGCAAATGGGTTCTGAACGAGAACAGATCTTCAGGTGAGGTTTCCTTCACTGTGAGTTGAAGCATTACAGTTGTGTCATTAATAAGGCCACAATGGTTATAGTTAATGTATTGCCTCTTGTGGCATTTGAACCTGCAACCATTAACCACTATGCTTCCCCACCCCCATTTTCCTCCAATTACTGCCAATGTTCCCATTCAGCATCTGAATCATCTTGAACATCTGTGTTTGTGTCTAATGAGAATGAATACTCAAATAAAAAAATCTATGCAAACAACATACCACTGGCAAGGTGTGTTGCGTATAAAACAGGATTTCATAATCACAGCAGAGAAGCACAAAAATCTGGAAAACTAAAACCATTGTAAACTTCTACTACAAGCCAACGTGTCTGTTTTGCCATCTGCAGTCAAATCATCCAGTGAGACTGGACTATGCAAGCATGCTGGGACAGCTGCGGTCTTGAAATGTTTGTTAAACTTTTCAAATTTCATCTCTTTTCAATCTTAAAGGTGAAGTGTGTAATTTCCTTAATATCAAAATATGCAGAGATAACTAATACATAAACCAGGTCGTATTCCTCAATAATTGTAAACACTGTGGGCCTGTGGAAATAAAAAACATTTTTAAGCATCAGCAGACATCGCAACATTGGCTCAACGTTGGAAAAGTTGCCTGAAAACAGTCATTTTTTTTCAAGTCCATTTGGTGACACTTGTTTAGAAATTACACACTTCAAATTGGAGTATTAATGCCATGGTGAAAGAAGAAAATAAATCTGCCAAGTCTGACAAATTGAATAAAACATTTTGTAATAAACTCCCACAAATCAAAATGATTCATGAAATCTATATATAAATACATACATACATACATACATACATACATGAATGGAATGTTGCATGACAGTTATATTTTTATCTTGTGTGATTTAATTTCCATCTTTAAATACTTTCAAAGCTGAACTGCCTGCCACACTTTGTCCTCTTTAGATGTGACTAGCTGTCTTGAGATACAATATATTCAACACCAAACTGCATTTCCAGAACTTTTGTATCCAATATCCATTTAAAAGCATTAAGGTAATGTTTGATCTCTTGATGTAGAACCTTCCAGGTTATAAAACTCCTGCGTGCACATACAGGAAACTTAAATGCTTTAATGTCTCATAAAATTTACCAGGATTTTAAGGCCACGAGTCCCATGTGTGGTTCGTATATAAAAACAGATCAATTCAATCCACGGTGGTCATAAAATAACAATTACTAATAAATCTTAATTTAAAACGAACACATAATAACTTAAGGGCTTATGTTCCAGAACCAGAGCATCAACACTTTTACTGAAAATAAAATGAGTAGTTTGACAAGCCAAGATTAATTTAAGATGAAATGTAGCACTTCTGAGCTTTTGTCTCCAAAGATTACTTTCCCAAAGTTTTGAAATAGATCAAATTTCCCACATTCTTATTTTTTTAAAGTGCATTCTCTTTTGGCTTAGACTCCAACCCATTCAGTGCCCTCTTAGATTGGACCTTTTTAAATATGACCCTACACAAGAGTTATAAAACACTGCAAAAGTGATCTGTACTTGAATACAGCCTACAACAGAGATTCATTTTACCCTAGAGATAATCATAGCACACTGCTTAGTGTTTCACAAGCTCTTATTAAACAGTCTGGCATGCTTAATTCATTCCCAAACTATTAAAAGCTCTCTTTACAGTAATCTCATAGAAGTTGTGCTGTGACTTCCCTATTTTACTTCATTTTAGAGAAAGAGTCTGCAGCTTAACTTAGTACTCATTATTTCAATGTCACACATCATCTAAAGTCTGAGATCTTATTTTTTTAGTTAATATCTTATAGCCATAAGCTCTGAAATTTCTAATTTGAGCAGTGTTGGTGGCCCAGAATCATGCTTAAGGGTTTTTTCAAATACAACAAAAACAGACAACTGTGTATGCCCTTCGTGCATAAATAATGGAATAATGTCTTATCTCTGCACTACAGGAACATGTTTGCACAACACCTTCAAAATACTCTTATTGCCGACAAATAATGGTACATATAACACAATAAAACATTCTCTAACAGAGCCATCATATTGATGGCATGGCATGTTTTGATTTTTAATTTGATGTAAACCTCCTCATTTGCTATGGTTTTACAATCTCCTTGTGTTTAGCACTGATTTAATTCACTACACGGCCTTATAATGAAGAAAGAAATCTACAAAGAGTCAAGATTGTATACAGTATTTTTTCAATGTCTTATAAAAATGCACCCGACCAACGAGTAGACGCTTCTTGCCAAAGTGGCTGGAAATTTAAAGAACCTCCAAAAGCAAATTAATGGCATGGATCCAGACTAACACATCTGGAACAACATCGAAACTAAAATAAAACATCTGGACTGTACATTTGTTGGCCTCTGAGCACAACCAAGCAGAAGTCGGTACCACAGTATGGCATGTGTGGGACTGAAGGCTGCAAGGTTTATGAGTATATAAGAATGTAGATCATAGTTGGAACATTATTGTGTGCACACCTGTTTTTCACTGCCCGAAATACAGTATGTGTCTGATAATTTGTATTGCTCCCTTTATATTAGCTGACACTGAAACCTGTAAATGTGCTTTGTTAATTTAAGGTCGGAACAGTATGTGGAACTAGAAAAATTGGAGGCACTGTGCCATGTGCCTTGATCCTCCCTTGAGTGGGAGATTCCACAAATACTTTTAGGACTGTAAAGGAATGTATAGTTTGAATATATCATCGATTGGTCTGGTATCACATTGAAATCTACAATCTGATCAAGGCAGCATTGGTGTTAAGGAATTTTGCTTATAGCACAAACAAACTTTTGAAGCAAAATTATAAAAAAGGCTTTTTGTTAAGTTTTTAATAAACACACAACAATAGAGAGTCTTAAAAATAAGACAAAAAAGTTAAGACAATTTCTGGTTGTCAAACATAGTGGAACTTGCATTATGGACAAACCTATTATGTCCATAATGTGATGGACTTAGCCTGTGGTTACTCTGCTCTAGGACAACTGTATAAACTTGAGGGGAACTGACAATATATCCACAAAAAATCTCCAATTGGTTTAAACTAATCATAAAATGAATCAGAAAGTTTAGTTCTGAAAAAAGGTCTGATTAATATACAGTAACTCAATGTAAACTGAACTAAACTACGAAAAAAGCAAAGCATGCCATAATGTCATTGTGGTCAGAAAGTGAGGTTCGCCATAAAATGGTAAGCCATTCAACCTCTTACCACCAGAATCATGAAAAGCAGAGGAAACAAGCCCTGCACACTCCACACGTTTTCTCATTCTGAGTGTAAGGGTTTGTTGTAAATTGTTGGCTTAAGAAAACTCCATTGGGTCAGAAGATGAGGGGGGCCTCCAACACAAATGCCTTTTTAAATTTCTCCAGCATCTTAACTTAATAAAAAGTGTATTTTCCCTCATTTTCAGTATTACTTAATATTATTAATTCACAGTGTTCCATTGGTAGATACTCCCATGTGAAAATATGTTAAATTAATCATGAACCAGTAGAGGAAGCCCAAAACTGCCATCACAAACACCTTATATCTTTCACCAGGCTCTTTCGGTTTAGGGTTTAAGGTTCAAAAAATTTACTGGAAGGAAAGTAATTTCGACAACTTGGCCAATTCTGATGATTTGTTAAAGCACAATATTGGCATCAACTAGGGAGTTGAGTAACTTTGAATGTTGCACTTTTTTTTTTAACAAAACCTTCTTACAAAATTGCTATTGGATGTAGTTGCTTCCAGCCATAATGTCAAAATCAAAAGGTCACAGCACATCTAACTGGTATTTCAGTAGAAGCAAGACAGAAAGCCAAAAGGGGAAACAAGCTATCCATTCCAAGTAGTACTGTCAGTCGATTCAAATATTTAATAGCAATTAGAAAACAAAACAATATGTAACTAATGTTTTAAGATTTTCCAAACAAGGCATTCCACAGTATAAAAGACATGCTTTAAAATAGCAGAAATTCAAGTAACATCATACATTTCCCAAAGTGCAAGTGGGAAGTTGTCTAATTAAAAGACCTACACCTCATAGGTTGTGCATTCACTGCAATGGGCAATGCCAGTTAAACCCTCATCTCTTAAATTATCATCCACCACAATATTATCATGGCCATCCAGTATGTTAAAGCATTCATGAAGCCGCATTTGCGTTTACATACACACCGAAGCAAATGCAATGCCGGGAAATGGTGATGTTTCACACTAGCGTGTTATCAAATGTGGCTAATCAAAAGTCCCATCAGGTTGTTTTCTACAAAATAATTACAGTAAAGAGCTCCTTTCACCCACTGCATGAAGAGAGTCAAATCTGGACAAATGTGTGAATAGTAAACTCCCACTTAATTTCAAGTTTGTCAGATGTATTAGTGAAAAAACAAGTAACATAGAACACAAAAAAACACATACCTCAATTCAGTGGACATGTAAAGAGAACTGTGAAGTTGATGGAAATTTACAGAGGAAATTCAGCTGGTTGTGATGACTGATGGCAGTCCTGCTGTGGGGGCCTTTTATATGTTAATGACTGGCAATTGTGAGTAAAAGATGTTAAGTGCTTCAAGCTTGCTTTGTTTTCAGAAAACAGGGAACGTCAAATAACTGAAAGTTTGGCTTATTGTAGGCTACAGCGAACTATGTTAATGTACAGACAAACATGCTAAAATAAACACCCTGAAATAATAAATTGTTGACATTTTTGACAGATATTACATTAAAAAAAACACTGATTTTATAATTAAGAGATTTATCTCTATTTATTTATTTTTCATGTACATTTTCAACACGTAAACTGTTAACATTGTGCTCACATAATAGTTCATTTAAATGGCTAATGGATCATGCATAACATACCTAAAGCATTTGGTCAATAGCCATGACCACTTGGTCAAGAAATTTCAATCAAACTGTATTGCAGAAAAATTATTAATTTTCAAATAATACGGAAGCAGATCATGTAAATAATTACAAACTCCGAAACTGGCATTTCAACGTGTGGTCAGCACCTCTACTAAGAGTTGCGCAAAGTGTCCCAATCTATGGGGGAGATATTGATACTGCACCCGGCTATTGAACACACTGTCACGGGGACACTCATCCCTCAAGCGTGCACAATTAGTGCAGCTAGATTATAACGCGATGGCTCATGACTTATTGAACCATAATATATGTGTAACTGTGCATTTCCTATCATGAAGAAAATTCACAATACGAAGCTTTATTAATAAGAGTGAGTTTGTTTTTTTTGTGAGTTAATGATGGATTGAAGTGAACAGAAATGTGAGAGAGAGTAAGTTTCACCCCATTATACACAGCAACAAAATAAGATTTGTTTTTGCTTTGGCTTGTTTTCCAATATAAATAACTAAAACTCCTTTAAAACTACATACATTTTCTTTAGCAGCTATACTGCAGAAGAAAATATTGTTATCTGAGAATGTTGAATATAATATTAAAAATACAAATATTTAAAAATCTTTAAAAAAAAATAGATGCATTCACTTGAGAAGCAGCATATAAGATGTCTGTGGCCTCACGCTGAGCTAATTGGCATGGAGTTGATTCCCTCCATTGTGCCCACACTGTTTACCCTTCCTGCTCCGCTGGTTCTGTCCAGCATCATAGACTCTCTGGTTCCATCACCATGATGACCCCTTCTCCTCCATTGCCTCCACCCAGGAAATTAGCTCCTCCTGCTTCTGATCAGCCAGTTCCTCTCAAGTCACCAGCTTGACCATCGGCCCTGGTGACATCCCAGTCAAGGGGATTTGTCGACCCTCCAACTCCGCCTTGGCCCTCCGAGCTCTGGACTCCGCCTTGGCCCTCCGATCCCTCGTCACCTCCGATCCCTCATTCCCTCATCTCCACCGTGGTCCATCAGCCTATTGGATTCAACGGGGTACCTTGTTCCTCCAGCCCTGCGCTGTCTTGATTCCCTATGGCGCTGCCTTGATTCCCTGAGCCTCCAGCTCCAACATGGTTCTTTAAGCTTTCAGCTGCTCTCGGGCACTAAGATCCCCAGTTCCGCCCTTCAAGCCTCTCACAGCTCCGCCTTCCATGGTTCTGCCCCTTGAGCCTCTCACGGCGCCACCTGCCTCTGGATCCAGCCTCTAAATCTCCACCTCCTGTGGCCAGGCCTCCTGACCCTGTCCCCGCCCTGTGGCCACCTCCCAGGACTCCTGACCCTATCCCAGCATCTCAGGCCTCCCGACCCTGTTCCCACTCTGTGGCCACCTCCCAATTCACCTGACCCTGTCCCCGCTCTGTGGCCGCCTCCAAGGCCTCCTGATCATCTTCGGGGGGGGGATTATGTTATGATTCCTAGTACACTATTTTGATAGTTCAGCAGTTTTCACTATTTGCTTTTCACTATTTTGATAGTTCAGCAGTCTTCCCCATAGATCATGGGGAAGACTGCTGACTTGTCCAAAAGACGACCATTGACATCTTGCACAAGGAGGGCAAGACACAAAAGGTCATTGCTAAAGAGGCTGGCTGTTCACAGAGCTCTATGTCCAAGCACATTAATAGAGAGGCGAAGGGAAGAAAAAGATGTGGTAGAAAAAAGTGTACAAGCAATAGGGATAACCGCACCCTGGAGAGGATTGTGAAACAAAACCCATTAAAAATGTGGGGGAGATTCACAAAGAGAGGACTGCAGCTGGAGTCAGTGCTTCAAGAACCACCATGCACAGACGTATGCAAGACATGGGTTTCAGCTGTCGCATTCCTTGTGTCAGGCCACTCTTGAACAAGACACAGCGTCAGAAGCGTCTCGCCTGGGCTAAACACAAAAAGGACTGGACTGCTGCTGAGTGGTCCAAAGATATGTTCTCTGATGAAAGTAAATTTTGCATTTCCTTTGGAATTCAAGGTCCCAGAGTCTGGGGGAAGAGAGAGGAGGCACAGAATCCACGTTGCTTGAAGTCCAGTGTGAAGTTTCCACAGTCAGTGATGGTTTGGGTTGCCATGTCATCTGCTGGTGTTGGTCCACTGTGTTTTCTGAGGTCCAAGGTCAACACAGCCATCTACCAGGAAGTTTTAGAGCACTTCATGATTCCTGCTGCTGACCAATTTTATGGAGATCCAGATTTCATTTTCCAACAGGACTTGGCACCTGCACACAGTGCCAAAGCTACCAGAACCTGGTATAAGGACCATGGTATCCCTGTTCTTAATTGGCCAGCAAACTCGCCTGACCTTAACCCTATAGAAAATCTATGGGGTATTGTGAAGAGGAAGATGCGATACGCCAGACCCAACAATGCAGAAGAGCTGAAGGCCACTATCAGATCAACCTGGGCTCTCATAACACCTGAGCAGTGCCACAGACTGATCGACTCCATGCCACGCCGCATTGCTGCAGTAATTCAGGCAAAAGGAGCCCCAACTAAGTATTGAGTGCTGTACATGCTCATACTTTTCATGTTCATACTTTTCAGTTGGCCAACATTTCTTAAAAATCCTTTGTTTGTATTGGTCTTAAGTAATATTCTAATTTTCGGAGATACTGAATTTGGGATTTTCATTAGTTGTCAGTTTTAATCATCACAATTAAATGAAATAAATTTTTGAAATATATCAGTCTGTGTGTAATGAATGAATATAATATCCAAGTTTCACTTTTTGAATGGAATTACTGAAATAAATCAACTTTTTGATGATATTCTAATTATATGAACAGCACCTGTGTGTGTGTGTATATATATATATATATATATATATATATATATATATATATATATATATATATATATATATAAATACATTCTCTTAAAGCCTAAATATATTTCATGTTGATTCTCAAGTAAATGTACCTTGTTTTATGGAATTTTAGACTATTTTAAATGGAAAACAAGACAAACACTTGATAACAATAGGATTTTTTGCAGTTAATTTCTTTACTGAATTTAACTTAAAAGTATTTTTTTTTCCTTTAATTCAATGAATGTCATTTAGAGGTGTTTTTAAAAGATGATTTTGTCCTCTTTATTGTTAGTAAGCCTGTTTAATACAACCTTTTACGTCTGGGCACAAGCTGAATAATAAGTTAAGAGCTAAAGATTAATTGTTGCAATAATCATTAGATTAATCGATTATCAAAATAATTGTTAGTTGCAGCCCTACATAAGTTATAATTATACTTTTCTCTTTTTATAATAAAATAAAACAAAAATAAAGTAATAAAAGCAGAAGATAAACAACAAAAATTAAAAAAATTCTGTTAAAAAAAATTATCTGACGTGTCCATAAAAAAATAAAATAAAATAAAACTATGAAAACTTTAGGAATCATATAGGCTTACATCTCAACCATTGTATACAGTGGTATTACTTCTGATACATACCTTCTCTTTTGTCTGGCTTAACTGCACAGATGAAGTACTGAGTACACATCGGCCTGCAGTATAGTCCACAGGTAGAAACATTGCTGCAGAGTCAGTCTGTGTGCCTATGCAAACTCCATATCTCCATAGGGCTTCCAAAAAGTCTGTCTGGATCAGGGTTCAACCATGTTCCCTTAACAACATGCTGTTAGGTCAATGTGTTCAATAAAGTGGAGGTGTTCAACAGCTTTTCTTTTTTTACAACTAAACCAATTCCCATGCTGGTCTAGGCTGGTTATGCTAGTTTGGTGCTGGTCTAGCAGGTGGACCAGCATATATTTTCTTTTCACCATCAAAAACTTATACATACATTCTGATGAAGCTGGTTAAACTAGTTTAAAAGCCTAGTGCAGACACCACTACACTAATGGCACTTTTCCAATGCACGTAACGGTTCAACTCGACTCTACTCGCTTTACTTTTCTGAGCATGCTTTTCCACTGCCGTTTAGTGCTGCCTCAACATGGGTGGGATTATAGGCTGATCGCCATAGTTGCGCTGCCTCTACTGCCGTGACATCATCTTTAATGCAACACAAAACAATAAACAATATTAGCTACTAGCTCAGTGTGCCGCATAAAGCAGTTGTTGCATGGTGATTGTACCCAAGTGTAACAGTTAAATTGGCCTGGTTGTTTTAGAAGCAAGCTTTCCAGTAGCTGGTCTACTAAATAAAGTAAAGCTTTCAAGCAGAGTATAGAGTTAACCTACCATCCTCCATCATGGACTCCAGCCGTGGATGAGTCCAGGGCACTCTCCCTCCCATTGCTCGCCGGTCTAGATAGCGTCCATTTGGTGGAACCACTTCCACTTTTCCTTGATGGTTCTGTAGTGACTTTTAAGTTTTTTTTACTTTTCCCTACACTGCTGGTAGGTCAGGTGGTAGCCATGTGTGGCCAACAACTGACACAGTTCCTGAAAGACTTTCTCATTTTGTTCATCGCTAATGAGAGGAACGCCTGCACCTCGTTTATTGACTACACCGTGGTTTTGCACAGAGCCATTTCTTTTTACAATTCGAAAGTCGAGTGAACAAATGATACTGCTATCGCTATAGCTTACTTTAAATATAGTGGGTTGATATCCCGTGTCACAAATCCAGTGACACCGGTAGTGACGATTCTCTCTGACCAATCAGTGATCTGCAGGGTTTTGACGTTGCATTTAGTATCGGCTCAGCTCGCTTGGAACCTTGCTCGCTTGGAACCTGGTACTAAAAAAGTACCAGGTACCAGGTATTATCCAAAGTGGGAAAACCCCCAAAAAGAGTCGAGTTGTACCGTGCAGTTGAAAAGCCCCATAACATCCCAGCTGGTTGGTTTGCTGGTTATTTCAGCTGGGAAGGCTTTAAGGTGTGTCTATACAGAAAATAATATAAAAACCAACTCTGAGAAATATTTACTGGAAAATCAAAAGTAACAACTAGCCATGGTCTCTTCCATTGTTGACCATTCATGACTGACCCCCCTCTCCACCCCCATACCCACATAAACACCTCCACCTCACACCCCAGCCCCTGCTGCACAGACATTTGTTATTATGGTCTCTGGTCAAACTTAAGACATTTCAAACACACCAAGACAGACTATCACAGACTGCAACATTCTAAGAATCTTCATTATAATAATCCACTAACCAGGTAAGATAGATGATTTATACTGTATTAAATACCAATACTACATTTAAAGGTGCAATATGTAAAATTTTTCATGTAATTTGTGCATTTTTTTTTTTGCCAATATGTGAACGGCTGGTAACGCAACCTAAAAAATTACCCCTTCCCAGACATCCTAGGTTGCCTATTAAAGCTTGTAGACTGATTTTCATGAGAAAGGAGCAGGTCACTTTTGCCAGGAAAATCCAAAGCATGTGACATTTATGCAAGCTCCCAAGAGCCTTGACTCAGACAGTAGCTTCTCTTCTGCTATTCAACAGCGACAACAATTTTCAACACTAGGTTACATGTGATCCAGCACGAGAGATGGAATCCAGCAAACGGCTGGCTCCCAGCACAACACAGACTCCTACACAAACTCCCAGTAAGCCAAAAAAAAAAAAAAATGTATCTACTGAATCTCGTCTGGCTAAGCGGAAATGTGATCATGGTAGAGCAAAAACTAGAGTGAACATCGGCAGGGCATTTGATTCCTGGAGGGACCTTCATTCAGTTTTTTGGGATCAATTGGCATTCTTCTTATCGGACAGGTAAGCTTACATAGCTGCAAAGCATGTGAAATATAGTGCCAAAAGGATTGATCAGTGTAATTTTAGCTAACTTGATCTTGCCTGCTAATGCTGATGAATTGCAAGCTACCTTGCTGTGTAACTTTCAAATAATTGTCTTCAACCTTATTTTAGTATAATGTCAATGTTAATCTGTAATTATTAAGCAAGGTAAATTACAATAATACATTAAATGAATGCTAGACAATGTTCAAGACAATGCAAAAAGCTACATTAATTGGTGTTATGTAACTTGGTTATACAGAAAATATCTACAATCTATTATTATGAAACAATAGCGCATCGATATATCAAAATGACAGTTGTGATGGTACTGTATTGTACTGAATTGTGTCAACATATTTATAATGTACAGTCTATTTTATACACAGCTACGGTCATCATCCACCAAATGTAGCTAACAGCTATTGATAAAGCTGGCTAGTTAGTTAACGCTGACATAGGCTATCGTACAAATGCAGTCAATGTATCATGCAAAGAAAAGTGATTACTTCAAATTACAGTGGCACATATTCAGACCTATATCCACACGTTGTTTTAGCATTATTCCAGCACTGGAGAGTCAAATATAATATGCAGTCTCAAAGTTTGTAGTAAAACAATCATAAGTGTTATTTTAATTATGCTACCTCATCTATTAGTATGATGCCGGTGAATCGCATTCAGCTTCTTTGTACGTTACGTCATTGTTTTGGTCGATGCGTGTGTCCATACGAAGTTTGTGCATGATCACGAGCAACTAGTAGATAGCTGCATTTCACTTAATGGCCACATGTCATTAATAACAAGGGTTTCTGAATCTTACATACTGCACCTTTAACTTCATCTGATTTTAATTGCATTATAATCTCTCACATAATGGTTCCTCTTTTCCACAGAATAATTTTTCCCACACGACCAGATTCAACTCATCTTCTGATCTTATAAAATGTAACATTTAAACTGTTGTTGCAATCTTTTAATATCCATTTTTTATTTTGGTTTACCAATTCAGTCTTCTGTTGCAAACAATATTTTATGTATTTTAAGCATACTGCAAGACTTATGAGACTATGAGGAAGAAGCTTTCCTACATTCATCATGGAAAAAGCAGAGCTGAGAGACTCAAACAAGATTGTGGCAAAGAGAGAGGAGAGTAAGTCTTAAACTCACAATACAGTTGATGTATCTTTTTTAATGCATATGTTGTTAGAAGTTCATTAAGTGGGTGTTTTCATTGGTTAAATGACTGTTGTATTTTTCAGACTCTTCCTATATCACCACCCTCTATCAGAAACTGAGGGAGAGAAGAGCATCCCCACCATGCAGAGCAGGTCCACTCAGGGAGAGACTAGCATCCCTAAACAGTGAGTAATACAAGGATGAGTGGGTGGTGGTGGATGGTGCTGGAGTGAGTGTGGATGAGGGCAGTGCCGCGGAAAGTAGGGGTTGCTGTTTTTTGTTGTTTTGATTTTTTTATAAATCATTAAGAGTAAGAAAACAATCTTTATTAGAATATTAGTTTTTCATATTCAGTTTGGCAATGAGCATGTACAAGCAGCGTACAAACACTCCGCACAGTCAAAGTCTGTCGCAATTTGCCCAATTTGGAAACTGTTGTCCCCCTGTCCATATATCCTGATGGCGGCCCTGTCCATCGGTTTAATGTTCCCTGATATGTTGCAATGGTTCTGCACTATTCCAACCAGTGTTCAGACATCACACATACCTGAATAAAATGTGAAATTAGTAAATGTGTTAATCGTGTTAAAGAAACATTTACATGTTAAACATTTTTAATCACGCGTTAACAAGTTAATTTTGTGTTCGTTTCCATAATTGTTATCTGAGAAGTCCACTGCCGATGAATTCAGTGTAAACAGATTCTAATCAGATTCAGACAGCCAAGAGACCTGAAATTAAAATTTCCTCAAGGTGTCTATTGATGAAAGAGGACGCCAAAGCATCACCTTGACCTTGCCCTGAGTGAATTGCTTAGCTCTAGGCATAGCTCTTGAATGTGACATTAACATTTTATATTGAGAAGTGTATACACAGGCAAGTGGGACAGATAGACAAATAAAATGTTCCACAACCTATGACATTGCATTTACTCTCGATGTGATTTTTATACCCCGCCAAGCTCCAAATTGTTTTACGAGGTCCAGCAAGAGTAATTAATCCTAAATGTTATGCCATATTCTTTGTCAAGTCCTTGTAATTCCAAACTTCATTCTCATTATTTATGTAAGAATAAATATTATACTGATGGTGTTCTGGAGTGTAAAACACAAAGAAAAACAATGGTCTCTTCAATGTGAGCCATAAAGAAAAATGTGTAAATGTTTTTTTAAAAAAAAGGTATGTTCCTGTAGTTCAACTGGTAGAGGGGCATGGATTCAATTTCTATGGAATGCAAGTACTGATACAATAGATACTGTAGCTTGAATGCCCTTTAAGTCGCTTTGGATAAAAGTGTTTGCCAAATGCATAAGCATATATGTAAGAAAAGGTCATTATATTGACTGGCAGATTCCTAGAATGTGTTCTTGTTCATTATCCATCACATTATGAGGTTTACATCTAATATCTGGACAGCTAATATCATGAACCAGCATCTGGGGGAGATAAATTTAAGGTGAATGGGGTTGACTTAAGATTCCCACCCATTTGTTTAGTGTGCATTGCTCTATGGTTTAGTTGATGAGTTTAATAAAATTACAAAAAATCCTTCTTATTAATTAATGATTTTATTTTATGTTGTCATAACTATATGTTATATTATAATATTTATTATATGTCACAAGTGAATATTTAATTTTTGAGAAGTGACAGGGTCTGACCCGTGTCAGGAGTACAGCAACAGTGTTCATTATTACACATCATGGCAATAGATATGCACTGATGTTATACTCTTTATATTCTCAAGTTTATTCATCATTAATATGATCCAATTTATTTAATCTTAGTATTATTGTGCATATATAGTATATTGTGCCTTTTTGAAGTGTAGTCATACAAGATAACCTTTATAGAAAACCCCCTGACACATTTTTGTTAACATGCTTAACTCTTTCTAGCTCCCTTAATCAGTGTTGACCAGTCTATATTATACTGTATGTTTGATTAAATTATATGTGGAAGCTTTAGATAGAATTCTGTTTAGTTCTGTGTCTTTATGTCTTTCAAATCTCCTTGCAGGCCAAAATAGGTCTGGGTGTCATGTATGTAGCCTTGTATAAATAAGACCTGTATTTTAATATGAATGTGACTATGTTTGTGTTAATTGGGAGTCTCGTAACCAATCATCTTCCATGGAATGTATGTTTTATGGACATCAAGATTAAAGAGGACCCTCAACTCATGATACCTACCTAAGTGCTAGAATTAGTTATGGCTATGATATCAAATGATGTCTTAAATTGTACTGTTGTCATGCAACAAACTATCTTTGGGTTATTAAAAACAGTCCAGGTAAATATGTCTGTAAATATACTTGATAACCCCATTTCATTCAATAACAAATTTTAAGACACTTTCGTGCTCTTCAGCACAAGAAAAATTATGACACACCAAAATGAATTCATAGTCATATGCAATTTTTACATAGAATACCCATTCACATTTGAAAACACTTGTTATTTGCAGGTCCTGTAAAACGAGGTCATGGAAAGCTAATTTATACCTATTTGTTAACATTCCCAGGAAAAACTTTATACATAAATGTCTTCTCTGTTTTAAGATTTGTGGATCAGGACTTTCCCCTCTCAGAATATTAGATATTCCCAGTCAGCTCTCTGGTATTGGTGGAACAAGTAGTCAGCTCAGCTGAAAGATTTCTCATTTTATAATAATGTCACAAGGTCATCTTACACTGGTTCAAAGATCTGATATGAACCCAGCTGAATAAATCACATGATAGCTGACATGCTAATTTTTTAACATGACTTTGTTAAGTCCCAGGTGGCATAATAGTGATGTGCTTGATAAAGGAATTGAGCACCTAAAAATATAAATTCCATAATTTCCTTTCGTTGCTCTCTGATCTGCGTTCATGAGTGGACTAAGGTCACACAGCCTCTCGCGTGACATTGGCATGTTCAAAATCTTAATTGGTTGTGAACAGTGTTCCTTTATAAATAAACTAAACTGCACTTCTGGTTGTATCGCATGAACATGCCAAGCTGCCTACGTCAACTTGGTCCTCTAATGTATGTGCATTGGAGAGCAACCAGAAGCAAGCAATTAAAGCGAAAAGGATTTAAATTCTGATCCGTTTCTAACCCAAAGTGAATGTATCGCTTTAAAAGACATTAACACTGTGTTTGTAGCTTGCTGGCATTGCTAATTCTTATACATTCATCATTTTACCCTTTGCCATTTTACCATGCGCTTTTGTTTTTTTCCTCTTTTCCACTGTTTTATCTGCATGTATTTTACCACCTGCACAAATTTTCTCTGCTTGTCTACATCTCGTGTCTCAACTGCATGTATTTGTTTTCTCCACTGTTTTACATGGATTATTGCATCAATCTCAAACCATTCAGGATTCCTACAAACTTTAACATCTTGAAAATGGTGCAAGAGACATGACATTCGTTGTCATCAACATTCTCTACATATAAAAAGCATGCATTTACATACTAAATATGACATACTTTTATGATTATTATACGTGTAATAACAAAACATGAAAATCCCTGATTACAAATCATACTAGTTGATTCATTTATTTTACAACATGGATAATACATTACATGTTATGAGAAACCTGATTGTCAGTATATATTATCAGATTAAGTCTTGAATAGTTACCATTCTTAGTTAAATGAATTGAATAATAAAAGATTAAGGTTTATACTTGTCGATTTGTCAGTTATAAGTGATTAAAAATAACTACACATTTTAAAAGGTACATCAGGCTATAATTATTAATATGTCAGTTATAAAAGTAATCCCAATTTTCAGAATTATCTAGCAAGGTTAGGTATTGTGTACATTTTGGTTCCAAATGCATTCTGTACATTTTAGTGGGTTAAATCACTGAACTGTACTGGGACACTGTTTGAAATGTTCATTCATTCCTTTTTAGCTGCTGTTTGCAGAATAATGATCACGAGGGTCTCAAGATCTGATGAGTCTAAGTGTAGCAAATTGGTTTATATCGAAGGACAAACAGAGTATGTTTTAAGCCTTTCCCGGGGATTCCAGGGAGTGTATTCTGTCTTTTATTGCCTGTAACCTTTGCACTTATGGTCTCTTTGCAAAGAAGTTCTCAAGTCATGCATTATATGGACAAGACCCTTTTGTCAGTTTTATTGGCCAGATGTGAGACTTCTTGGTGCCTGGTTGAGCAGAATCTTGTAATTTAAGACACTGAGGAATTCCAGGGTTAAAAGGTTGGGTTTTCTAGATTCAAGTCATATTGCTAGCAATCATTTGCTCTTCTGCACCCAATATCCTACAATTGTTAGAAACATGAGCCTCATCTGAAGGGTGGAGGAGGAGGTGTTGCTACAATTTACAGTGAAGATTTTGATGTTACTCAGAGGACAGGATATAAGTTTGTCTTTGAACTAATAATGCTTAATGTGACCATCAGATATAAATAATAAATATCTGTCGTCATTTTCCCTTGCTACAGTATATGATCACCCAGGCTGTACTCAGATTTCCTTAGTGAATTAGCAAATGTTCTATCATATCTTGTGGTTACTGTAGATAGAGCTTTAAATATTGGCAAGTTCAACATTCACATAGATAACGAAAATGACACATTGGAATTAGCATTTATTGATATTCTCAACTCTCTTGGAGTCAAACAAAATGTGACAGGACAAACTCATTGCCATATTCATACACTAGATTTAATTCTGTCATATGGAGTCCTATAGAAATTCTACCGCAGAGCGATGACATATCAGATCATTACCTCGTCTCTCAATCTACATCATGCTATCATTCAGGTAAAACTATTCTTTTGTCCACTAAAGATAGCTTCACTAATAATCTTCCAGAATTGTCTCACATACTCAGTAAGCCCAAAAGTCTAGAAGAACATAACGTAATAACAGAAAATATAAATAGTCTTCTCTAGCCCTCTTGATAGTGTCGCCCCCTTCGATTAAAGAAAAAAGCCTTGCACCATGGGACAATGATCATACTCATGCTCTCAAGAGAGCAGATAAAAGAATACAAAATTAAAGGTATTTCACAATGTATGGAAAGATTGGTTAGGAATAAAGCATCGAGTGAACCAGATATTCCGTCAAAGCACAATAGTAATGAATTCATGAATTTCTTTACTGATAAATTAGAAATGATCAATAATAAAATTGGAATTATGCAATCAACTGCCACTATACCTCATAAAACAGTGTCTCAAATTTCCTCATGATCCACTTCAATCCTTTATTTTCATTGGTCATGAAAACAAAACTGATCAAAAAAATCAAAAGCCACATGTATGTTAGATCAAATACCAACGAAGCTCTGAAAAGAGGTATTCCCTGTAATCTCAGAACCTCTTACCATGCGTTCAGACCAGAGGCGGCGAGAGTGTTAAAATTTGCTCTGGCTGCCCTGCCAACAACGCAATGCTCATGACAAAGTTGAAATATGCTTGTTTTTATGGACTATAATTAAAGGGGCCGCAAAACATCCAGACATGTCGACTGATATCTTTTTACTGACATATCACAAGTAGTATCACTAAGTAAATCCTCATGAAATCTTTTAATATATTATTATATAAACCATTATATCCACTTCAACAACTCACCTGGCACACCAACAATTTCAGACACCTTTGTCCACACATTGTTTTTAAAATTTTATTTATTTCCCTTTTATTTCTATCTCTGTAAGCAAACAGGAACAGATCATATATTACGGGAAAACCTGCCACAGCAATAATCAGTTTCTCCTCCATTTTGTCTTCGGAACTAATGTTTGGTGGGAACCAAAGTTTACACTGTTGTGTTCTCTAGACTTCGCTAGAGCGGAGCATTTCTATACTCCAATAGGTTGCTGCCGAAATGCATCAAAGCTCATTACCATAATGTTGCCCACACTTGAACTTTCCTCTGAAGCCCACACTGCCCAAGACGCGTCGCGCCGCTTCTCGCTGCCGAGAGATGTTGGATGGCATAGAAAATGAATGACTTCCGGTCAATTTTACTCTCTCGATGCCTCTGGTCTGAACGCACCATTAATATTATTAACTCCACACCATCCTTATGACATGTCCCAAGAAACTTTAAAATGGTAGTTATGAAACCATTTACTAAGAAGCTAGAGCTTGATCCTGGAGAACTGGCTAATTGTTGACCGATTTCAAATCTACAATTTATGTCGAAAATACTAGAAAAAGTAGTGTCATCCCAACTATGTTAATTTCTACAGAGAAATGGTATATATGAACAATTTCAGTCAGGATTTAGGTCCATTACAGTACAGAGACTGCACTTATCAGAGCTACAAATGACTTGCTCTTATCATCTTATCATGGCTGCATTTCTCTTCTAGCTCTTTTAGATCTTAGTGCTGCCTTTGATACCATAGATCACAAAATTCTCTTGAATAGGCTGGAGAATTATGTTGGCATTAGTGGACATGCATTAGTATGGTTTAGGTACTATTTATCAGACCGCTACCTCCTTGTATGTGTAAACGTGGAATTGTCAAATCAAACAAAAGTATGATCAGTTACACAGGGATCAGTTTTAGGTGGAATAAGTTTTCACTGTTATGACGACGATACCCAACTTTATATTTCTTCTAAACATGTCGAAATTTCACAATACTCCAAATTAGCAGAGTGTATCAATTCAATCAAAGAAACGGCTAGAAATGTCCTTCTACTCAATTCCGACAAAACAAAGGTACTAATTGGACCAAATACATCTAAAAATAAGCTGGCAAAATACAAGTGGACTCGGAGGATGTAGTTATGTCACCTTCTACGGCAAAGAACTTAGGTGTTATATTTAGTAAAAATCTGTCCTCTAAAAATCTAATTTCCAATGTTTGTAGAACAGAATTCTTCTACCACAGAAATATTGCTGTTACGATACATGCTCTCTGATGCTGATGCCAAAAAATTAATTAATGTGTTCATGACCTTAAGACTAAATTATTTTAATGCTTTATTTCGAGGATTTACTGCAAGTTCAATTAATAATCTTAAATTGGTTCAAAATGCAGCTGCCAGAGTGCTGACTAGAACCAAGAAATCTGATCATATTAGCCCCATTCTATTGTCATTACATTGGCTATGTTAAATTTCGTATTAATTAAAAAATTCTGTTAATTACATACAAAGCTTTGAATGGTCTAGCTCCACAGTACTTAAGTGACCTCCTGTCATGCTATATTCCATCACGTTCATTACAATCACAAAATTCTGGCCTGTTAACTAGTCATTAATCTTACAGTTCATTCAAAATCTTTTTTAAAACTTTGTAACTTAACACTTACAGTACTTAGTTTACTAATTTTAAAACATGACTTGCACTGCTCACAAATAACTAATATTGGCATTATATTCATGTCATTTAGCCAGAGGTGAACTGGCCCCCACAGTGAGTCTGGTTTCTCCCAAGGTTATTTTTCTCCAATAAACATCTTATGGAGTTTTGTTTTCCTTGACACAGTCACCTTCAACTTGCTCACTGGGTTTCTAAATACAATTATTTAATTATTTATTTTCATACACAATTTACAATCATATTTAATCAAATTACACAATGATGACTTTATAGACATTACAGTTTAAATGTCTGTTAAAGCAAGATTTTCTGTAAAGCTGCTTTGAAACAATGCCTGTTGTGAAAGGCGCTACACAAATAAAATTACTTGACTTATTTAACCACCATGTCTTCTATGCTGACTGTCTGTGTTTTTTGGAGTTTTACATTTCTGATCACCATTCACTTGCATTGAATGGACCTACAGAGCTGAGATACTCTTCTAAAAATCTTCATTTGTATTCTATAGAATGAATAAAGTCATACACATCTGAGATGGCATGAGGGCAAGTAGATGAGAGAATTTTCATTTTTGGGTGAACCATCTCTTTAAGTCAGTTATCTGTTATACATATATTTTTGGCTTTCAGTAGCAATTTCCTGACCTCAAATACCTCATTAATTTTCTGAATGACTTCCTCCACATGCTGTTTTTATCCAATTCCAAGATTTGTAAATTCTCTGTCCGAGTACTTAATGAAATTGAGCATCAACTGCGAGCCCACGAACACACTGCTGCAGTGTTCTGTCTGCAGGAGGTGGTTACACCCAGCAGGGTGAAGCCGCCTGCCTATCAGACACCGCTTCACACTATGCATTTCACACTGCTGTAATTGCCGCTCAAATTAGAGATTGTTGCTTCACCCTGGTGGTCCTTTTGACACACACAAACACCCAATAAGGAGTCTTTTCTGATTACTGATCTTTGCTACTTTGCAGTATTTTTGCGTACTGATTGTGTATGTGTGTGCATTCAAGAAAGAGATAGAAACTCAGTTGGACTGTGTTGTATAGATTCATTAGATATTTTAGATATCATATAGATTAACAAATTATTCAATTTCACTGTGTGCTTTGAAGCTTTAAAATTATGTGTTTTTCTATATTTATAATGAGTAGGAAGAATAATAATAAGCAATATTCACCAGGAAAAAGAGTAGATTGGACATTTACATTCTGAAAAGACCAGCTTAGACCACCATGTATTTCCATGCTGGCCCAGCCTGATTTTAATGCAGTTTAGTCTTTTCAGGAATGATGACACTACTTGCAACAGTTGCTTGTAATCTGCCCAAAATTAATGGACAGAGATAAAAATATAAAAACTTCTACATCATAATATCACATAATAATGAATCTGCTTGGCATTCCTTCCAAATACTTTGCATTTAGTGTGACTGTGGAAAGATGTGTGTAATGTTGTGTGTTTGTGGAAATGCTTTTCCCCTCAAAATCTCCACTCATTTGAGGTTTCTAGGAATACCTTGAAATTAAATTGATGAAAACAATGAGAAGCCTTGAAATGTATTCTTGTACATTACATGGCCAAAAGTATATGGCAATTGTGTTCTGATTAACAGGTTTGACTATGCCCTTTATTCAACTAAATTATGCCATGTTCAAACATCTAGCAGAAAGCCTTCCTAGAAGAGAAGCTGTTAAAGAAGACTATTCACTCTTTAAAATACAGTGTCAAGAAAGAAATAAAAAGACTGCAAAAGGATCATAATTTAAAAGATAAAATTGTTGCTAATTGGCTGTCAATCACATTGTTTACATGTCGAACCAGCATAGGAAGTAGAGAGGTGTGCTTAAGCTTAAGCTTATTTGTACTGGTGTATATTCAAGGAGATTCTAACTTATACAGTACAATAGATATTGGTTATGGCAGGTTGCATATTCAACTCTCCAGAGAGATGCTTTAAAATTCCAAAATATTAAACCATTTGTAGAACAATTCAAACATACAGCAACAAGAAAGCTAAAAGAACGTCTGTTAGTTCAATGGGTATGTATGCTTAGGTGAAGTGTTGAAGGAGAAAGAGCTGTGAAAACAAATGAAACAAGAGGAGAGAAATGTTCTGCAGTCTCTTACCTAGGTCTCCTGAAGGTAAGGCCGTATTGCTGGCATGCTAGGCCAACAGTAGGCGTGTACACAATGGGCATGAATCTCTCTACATCTGAGGTCAAGACCCGATAGAACAGCTTCTCATTGCGGTCCTGAAGGCCCATCAGAAAGACGTATCTGTTACAGGGTGAAACGTAAATAAATTAAACATAATTAAGGTATAGGAGAGTAGATTTTACAATAAAATACCAGATATGCTAAAAGAAAAAATAGGACAGAGGAAGGAAAGAATCATATAAAAGCAACTAAAGCCAGCAGTAGTAACAAGGTACTGAGAGTGCACACCCTCTACATCAGGATCTCCTGGGCTTATATTGCTCCACATTTATTAGGATAATCTCCTAACCCACCAGGGCACCAAAAACTGCCATCAAAGCCACATTTTTTCCAAAACAAGATTAAGTCCAGAATCATACTGTTTACAAGTATGCAGATGCGTGCGTTTGGCCAATGCACTGCCAAAACACAGTCCGGTTGAACATATGTAACGTGCATTCTTGGGTTACAGTGGCAGCAATAAACTTCAATACTCATGCAGACTAAACAGACTTTAACATCCTGTACTTACTCAGCAATGTTCTCTTCAAACTGTTGCTCTGCCATGACAGTAGTCGGACTTGAAAGAGAAAACTTTTCATAAAGTGGACAGTTCACAATAATGCCCTCTATAGCGTCCCTTGCAGCAATGTTAAGAATGCAATGCGAACTTCCATTGTGTTGTGAATTTCAGTATGACACATTTCAAAATGCATCAATGTACAAATTGAAGTTTCCATAATCAGAAGCATTTGTGTTCACATACATTGGTGGAGTACGTTTTGATCTTAAGTCAGTAAGCTCTAGTGCTTTTGCTGTGACCAGGGGTGACTTAATCCAAAATCATTTGGAGCCATCATAGAATAATATTGCCAAATAGTTTTGTATACTGTACAAATGTACTGTATTGTGTCTATTAATAACTATTAAAAAAAAAGTCAAAGTTAATCTACTTTCTTTAGCCCTGTGTCATGATACTCTCTGGACTGCCCTCTTGTCTGTCTATCTGTGTGTCTGTGTGTGTGTGTGTGTGTGTGTGTGTCTGAGCACATGGCTAGGTCTTTGTGTTTGCCATGTGCTCTCCCGACTCCGCCTGCTCGTTTCCCGCAACCACACCTCCTTAACTAGTTTTAAGTCCGTGATGAGAAACAGGTGCCTTTGGTTGTTCCTTGCAGGGTACTCAGCCTTACAGGCTCCTTATAGTTAGTATTAAGGTGGGGGATGGATTAGGGCATCTGCTGCCTCCCAGGAACAAACCGAATCCCTTTTGTACAACGTCCTCTTTATGTTAATTGGTTTCACCGTTAGTCACTCTCTGTTTGATCTAGATGAAATGCTGCGTAACTATACTATTTGCCAGATGTTAAGAGATCAAACCACTAGGTATTAATTTATATACTACAGTAAACAATATTCCACAACATTCAATTTAATGTGTATTTAGTACAATTAATTATAAAAACGAATAACAATTTTTTTTTAAAACAATTAACACATTTAATCATGTCCCCTGACCCATATATTTATATACATATTATATATTTACTTATTAAACACAGGCTTTTGTGATTCACAGAGCAATTGCAAGTCTTTAAGTGGCTTTCAATAAAATGCACGAGTCATATGAAAAAGTAAATAAGTACATTTGTAATAACTTTCTCACAAAGTAATTATTTAGTTAGACTGCAATAGAATGGAGCAGAATGCAGGAGTTTACATGTGTTAGAAGAACTGTTTTTAACTTGACACATCGTCTAAAAAATTCATCAATCATCCAGTAGAGTCCTCCCAGCTGGCCGAAGTCCTCCAGTCCCTCGCCACCCTACACCAAAGCCACCAACTTCCCTGCTTGAGCTCAGGCAGGACCAAGATCGGCGGTTCTTTGAGATCATGCGGGCTCAAGCAGAGGATCGTCACGCCATCCGGAGCCTGCTCAGCTAGGAGGCCGCACCAGCCACAGCCGCGACCCCGGACACCTGCGCCACGTTGCCCCGCGCCACGTTGCCCTCCAGCGTTCCTAGATTTATTCGAACGAACCGCTGAAATTTGGGGCTGGCCGCAGAGTCAGTGGGCAGCCCGCCTTGTTCCTCTTCTGTCCGGGGAAGCTCAACTCGCGGCTCAACAGCTGCCGACAACAAGCCTCCTGGCCTACGCGGACCTCAGAAGAGCCATCCTGCACGGGTTGGTTGGAGCCCCGAGGAAAGCCGTCAACACTTCCGGGCTATGAAGCTGGAAAAGTCCGACCGCCCGTTCGCCTTTGCCCAGCGGCTCTGTGATGCCTGCCCGAGGTGGCAGCTAGTGGGGGGCCGCGATGTCGAGGGACTCGACGGCAAAGTGGATCCAGTGCCACTGCCCGGCATCGCTGGAGGCAGCCGTCCAGTTAGCGGAGGACCACATGGCGGCGATCCCAAGGGCAGATAAGCCCTCTCTCTCTCTCCCCCCTCCCCCTGTGTTTTCCTCTGCTCTCTCCCATTCCCCGCAACCCTCTCCCTCTGTCTTCTCTCCAGGGCCCGTTCCTGCCCCACACAGGCGAGGAGGCTGGCTGAGACCAACACCCCAGTCAACGATCTCAACTCATCCCTCCCCCACAACCTACAGCCGCTCTCCCCCTCAGGTGGGGGCGTCCACCGAAGCAGGTACGGGTGTCGCGCCTGGGCCGGCCTGTTGGAGGTGCGGCAACCTGAGCCACTTCCGCGATCAGTGTCCGATAATGGAGGTGGGGACGGTGGTTTGGGTTTCCGATCTCCCGCATGCTTCCCCGATCGGGCTGGAGCGTACCGGATTCCGGTAAGAATCCAGGGGGGTACACACCAAGCATTGCTGGATACCGGTTGTAACCAGACCACCATCCATCAACACTTGGTTCAACCAGGGGCTTTGGGCACGGCTAAGCGGGTAATGGTGAGGTATGTGCATGGGGATGTTCACAAGTATCCGATGGTGACCTTGTTAGTCAAATTCCGAGGGAGAAAACATAGAGTGGAGGCAGCGGTTAGTCCCCTCTTCACTCATCCTCTGATTTTGGGGACCGATTGGCCAGCATTTAAAGATGTGCTAGGGGGAATTTGTATGGATGGGTCCTGCTCTAATATGCTTTGGCAGGGGAGGCGGAGCCCGGGCCGTCCTCGACTGTTCCAAATCGTGATGACGAGGGAAGGGGCGGGCCTTCCATCCCCCCTCTTCGCAAGGAATTCCCTGACGAGGATTTCCCTTTGGAGCAGTCGCGGGATGAGACCCTTAAGCATGCCTTCGACCAGGTGAAGACGATTGATGGTCAGCGTCTTCGGCCAGACATCTCTCTCACATACACCTATTTTGCTATAATAAGTGACCGGCTGTATAGAGTGACGCAGGACACTCAAACAAAAGAAAATGTTACTCAGTTATTGATTCCACGGAGCCGCCGAGAAATTTTATTCCAGGCAGTTCATTATAATCCCATGGCGGGTCATCTAGGAGAAAGAAAAACACTTCTCCGTCTAATAGCCCGTTTTTATTGGCTGGGCATTACCGGTGGTGTGCGGCGTGCTGTGAATGTCAGCTGGTAAACCCACCGGCCACTCCAAGTGTGCCATTGTGCCCTCTTCCATTGATCGAGGTTCCCTTCGAGAGAATTGGAATGGACCTCGTCGGGCCATTAGAACGGACAGCATGGGGACATCGTTTTGTGTTAGTCCTAGTGGATTACGCAACTCCATATCCGGAAGCAGTGCCTCTAAGCAACATCTCACCACATAGTGTTGCTGGGGCACTCTTCAAAATAATCTCCCAGGTGGGGATTCCAAAAGAAATCCTCACCGACCAAGGCACAACATATGTCACGCACACTTCGCAAACTTTATGATCTGTTGGGCATTAAATCGATTCGCACTAGCGTATACCATCCGCAGACAGATGGCCTAGTGGAACGTTTTAACAAAACCCTCAAGAACATGATTTGTAAGTTTGTACACGAGGATGCTAAAAACTGGGACAGATGGCTCGATCCCCTGTTGGTTGCAGTGTGAGAGGTCCCGCAAGCCTCAACCGGCTTCTCTCCATTTGAGCTACTGTATGGGCGACGCCCACGCAGTATCTTGGATGTCATACGAGAAGGCTGGGAGGAGGGACCTTCGAAGAGCAAAAATGAAATTCAGTATGTCCTTGATCTCAGAGCAAAACTCCACACTTTGGGGTAACTAACACAGGAGAATTTGCTCCGGGCCCAAGAACGCCAATGCCGACTGTATGACAGGTGAACACAGCTAAGGGAGTTTGCACCGGGAGATAAAGTTCTTGTATTGCTCCCCACATCGAGCTCCAAATTACTCGCCAAGTGGCAAGGGCCCTTTGAGGTCACACGACGAGTGGGGGATCTCGATTATGAGGTTAAGTGAACCGATAGGGGAGATGCGCTTCAAATATACCACCTCAATCTCCTCAAATTATGGAGGGAAGCGGTCCCTGTGTCATTGGCCATGGTGGTTCCAGACAGGGCGGAGCTCGGACCGGAGGTGAATCACAATGCCCCGGTCATTTGTGGAGACCACCTCTCCCCGTGCCAACGATCAGAGGTAGCCAGGTTGCAAAAAGAGTTTGCAGACGTGTTTTCTCCTCTACCGGGTCATACGAACGTCATCAAACACCACATCGAGACCGAGCCGGGGGTGGTTGTTCGTAGCCACACTTATCGCCTCCCCGAGCATAAAAAGAAAATTGTTCGGGACGAATTGGATGCGATGCTTGATATGGGAGTAATAGAAGAGTCCCACAGCGACTGGTCCAGCCCGGTTGTTCTTGTTCCCAAGAGTGACGGGTCTGTCCGGTTCTGTGTGGACTATAGAAAAGTCAACGCGGTGTCTAAATTTGACGCGTACCCAATGCCTCGGGTTGATGAACTGCTCGATCGGTTAGGTACTGCTCGCTTTTATTCGACCCTGGACTTAACAAAGGGTTATTGGCAGATCACCTTGACACCAATTTCCCACTAGAAAACAGCCTTCACCACACCGTTCGGATTACACCAGTTTGTGACACTTCCGCTCGGCTTGTTCGGGGCCCCAGCCACATTCCAGCGTCTGATGGACCGTATCCTCCGCCTGCACTCCGCTTATGCCACTGCTTATTTAGATAATATCATTATCTATAGTAATGACTGGCAGCGGCATATACAACATCTGAGGGCGGTCCTGAAGTCGCTGCGGTGGGCAGGGCTCACAGCAAACCCCAAGAAGTGCACGATTGGGCGTGTGGAGGTACGGTATCTGGGGTTCCACTTGGGTCATGGCCAGGTGCGTCCCCAAATTGATAAGACTGCGGCGATTGCGACTTGCCCTAGACCTAAGACCAAAAAGGGGGTGAGGCAGTTCCTGGGGCTGGCTGGCTATTATAGAAAATTTGTGCCTAATTATTCGGATGTCACCAGCCCGCTGACTGACCTCACTAAAAAGGGGGCTCCAGATCCGGTCCAATGGTCGGAGCAGTGCCAACAGGCATTTACACGGGTCAAAGCCGCACACTGTGGAGGGCCGCTCTTATACACACCTAACTTCTCTCTCCCTTTCTTATTACAGACGGACGCTTCAGACAGAGGTGTGGGGGCCATACTCTCAAAGGTGGTGGAGGAGCGCCCGGTGCTGTACATCAGTCGGAAGCTCTCCTTAAGGGAAACAAAGTACAGCACCGTAGAGAAGGAGTGTCTGACCATCAAGTGGGCGGTCCTCACGCTCCACTACTACCTGCTGGGGCGGTCCTTCAGTGGCTGCACCGCATGAAGGATACTAACACCCGGATCACCCGTTGGTATCTGGCTCTCCAGTAGTGTTAATTTTGTCACCTATTTTTAATTTAGTCTTAGTCTTATGCCAAATGTCCTTGTTAGTTTTAGTCATATTTAGTCATTCACATATCTTTTTTTGTTAGTCAAGTTTTAGTCGACTAAAAGTCTCGTCATTTTAGTCTAGTTTTAGTCAAAAGAGAATTTAAGGTATCTTAGTCAAGTTTTAGTCAACTAAAAGTCTCGTCATTTTAGTCTAGTTTTAGTCAAAAGAAAACTCAATATATCTTAGTCAAGTTTCAAAACATTTTAGTCTTTTTTTAAATAAATTATTTCTGAGATTAATTCTGAGATAACCATTTCAGTCAAATAATGTTTCACACATCTCAAATATTGGTTAAATGTCATAATTACCTGACAAAATACACTTGTTGAATGATATGTTGAATTCACTTTGTTAAACGTGTCTGGTTTTCTGATTTAAGAGACACATTCACAAATGATGAACTTGTTCTGAAGAGTATTTTATTAAGCAAATAAGTTACATAACATATATATAACCTGCATAATGTATGTGCCACAACACCATAGCTAACTGGTTAAATTACAGCGTAGATGCCTAAAATCAGCATTAGCTTATGAGACGTATATTTAAGTTAACTTCCCTGAATGTGTGGGTGGTTAGCCTTTAGATGTCGCTTAAGGTTGGTGGTGTTTTTCCCCGATATTTTTTGTCCGCAGTGCTTCCTGTCAGTTATAATGACACATTCTGACTTTTTGTCAATATCATTGTACCTAAAATGCGACCAAATATCGAGCCTCTTCCTTCTACCTAGCATGTCGTCGGCGCTCGTCGCGTGTTCGCCACTGTCTATGATTGTTGTGTTCTTGCTCCATGTAGTTTCATGTTGCAGCCACAGGAGCATGAGACCTGTTGTAACCGTTACTAGAGCAACAGCGCGAACTCATTCGGAATATTTTGAAGGCGTAACAGCTGAATATTCTATCTCATGATGAAAAAGTAGAGACGATTGTATACGAAAATGAAGAGAGATTTTATCTTAGTTTTTATTTTATGCAAAACATTTTAGTCTCGTCTTTTTTCGTCAACAATAATGCATGTTAATTTAGTCTTAGTCAGCGTTTTTGGACATTGGTGCAGTCTCGTTATCGTCTCGTCTTAGTCATGGAAAAAAAGGTCGTTGACGAACATATTTAGTCTCATCTCACGAAATTAACACTACTCTCCAGCCTTTTAAGTTTGAGGTGGTCCACAGACCAGGGGTGCGGATGGCTGTCGCCGACTTCCTCTCCAGAAATGGGGGGGGGGGTGGTAGGCAGGCCGGATGTCGCCCGGCCTGAGTCGGGCGGTGGAGGTATGTGACAGCGGGGGAGTGGTCAAGCACCCGTTCAGGTAGGGAAAGCGGTAAGGGCGCTTGCACTTGAGCTAAATTATGTCTCTAATTTCAGTGAGTACAGGGAGAGCGGCATAAAAGAGCTTCAGTGCCTCCAGTCAAGGAGAGAGTCGCCAGTCCAGTGTTGGCAACAAGAGAGAGACACTTTCTATTTGTTCAATGTGAAGGAGTTTATGTTAAGCAAAGTCCACGTCTATGTTCTACCCCTGTGTGTTGATTAATCTGGAATTAAAGCCTTACCTGAGAGTCGAACCCTGCTCCCGTGTCCTCCTTCCTGTCCTGTGAACATGAACGGTTTACACACAGGCTTTTGTGATTCACAGAGCTATCGCAAGTCTTTAAGTTGCTTTGAATAAAATGCACGAGTCATATGAACTACATTAATTGTGTTTTTATGTTTCTTTTATGTCATTTTTTGAGCTTGACAGTAACGAACATGACTAACACACAGTATCAGCTTTGGATCGGGCTTGTCAGACCAACACTAGATCCATCTAAAAGCTTCAGTATCGGACCCGATAACGATCCATGTATCAGATCCCTACTAAATACTAAAGAAATTACTTAGATTGGATAAACAGAAGTACAGAGAAAGAAATGCAAATAGACAGACTTGATCAAACAAAGAGGACATGAAAATGACAACAAAAGAGATCATCACACTGTCCTATTCAAAAGTCTTGACCATTTGCTGCTGCTTGAAGCAAGGTTATATAATAATTGCTGGTGTTTTCCCCCACTAACAATATATTGAAAGTTTTAGGAAAAATATGCACAATAATTCCCCCAGAGGTCTTAGGTACAAACTCTTTGTTATACAAATATATTTAAAGGTAATATGTTAATGAACAAAACCACGTCACATTCCCCATCAGTGCAGCATAATGCATATCTTTTTTTGGCAGCATAAAAGCATGTCACAGTCTGATGTTTACAAGGACTGTAAGGACTGTAATTAGGAATTTCCCTCTACTCTGTAGTGACAGTCATGATACCTAGGCTTCAGTGCTCTGACAGTTTTTGGTGAAATGTGCAAGTGATATTTTGGCATCTCATTACCTCACTGCATCTCAGGAGAATCAACCAAATGGCACTTTGGATCACAAAATTTATAGATACAGCTCAGCTATAATCTGTCTTTCTCCCTCTCGGTGTTGGTGAAACCAAGTGCTGTCACATTGTTCTAAAACCGTATGGATTCCCAATAAACTGTTGGAAGTATTTGTTTTCAGAGTTTACAATACCATTCCTACAATATGTTGGTGGCATTGTGTAATGGAAGGCAGTATTTCAAAACTATGTTTTTGGACAATGTTAACAAGTAACTAGGGAACATTTTTCTTGCAAACAGTTAAATCAGAAATGCTGCTGCTCAGGGCACAGCTTGGTTCTTGAACTTTCTTTCCTTTTTTAATTTTTTATTCTTTCTTTCTGTCTTGACGTGTATGTTTTTTTCAGTTGAAAAAGGCCAAAGCCTTGACACTGCACAAACAAATGATTTGAATGAATAGGTATGTTCATTATTTCATGAACCGAGTTCTGTTCACTCCACCTTGTATGTTCTGGAATGTTTAGCCTTCAGTCCTCAGACATGCTGACAGTTTGTGCACAACCTTTAGACCAAGGCCTATGGCAGAGACTGGCTTCAGAGGCCTATGCTGCACCCTTTAAAACTGGTTGTTTTTCCCTATTCACAACTCAATGAATTGTTCATGTATTTTTTACTTAGTATGGTTTGGCATGTTGCCTGGCACTTCTCTAAATTCCGGCAGCTAAAATCTAAAATTGTTCTGAAAGTTTGAAAAGGATTGCTCATTACTATGAGCATTTAATAATATGCATGCCAGGGTCATTAGTCTGCAGAGCGACCCATCCAGAAATAAATTGTCTCTCTGGGTAGACAAACCAATGACTTACATGACTAGTGTAGCCTTGATATATGTCAGGGGCATCAGTTCCAGAAAAGACACAGACATACATGCAGACAAATAATGGGAACAGAACCCATGCCGCTGTTGGAGAGGGCACAGCAGCAGCTAATGAATATGCAGAAATGTTAACTGTAGAGATGTTTGAAGAACTTTTGATGTCACTTTGACGATCCTTTTTATGCACAATAAACCAGCAGGGACATTTAACTTTTCATGTCCCTTTACTGTGCAGTCCAAAGATGAGGATAGCAAAATAGGTAGAGGAAAAAGAAAAGAATTGTAGGACTGTTTACATTCTTGCTGCAAGAATAGATCAGCAACAGTATTTCTTACAGTATATATATATATATATATATATATATATATATATATATATATATATATATATATATACACACTACCGTTCAAAAGTTTGGGGTCACTTGTCTGAAATGTTTCTCATGATCTTAAAAATCTTTTGATCTGAAGGTGTATGCTTAAAAGTTTGAAATTAACTTTGTAGACAAAATATTATTCTGCCAAAACATATACATTTATTTAATTACAAATCTAAAATTTCCTAAAAAAAAAAAAAGTTTTTGAAATGGATGACTTGGATCAAAATATGAAGAAAAGAAGCCAATAAGTCCCCAACATAGATGGGAACTCCTTCAATACTGTTTAAAAAGCATCCCGGGGTGATTCCTCAAGAAGTTGGTTGAGAAAATGTCACGAGTACATGTCTGCAAAATCTAGGCAAAGGGTGACTACTTTGAAGATGCTAAAATATTACATAGTTTTGGATTTATTTTGGATTTTTTGGTCACAAAATAATTCCCATATTTCCATTTCTATTATTCCATAGTTTTGCTGACTACTATTATTCTAAAATGTGAAATAAATAAATAAATAAAGAATGAGTAAGTGACCCCAAACTTTTGAACGGTAGTGTATATATATATAACTTTTCTGTGAACTGATAGATGCGAAATGTGGTCAGAGAATATAGCCTGATATAGAGTACGAGTCATCATATCTAGCCTGCTGGGGAAAAAAAAAAACTGTTTAAACAAGCCTAAACTGGTTTGCTGGTATTCACTGGTTTAAGATGGTCAAAATGGTCTCGCAGCATGGTCAAGGTGGTATTTTACTGGTTCAGCTGCTCACCCAGCTAAATCAGCAGACAAGTCCCCAAAGCCCCTCTAAAACCAGCAGTCCAGACCAGCTAAGATCTAAAAATCAGTTTAGTTTATTTAAACTATTTATTTATTTATTTCAGCAGGTTGTCAATGTAATTATTCTGAAGGCATCAGAGGACATCAGTGTGCCCATTTACTCACCTGTCTAAGTCATCCTTTTTCAGCTCGTAGTTCCTAAGGACCCGTAATAGCTGCACATCCTGGCTGAGAAAACAGGGAGGCAACAGGCCATGAATGCCCAGCTGCAAGCGCTCTTCCAGGGAGAAGGCCATCCCCTGCGGAAAGGACACAGAATGGTCACTGACAGGCATTGTAATAAATGGACACCAGTGTGCACTGCTAAGTTTAAGCTAATTTAAATGAATTACTCTATGCATTCCATGGAAATATGTGGACAAAATCTCTCAAGTGACTACAACTAATAAGAAACGGTATATACAGTATATACCCTTTGACTTCATTTCAATAATCAATCTTTACTCGACTATGCCTCTGCAGCTGTATTATTAAAACATTGTTTTGAAAAGCTTAAATAAATCCTCATATTCCCTCTCTGTTTTCTCTCGGAAGGCTGGGATGACTAATAAAGCCTCTCATAAGTGTTGTCCTAGAGATCTATTCCTGTCTCACTGCTTTTTTTGAAAGGAAAGTCTGTAATACAAGCAAAGCCATTGAAAGGTCACAGGAGGTCACAGTTGGCTCAGACCACAGTGTGGTATACAGAACCACCAGCATAGCAAAAAGGGCAAGCTGTGACCTTTGACATTTACCCTGAACTCCACAACACAAATGCCATAGTCAGGGGGCCCTGACTCTGTATGGCCTGATTCCACATGTGCACTGCAGAGCAAGCTTTTAACCCACAGAGATGGAAGGCCATATAGGAATCTGTGGATATCTCTCAGGACCACAGCTGTGGATGGCACAATGTGGGATTTGAAAGTAGCCTGCCTTTTCCTTAATGACAGACTTCATCTTTGCCATGCCTCTGGCTGCTCTTTAGAGGAACCAATTAGGTCCACAAACCCAGAGAGGCTGTGCTGGGTTTGCTTTCAAAACATGTCCATGTGAGCTTGGCTATTTATTTATTTTATATATGGTTATGTTAAGTGGTTTCCTTGTAAAAATTATTTTGGCTTTGCAAGCACACAAGAAGCCTAATCTGCACACGTGTAATAAAATGTGATATGTTATTGACATAGACCAAAGGAACTTGCAATAGAAAGGATTTTGTTGCTGCTTTTCATGATAGGCCTATAATAATAATAATAATAATAATAATAATTAAAATGTTATATTATTTGAATTTCTGCACTCTGATTTTAGATCAGAATTAAGTTACATATCATCAAATTAACTATACACATATTTCGCTAAATTTTAAAAACAAAGTGACAAAATACTTTTGTGCTCATTTTGAATAGCACATCTATTGTTTTATAAATATCATTAATAACGGTTATGCTTGATTGTTTTGCTTGAAAATGTGCTTGTGCTTCTTTACAATAAATGCAATAATGCAATTCTAATCATGTTCATATATTTTTCAGTGTGTCTTAAAACATTGTGGTAATAGTTTCTAGCAGCACAATTTAAGCACATAAAAATGCCTTAACTTTTCCAAAAGTTATATGTTAAGCATTTTCATAAACTACATTTAAAGAATGTAGACAGTTTAAGTGCCAGACTAAAAACTTGAGAAATTACAGTTTTACAGGATTTATCTTGCCTAAATGTTTGAAAAATTGCCTATGCATTTTTCTAGCCTCCTCCACCACTGATTGCTAAAACTCACTCTGAATTACTGCCTATTATGCATAATTTACTGGACTGTATACTGTGTAAGTTATAGCCTCACAAACAACAAACACAAACTGAACAATATAACACATGGCATCAAACAGCACAGAACATCACTCTTTGGCTAGAAAGATGTCAAAAATACAGAATCATTACTGCAGATTTTTTACAAGTCATTTGATGTTATTTGTAGAGTATATTCTGTCTGTCATCTTGTGAAGCTAACTGCAGTGTGCCACTGATGGTCTGTATTTAAGGGACTCTAAAAGTCAAGGCCATCCTGCCAGGTCTGAATTGCAGCCTTTTTAGGATTAAAAAAAGGACATTCTATTTTTTCGAAAAGCTGGTGGTTTGATGAAGCATCCTTAGATACTTATGATTATGTCAGATTTCATTTCTGCTGGTTTGTTAAATGACTAACTATAGTGTGTATTAGAGACTGAAGATCTATTAAAAAGATCTGTTAAATTATTTCCAAGACAATTAAGTAAATTACAAATCAAGTTGTAATTTATTTCCTTTCCATGTATGAAAAAATTAAAATAAATCTACAATTACTTTCATTTCTGTCTGAAAGGAGATGTGTCTAATTTTTACGATGTCAAAATTCTCTCATGTCAAGTGTCAACTAAATGATTTGATACCAAAAGCAAGGACAGGTAAGAACAGTCATTCCCACTGAGAACAGCTCTGCCTAATCAAATATAATTACTCAGACAACTCTCCACATTCTGAATAGATCCTTGTGTCAAATGTGTAATGGAGACATTGGTGGAACTGGGCCCAAACGGCAAATTAACGTCTCCAACAATGGAGCTGCAGGCGGAACTCAGAAAGTCAACGTCCACAGGCTCAGGACTGCCATTCTGATCAGGGACACGGATGGCTGGACTGGAGAAAGTGCTCCGTTTGATGGCACGCATGGATGGCAAGATTAAAGCAATGAGCTCCAGAGCTCCTGGCGGGCATGGCGTGGGAACTGGTGAGGAACTTGGTCCTCTTAAGAATGACTCTATGTTGCCAAGAGAGAAGACACCAAATGAAGTGACAGGCACACAAATCTTGCTCTTTATATAGAAATGTCCACAATACAATTACACAACAGTAGCACTGCTATCTCAAAGTGATAGGATAGGAACAAATTTACCCAACTAAGAGAAAAAAAAAAAGAGTGAAAGTGAAGGTGATAAGTCTGTATGAGAGTGGAACGGGTGTGTTCAGATGGATGCATCATCTAAAAGCACTTAAGAGTCAAAATGCAATCAAATGCTTCCATCGTAAAGCCTGGCATTTTTTGTTGGCTCAGGCTGTTTGAAAGGCTTTGCTTATTTTAGCAAAAAAGGGACAGGCAGGACAGGAATGTGTGAATGCTTCCACATGTCCAACAGACCACATTAAAGAGTGCGTTGAGTGCTAACGTGCCATGCCCACACAAGCTCATGCAAGGAGAGTCAATATGCATGCCAACCTTTAATCTCATGATCAATGACACCACCCCTCTACACTCGGCCATAACCATCCCCAACCACACTGCAAAAAACTTAAAAGATCATTGTGAAACAACATAAAAAAAATATTTTTTGGACATGATAAAAGCTTCACAGCCTACAAGAATTGGAGCAAGACATCTTGTTGATGAACTTGGATTCTAATTCAAACTATTTTATTTGAATCCTGAAATTCCCAGTACTTGTAGGCAGAAAAGAACAAGTTAGAGTTGCTTTAAAAAGACAGCTAAAAAAGTACCAACACAGTACCAAAACAGAAGAAAATTAAAGCTGTGAAAGGTTGTTCTTGAGTGGAACTTTACAGTAATGGAGAACACACAAGGATTTCTGAAGCACATTATTTGCAGAATTCTCTGCTTAATGATTATCACAGAGAGTCAAGGCTTATATAATGAGCCACCTCTGCTGTGGTAATACATAGTGTTCTCACTGATGTGAAAAACTAAAGCTGACCCTTCTACATAACCTCTGTGTAATCATACCATTAAAAGTTAGAATGTGACTTTTCTTATCACAATTTGTCTGACTTAATATTCTTGGAGTGAGGCCAGAGAAGTTAAACTGCACTGTATAACCATGTCACACACAGTGACGAACATTCTCACACCAGTCATAACTCCCATCTTAACTCCCAACGCAAACCACTGTGTGAAATTAAGCAGGGTTCATTATTTGACCCATGTCAGATTCTTAGACAAATAAGAGGACGTGAGAAAGGAAATCTTTTATGTTAGTCTCACAAACATTGGCTCTCTTTCTCAGTCCTAACTCTTCAAGTAATGTCCTTCATCTATGCACAACAAGTCCTTCATGTCGAGAGAATACTTTGGTCTGACATAACAGGAAGCCTGCCATTCAGTAATGGCTAGTGATCAGAGTCCCCGGCTCTCTTTTTTCACTGAAGTGTACTGATCACATGACCCCATGCCGGAACAAACAATGGATCAGAGAGTGGTTGCTACTGTACTGTATACGGGAGTGTGCTCATCTGTCATTGATGAGAGAGGATGTTTTTTCCAGCAGTCTGAGGCACAAGCCTTAATCAGGCCTCTTGACCAGCATATATTGTGTTTTGGATGCTGGTGTGCATACCAGTCCATTTTAAGTAGCTTAATTTTCAGTACTTTCTAGGACAACCATGCGTCAACAGAAAGACCATGCAGGTTACCCAGCATTTTCTGAAGAGTGAACAGCACAGCAATGCCAGACCACCTGCTAAACTAGCACCAAACCAGCATAAACCAGCCTGGGAAGTCATGCTGGTCTTTTTTTTTTGGGGGGGGGGGGGGGGGGGGTCAGCAGAGAGTAGTTTAAATATTAAAGCCACCTCCTGAATATTAAAGTCACAAGGTAGGAGAAAGTAGTGTTTTTTACGTGCTTCTGCACTGAGAACACTTACCGTTTTTCTTTGTTTTAACCCTACTGTTATGATACTTGTTACCATTTATGCAATGTCAGGGTGTTCTGGGTGGTTACTATGGTGTCGCTAGGGCATACTAAATGATTGCTTACTGGCCCAAGTCAAAACAGACCATCCCCAACTTTCCAAGATATCCTAATTCCAAGAGTTGCGACCTTTTCAATGGGAGTCTATTGCATGGTTTCCTAATTTTTCATTTGCAGGCAGACAGTTATATTTTGAAATGAAAATATTTTTGTAATAAACCATGATTCTGCATTTGTTTCTAAATGTGTAAATATTAGGATCAGCTTTGTTTTCACCTAAAATGTAAAAAGTTTACTGTATATCTGAGGAAAACAAAAAACAATTGTACCACTACAGACATCGGTAGCACACTTTTCAGATGAAATGCTGCTATAAAAGCTTGCTCAGTTTGAAAACACAAGCCAACGTCAATTTCCAGGTTTTTAATCAAAAAAAGGTGTGCTGTATATTTACTGTACTCTGTTTTTTTTTTACCTTAACAGAAGAGTTAGGAATTTTTTTACTTTGTCATTTTGAAACATTTGTGAATTATGGATTATAGAGGACAAATATAAAGGGTAAAAGAGCAGACAAACAGCCTAGAGCTTCAATGGATGTCAGCACACTGGAGATGTATGTTAAAAAGAAAAGGTGCAAGGTTGCCCAGTCTGGTAAGGGTGCCAGAGTTTTCCACATGTCTCTAGCAGAAGCAGTCACAGGGCACAACTCAGACTAGAGACCATTCCAGCTGACCAAACACGGAACAATGAACACATGCCATTCTCATAAACAACCCCACCACTCACCATCTCTATTAATGCCATATGCATCTTCCCACGCTCTTAATTTAGTCCACAAGCTATATTATGGACAACCCAAGCCAGAGCTGCTCAAAGCACCAAGGCAGAGAAAAAGGCTCAGCAAGGAAAAGTGACTAAGACAAAAAGCAGCAATCCATTGTTAATCAATGATGCTGAATAACAGGGGGGCCTGGGTAGCTCAACGAGTAAAGACGCTGACTACCAGCCCTGGAGTCGAGAGTTCAAATCCAGGGTATGCCGAGTGACTCCAGCCAGGTCCCCTAAGAAACCAAATTGGCCCGGTTGCTAGGGAGGGTAAAGTCACATGGGGTAATCTCACTCTCAGTGGGCTACGTGGCCAGTTGTGCATGGACAAGCTCCATGACTCAGGGGTAACACACTCAACAAGCCAGGTGATAAAATGCATGGATTGGCAGTCTCAGACACGGAGGCAACTGAGATTCATCCTCAGATGGTTTGGAACATTGTGAAAAGTAAATTAATACATAATTTATTTTTTGGTGAACTATAGTTTTCAAGTCTCAAGGTTGGTAATTGGATGGTTGCTGGTTCACACAATGATGAAGCCACTTAACTCAGTTTTTTCAGAGGGATATCAACTGCAGTACGTTCTACCGTGATGTTGTTTGAATGTCATTGAAATTAATCTCACTGGCACTGCAATAAATACAGATTGCAAAAAAAAAAGAGACTTGAAAAGCATCCATAACCAGATGGTCACAGTTAGACACAAACAAACATTCAAGATGCATCAGCAAAAATCAATGTGAGACTTCTCAAATTGACAAAAGTGCAAAGCATGTAAGCAAAAATTATCAAAAGTGGAGATATCCCCCTCCATCAATAATGCAATCTCTGGCTGCAAACCAGCCTCATGTTTTATGAATAGTAATGTCTCAAGTCTAGTTGGTAAGAAAAAAATGGTACCAGGAGATTTACTCAGATTCTTTATTTCTTTGCTTGTTCATTTCACCAGAGATCAGTCTGTACATACACACTCTAAAACTGAAGAGTTCAGACAAATCCAAAGCATCTCTGGACAAACACACACTCATCAAATCATTGACCCCACTTATGGTCTTAACACCAGCAAAGAGAGGAGGACGACATATGTGATTGAGCCACAGCAAAAAAAAAGTGGGGTAGAATAGATTTCTAGGCAAAATACTATGCCAAGGCAAACACAGATGATCTCTTAGGAGCAATGATAGAAACTGCTTACACAACATACCAAAATGGAAAATTTCCAAACTAAAGTAATTATGTTAGTCTCCTTTTGGATGTTCATGAGGTCAGGGAGATTACATAGGTTGATAAGGATCCAGATGCAGATGGAAAATCTAACTCGAATCAAAGCTCAAACAGTGTTGGTGACTTGAATGACAGCAACAGATGAAAACAAGCAATATCCAATAAGAGAGATGGCAATTTGAGAACACGTTCATATTGGAGAATATTGAAAACTTGACTTCACCGAGATAACTGGGCTTGACTGAAGAGAAGTAAAGACTTAGCTAAGCTAAACAGGAGCAGAACCAAGACTGGAGGATATAATAAACAAATTAACAAACACAAAACAAAGGCAAACAAGACTTACTAGAGACATTCACAGAACAATCCCACAACAAACAGCATGTACACCCACAGGTGATGAAGAATATAAAGGGAGAGGTAACAAGGCACAGGTGGAGATAATTAGCTGATGGTTGGCGTCAACATGCGTTTCCAGGGAAATGCTGATCATGTCATTAAAGTGCCACACAAAGGTAAGGAAGGCACACCAGACAAACACAGGGTGAATAAATAAACACATTGCCTGGAAATATTGATTATAATGTATTCAAAATACAATTATTTTAATATCTTACATGCAGGTTAAAGCTTCCGCTAAGAAAAATAGTTCATTACACATACAAAACAAACAGCCCGGCAACAAGACAAACACTGCAAAAGTATTACAATATTAATTTTTATTCATCTGAAATCCAAGTTACTTTTATATGGATTCATTGGCTAACAGTTGACCAGTCAGAATCAAGTATTTCAGAGAACCATGTAATATTTTGTGATAAATATGTCTTGTGGAAAGGCATATGTACACACATTGACCACTTTATTAGGTACACCTGTACACCTACTTTTTCTGCCTCAAGCTTTGACGTTTTGTGCATTTTAAGATACTGCTTACTATAATTGTACAGAGTGGTTATCTAAGTTACCGTAGCCTTTCAGTCAGCTCAAACCAGTAGTGTCATTCTCTGTTGACCTCTCTCATCAACAAAGCGTTTCCATCCACAGAACGGCAGCTCAATGGATGTTTTTTGTTTTGGCACCATTTTGAGTAAACTCTAGAGACTGTTGTGTGTGACAATCCCAGAAGATCATCAGTTACAGAAATACTCAAACCAGCCCATCTGGCACCAACAATCATGCTGCGGTCGAAATTACTGAGATCACATTTCCCCATTCTGATGGTTGATGTGAACAATGAGCCTGTTTACATGCACACCAATACACTGATTACTTTCTAAATCATCTTAATTACAAAATCTGACAAGGCAAGAAATCTGCATTTGCATGAAATTTGAAATAATCGCATTATTCTCTGCTTTTGATGTCACACCGTGAATAGGCATGCGCTCAAAACATGTGCACATTGGATGAGCTGGTAAGAACACTGGGTAAGGTTTTTACGTTGCACGCAAAATTTCCATAATGGGCAAAAATCTACCCATGCCGACCAGGTTATTTATAAGCTGTTTATGGCCTTTACGGCAATAAAGGAATGCGGTTTGTTGCATTTACATGACCGTGCGCATTCTTGGCTTGTTAAGCATAAATGGTGTTAGAACAATGATTTTATGCTTTGCAGTTCTGCCACAGGACTGGCTGATTAGATGAGTAGGTGTACAGGTGTACCCAATAAAGTGGTGGGAGTGTGTATATTATTAGGTCTCCTTTTTTCTCAGATTGCATACCCCGGTACCATTCAAAGTATTGAAATTCTGCCAGTGACAGAGTTCTAATACGGCAGCCATCAGCTACAAGTTTATTATGTCCTAAAACCTAAATATTTAATTTTATTTAAAAAATATTATAAGTCTTATGTGTCCTACAGTTGAATCTTAAAGTAAACTGTCAAACGCAGAAAGCCGAACAAGACGTTTTAAGTATGCTGACAGTTCCACAAGGAATCCAATAATAAAAACTGCTGTGAAAGAATCTTTAATATTTTACATAATTATGTAGGCTATATCATAAGAGTCTTTTCTTACAGTTGGATGAGCAAAAAGTCAAAAAGCAGAAAGACATCACTAGGCGAATCAAGAAATGCATCGATAAGACTCCTTTATGTTTATTTTTTATAATATTTTTTTTTATAAGAGACATCACTATTGGAAAGTATTTGTGAAGTATTTGTGTCTGTGTGTGAAGAAGAAAACAACAAAAGAGAGATGAAGCATGGGAAAAACATCTCTTTACAATTCTTTGATTTCTCAATCAAGGGTGACCTAAGCTCCTGTGCTTTCTTCAAAAAAAACAATGACCTGAGAAAAATGTTTAACCCTGGAGCAGACAAATTTCTTCCTGTTTAAATTTCTTTCTTATGACTGCAGCAAGCTCTCTTTAAAGTTTAGGGATTCTATGTCTCAGCTGAAAAAGAGGTAAGGCTGCAGTCTTTCCAATATTGCATTCATAGCTCTAGAAGAAAACAAATCCATTTTTATAACAACTTCTGACACACAGTGCTGTTTTTACCCCCTATTTTCAATAAGTTATTGTAGTTACAAGAAAAAAGTGAGCAAATCATGAGGCTGACAGATTGGCATTCCTTGACCGTGGAATTTTGCTACAACGCATTCATTGCCACCCATTTCCAAAAGTCTTTGACTTTGAAATGTCTGGTTGGAGGTATTCTGATCCTGATGAGATTAAAACTTGTGTTTTTTATCTGTAGCTAATGGCATGGGGGGAAAAACACTCAAGAATGCACTTTTCCTAGAAACTAGATTTGCATTTGCTGAAGGAAATACACATGTTAGCAAGGAAGCAAAATAGTAGTATTAAAGTTTTAGGTAAGCTTGGTTCTGCAAAAATTAAATGATGCATAGAGCCACTTTGCTTTTGTGATATCACATCTTGTTTCTCTTCAACTGCACACAACAACAGAGACACTGTGCAATATAAAGATTTGGGCTTCTTTAAATTTCCATCAGATTGCTGGTTTAGAAAAAACTCATAAAAATAAATAAATCATAATATTCACCATCATTGCTATCTCGTCTACTCTGTTACACCCAATTCACCCGCAGCTGCTGTTGGCTGATTTGAACTTTTCACAAAGAAATTGCACTGCTGTTTGTAATTTCTAAAGTGCAATCACTGTGACAGATGTGTGGTCAAATATGATCTAACATGATCTTCTTATAAGGTAAAACTGGAAGAACGGGATGCCGTCTCCATCATCGCAGCGCATAAAATAGGCTACTGTTTGTGAAAGGATATACAAATAAAAATAATGCCATACTTCTAAAATTATGTCTTTGCATGTATTATGAATGCAGTTACTAACAACTGTTAAATCGAAAATGGCTTATAATGTTTGAACATGGAATATGATGACGAATGTGATGATGATATTTAAGTCAAATATTATTTACTGCATGTGGGTTAAAAATTTAAGATGAAAAGACACATATTGCGGGCTTTATTGTCATAAGTCCACAAAGCACAGAGCTACGTGCTATGACCATGCGCAACGTCTTATCCCATTTTTGTGAAAGTGCTAATTTTAAGTGCAAGTTTTGTGCCAGCACAAAGTGCAAATGGGCGTGGGTGAGAGTGTTTGCGCTACTGTGTGTGTAGGCGCACAAATTGTAGGTGTATTTTAAGTAAACGAAGTGCCGCGAGACTTAATGTAATTTGTAAAGTGTAATTTGAATTTATAAATATTTTTGGTTACATTTTTCTAAATCAATGTCGATCCGTAGAAGTAAAGTGTGTGCTGATACAATCACTGTTAATACTAGCCATGATTTGTGTGACAGCAGATGAAATGTATTAATAATACTTCCATTTTGTGTAATTTAACAGTGCCTACATCCATATCCTTAACCACATTTTCCATGCGTATAAAAGGAACGTGTCCCATTTAACAAGGACCCACAAAATAATGTAAATCCATATTTTTATTCTTCCAATTCATTGCATATAGCCCATTTACACCACCAAATTCTTATGAATGTACTGTCTTTGTTTATATAGCTTGTGCTTGACAGGGAATGGACTGTATAATAGGAAGGAGAAGGTGCTGGAGAAGAACCACCATTGACCCGATTAGCACCTTGCACGCGTAGTTTCGTTAATCCACTTGCACCTAGATTTAGCGCACTCTTGCACGAAAATGCCAACACTTCATGGCCATGCCCATTGACTTTGCGCTAATGAGTTAAGGCATTGCGATGCGCTTAATGTTTGCATGCTTAAAATAGGGCCCTGTATGACTGAAGGTAGTTTTATTTCATATGCCACAATTCTCAGGCTTTAGAAGTTACATGTCCAACATAATCATTACAGGCTAATTAAATCAAGTTAAAACTTGTTTTCTGACAATTCAGAAAGAACCTACATCATTTCTTTACTGTAAACCATAGATAACACTTTATTCTAAATTGTTATCAACATAAACAAACATTATTACATTATATAATGCTTAAAAGATTATTAAAACTGCAGTGCTGTCCATATCCACCATTGAAATCTGCTGCTCAAAAGAACACAGAAATGCGGTTGCCTGCAGTGTGACGTCAGAGTAATTCCATGTATAGGAGACTATGTTTAAAAGTTGGCAAAAAAAATTATAAAAAAAATATCCAGCACATCTAAGGCTGATAACGCAGTTCAGGGAGCATTAATTGCAGAAGTGAAATACTTCACTCACTAGTATTAGGAATAGTTTAACCAAAAATTATAATTATCTCCTTATTTTCTCACTCTTATTCCATCTCAAACACATACTCAAGACTTTTTATCTTCTGGGGAACACATACAAAGACAATGTTTTAAGTATATATGGTCCATACAATGGACAAAGTCAATGGTATGTAAATAAGAGAAGATCAATTACACTTCCTCGCCTTGACGTATGCAGATGTCAAGAATTATGGTGAAATAAGAGCTACATTGCGGTCTTTCTCACCCAAAAATGTATCGCTTCGGAAAACATTGATTAAACCATTTGAGCTGCAAGGATTACCTTTATGTCTTGGCAGTTTGAAAGTTGTGGACCCTATTGACTTTCATTTTATTGTATGGAAAACCACACATCAGTCAGTATGTTTGTATGTATCATATATGTATATATAACCAGGGTTGGGGAGTAACGAAATACATGTAATGGGATTACATATTTAGAATACTGTATTCAACTACAGTTACAATTTAAATCATTGGTATTTAGAATACAGTTATATTCAGAGTATTTTGATTACTGATGAGATTACTTTGCATTTTATTGTCATTTAATGACAATAATTGTTTAATTTAATATTTAGTCCTTTCAGATGAAAACATTTATAATTATAAATGATGCGATCCAAAGTGCATTTGAACAGTGGTGAAACACTTTCTTATGATATGTTACATTCGTACGAGAAGAAAGAGAAGTAAGTTTGTAGCACAAGAAATATAAATAAATCTAGCTAAGCTAAAATACTATTTCTAGCCATTTTACATGCACATGTTACCAGACAATCAAACATTTTTTTTATCAAGAAAATTCACGTTGGACCTTTGATATTAAGGTGAAAACCATATTCTTGATAATACATTTTATGTTGTTTTCCTGTAAAAATATCTAAAAAAAAAAAAAAAAAAAAATCCTTAAAACAAGATCAATTTGTTTTGTCTTGTTTTAGAAACAACACTGCACAAGATATTTAGTTTTTTCAGAGAATGTATTTTTAAAATGTACATTTTGTCTTAATGTACTGGCAGAGTTTTTGAAGTCAAAACAAGTGAAAAAAATGTACCACTGCTGAAGAAGTAATCCAAAGTATTTAGAATATGTTACTGACCTTTACAAATGGCATTTTACAGCATGTATTTTGTGATCTGTAGTTTAGTACATTTCAAATTAACCCTCCCAACCCTGCATATAACATACATATATTGTATGTTATGTCCAATATCCATTTTTTTTCCCCCATTGTTCACAGAGTCTAGGGTTGTCCCAGAGACTTATGTGGTTATTCATGGCACCTATTTCAGTGAAGTTTGGAACATTATAGAGGCATTCTGTTTCATTTAATAAAAATGGCTTGCATGACCATTTAAAGTTACAGGGTTTAGAACAAATACTAACAGGAATGTTTGAGGAATATCAATATTGTGCTGCTTTGCTTTGATTCAAGTTTTAATTTATTTCAAGATTCCCACCAGTGATGACTAACATGTACACAAACACAGAGGCAAAAGAGCAGACAAACAAGCACATACCTGTATCTGTAATATAATCAAGATTTATTCTAGTCTATGAATAAGTGCTGCGGCTAACTCACTGTGAGTGTACTAATGATAAAGTACACATCTGCACAATGGAGCTTTGTAAAAAGCTTTATCAGTCTAGTTTAATCTAAAATCACTATTCATATTTGGGAGTCAACACAGCCACAGACCAGCTAATTTTGTAAAAACAACAATTCAATCCATCTGTTTTCAGTGAGGCTAGTAAGAATTTAACAGACACAAAGTTCACAAAAGATACTTCCCTTTTGTGATGCACTCTAATTGTTTAAAATTTACACTCTGACTTTTGACCCACCCATGTTAGGTAAGAGGATTGTTAAGGGGTTACCATAGCACTGGGGCACAAACAGATCAAGAACAAGTGAAATTCCCCTTCCTCTGCATCCATTTCTCATTTCAAAATGGTCACAATGTTTAGCACAAAGGCAAAGGGATCTTAAACTTTCAGTCAAGCAGGGTCGAAGGAAGGTTGGTGTACTTTACTAGTCTCATTCTGTACAGCAAGTGAAAAGTTTACAGGCCTGGGCTACAGGTGTAGGACTTGCAAAGACAAAAGCTGCATATAATATACGGTCTTGCCCTCAAATAATGGTACAAAGGTTGCCTCTAATGGGAGCACTTCACAAACAGTTCTTATCGAACCTAAAATGGAAATTCAATTGAGTTATAAAAAATGTCTCTATTGTATCAGCATGTCCTTGAAGTATAAATGCATTGTTCTTTCTCTTGAACCTTTTTCTGTCTCCTCTATCTCTTTATTATTGTCTCTCGTGTGGTCCTCCATAACCTAGACAGATTCCAATTCAAGACCAGCTGGGGTTATGTATTTTAATTAGGGGACTTCATATTTTCTTTACCAATCACTGTTTTTAGATGGATACAGAAGATCAGACTGTGTAATGGACTTGAATAATGGATTGTACAATGGCAAAAATTTTGGATCCTCTGGGCCAAGACCAGTCAAGATCAAGTAAATATGTAACCAATTTCAACTAAAAGACCAAGGTGTTCAATGTTCAAGTTTGTTGCTGTATTGTACTGTTGTGCACTGGTAGCTCCTGTATACCTGGCAATAAAGCAGATTCGGATATGTGCAAATCTTCCCTCTATTATTCTTAAAGTAGTCTGTCATCACATCTCTTTGTACCAAAAAAAGTGCCAATTTACTGTATTCCTCATTTGTATGTCTACTAAATAAACTAAGTAAATTTGCATAACCATTCAATGATCTCTTTGCATCAGAGCACAGGGGAACAGGCTTCAGATCAATCCAAATAAAGGTGAAAGATTAAAGGAGAACATAAATAAAAAAAGGGAGGGTTTACAAATAAAAAACAATCTACTGCAGGTGACATTCTATGTCATTTAAAAAAGGACTACATTTTAAAATGAATATACTATATTTAGCTAGACTTAATAATATGACTCTGTGATTAGCATTGTTCAGAAATTCCCAAGGCAGGGCCATGGTCAATTAGCTCATTGCTGAAAAAAATCAAAATCATTCTGTACACTTTTTTTCCACATAGACGTAATTGTGAAATGATCAGCCATGCTAAAAAAAATCCCATTTAATTTAGTCATGAGATTAACAGCAGATTACACTGTCAAGGAATCATTCTCTTTGGCACCGGCAGTCTGCTCTTTCCATGAATCCACCTCACATATTCCTGTCCAGGAAAATCACACAATGACTTTGAAATCGTGTTATTTTCCTCAGTTTGCAAAAAGCAATTTTCAGTTTGTTAAATGCAAATGTCCACTTTTAGCATGGCTTTGACAAATATTGCAATTTAGAGAGATGTCTGAGAGTCTGTTTTCTTTTCTTTAATGATGATGTGTGTCTTTGTTATGTTTAAATACGTTAATTTACTTTTTGGAAATTATTTTCCAAATGTTGTTAAGAATAATCAAATTATAAATGTTATTATTAAGGATGCACAAAAAACACTTTTTCTACAACTACACATTTACTAATAAAACTATTTAATTACATTAAAAAATTGTGTAGCCTATTAAGAAAACCTTTATTGTTTAATACTCTACTGGATAATGCAGCAGCAAAATCAGTAAATGCAGTGAAAATCTTAAGTGAACATAAAGCCAATTCTATTGTACATATCTTTTTACATTGTATATGGACCTAGAATATGGAATTAATTCTTTAGTGGATCTCTTTTGTGTTCACTTAAGTTGCGATAGAATATCAAATTACTTAGCCAATTTAAATATTATTGTAATTTGTAATATATAATTTAGTTATATTATACAATAATACAATTTCAGCCATAATTTCTTAACATTAAAATCCTCTGGCTTTTATTTTGACAGAGCATTCCAGGAAGAACTTTGAGTTTCTGTCTCTAGGTTAGTTCATGGTAGTTTTAATATGCTTCCCATCAGATTCCTGTGTTCCTCCAGTGCAGTTCTCAATGCATGCTTTAAGCGAACCAAACTATCAAGCATCTACATTTGGCATGGAGTTTGTGTGAAGCATTCACATATTGTGAACCACAGCACATAAAAAGCCACGCATGAACTATATGTGTGTCAACAACAGAGCAGCGCTCATTCACTGAAGTGTATTCTGCATGCAGAATGTATATTTACTTATTAAAAGCATCCTTTGCAATTAACAAAACTACTGTATGGCATCAAGAGAATTTGAATATAATGCACAAGTCATTTGGACTACTTTAATGGTGCATTTATGCTTCTTTTATATCATATTGGAGCTTGAAAGTAACAATAATAACATGCAAATACAATGCATTTTTAGTCATTTATTGTACTGTCCCGTAAATTTTTGCATGTGCACTTTATATAGGTATGTTATTTAGTCTGTGTAGTCTCATGTGGTTCTGTGTTTGTCCTATGTTGTTTTATGTAGCACCATGGTCCTGGAGGAACATTGTCTCGTTTCACGGTGTACTGTACTAACTGTATATGGTTGAACAACAATAAAAACCACTTGACTTTATTATTTATTTTTTATTTTTTTTAGCATCAAGCTTTTTTAGCCTTGGTGAGGTTACCAGCACCTCTAAAAACTTAAAAAAGGGGGAGAAAGACAGTGTCATATATACTTTTAATTACTTCCTCAAAGCAGAGGCTGAATTGCACAGTTCCCATCAATTGCCATCTTTCTTTCAGATAAATACCTCCACATAAATTACCCAATCAGACAGAGCCATTAGTCTGAATCATGAGCGGCAGATGTAGTTGCCTCTTTACTTTGTTTGGATGGAAGATGAAAGTTTATCAGGGCTGGTCTTAAATGTTTTTGCCATATTGACAAACATTTGCACGCAGCTGAAATAAGTCAGATAATTATGAGCAAAGAGAACATACCTTGGAAACATTCCACATTGAAAGAGAGTTTGTTGTTTTTTATTAGAAGGACACATCACCAACTACATTTAATTAAAAGACCTCAATGGTACAGACACCAATGGCAGTGTTAAAAAAAATGCCAACTAGAATTTCAGTACAAGCGGATCCAAACAAATTGACATAGCAGAACAGTGACAATGTTAACAATTCAGGCCTTGGCTACACTCTGCAATGACTCTTTCCTAACAGGAAAAGTAAACAAGATGCCTCATTAAACTGTATTCCATATGGCTCACCATGACGTGATGCTGTCCAACAAATGTTCCAAATCTAGAGCAAAAAGCTGGAACTTCAGGGAGACTATCACTCAAATTCAGAAGTGTTGGGAAGTAACTAACTAAAAGTAGCAATGCTATTAGCTTACCTACATTTTTCAGTAGTTATTTTCTCAATAATGTAGCTTTTCTGGTAACGGTACTTTTTCCAATGAGCAGTAGTGTCACAAAACGCTAAATTTGTCACATGCACATGCAGCAAAACAGCTGAAGGAGTATTGAAATGCACCCACCTGAACATCCTCTCTCATACCCAACATATAAAACAGTGTGAATGATGTGCCTTCAGAAGGCACTTCGAAGGGAGAACAATCAATATAGCCATGCTGAAAGGTCATTCCAAACAGAATTTCTAATAAAAATGACTCTTAAAATGAGCCACAAATGACTTAATTTTGAGCCCATCTTTTCAGCATTCCAAACCTTTCACAGTATATGGTAAAGTCTCTGAAGGGAATAGTGCTTAGGAATAATCACTGCTGAATGGAATGCACACAGTGTTGTGAAGTCCAATTGATTTTAGTGAACTGGTTTGTTCGGACAGACTGTTCATGTAAATTAACTAATTCAAATAAATGATTTCCTGATTCACTCGAGCCTCTGCACAGAAGTCAATTCGCTTCTTTTTTTAAGTTAAATATTTAGTTATTTGCTGCAGTTTATCACCATGTTTTTTGATTCAATTATAAATTATAAATAAATTATAAATCTATATGTTCATTTTAATGTTGTCAGTATAGTTTTGTCTTTTTCACAATACTGTTTTGAATCAAAATATTTTAATGTGCCACAAAAGCTTTATAGATCTTCTTAAAAACAGTATATACCTATATTTAATATGATATTATTCCTATATGTGTATGGACTATATAATTTATATTATTATTATTATTATATTTCATGCTCATGTCTTGTCTTTATTGACTGTTGTTATTATATGCATTAGCTTTTGTGTATTTAAGTCAGAAGGGGTTCTCCAGGTTTGGCTGGTTAGCTTCAACAGTTAGCCGCTGCTAGTAGATGACGTAACTACATCATTATGCTGGTAAAAAGAATGTTTTCCAATTGACTGCCATTCAAAAATGGCTGTGTATTCTGACAAAACACATTTATTACAAGCAACACATAATTTGCAAAAGTTGTCTTGAGATACCCAAGATGAGGGCAACATCCAAGGAAGTGCTTTCAAAACAGCTTTAACGTCTACATTGATGCAGAGACTTTTAGGTGGGTGGGCCAAGTGAAATTATGAGACCAGAAACATTTTTATTATGAGTGCATTTAGATATTTTTTATTTATTTTACATGCATAATATATGAATCGATATGAGGCCTTGTGGCCTAGAACAGATATTTATTATTATATGGGGATTCGGGGGATTTTCTCTACGCATTTTTGAAAATGTAAAAGCAGGGTGGACATTTTTACCATAGAATGGAGCAATTTTTGTAAGTACAATTTGCCATGTTTTGGCCAGATGAAAATGATGGATACAAATTATGGAGCTATCGATGCCTTTGGCTTGTTTCCCTACGTTATTATATAAAAAATTAATAGCAATACATTCACCCATATGATTTTCTAAATTACATAATAAAATTTTATATATGGGAAAAAAAGAGGCTGGAGTTTAGAAGTTTTGAGAACATATTTTGTTCGGTTTGTGGTTTGAGGCTGTTGGAGGAATATGGGTATGAGACAATGACTGGGTGGTTCTGCATGGCCACCCAGGCCCGCCCGTGGCTACACCAGTGTATTGTTGATGTTGAGTGGTATCCAAGTATGTGGGTTATTTCAGTTTGGAAACTCTTATGAGTTGAAATGAAGAAACAGTACCTCTAATCATTACAGAATAATTCTGTGGATTCTGTGTATGTCCATTGAATGGCTGTTGACACGCAACATGACACAGTGACCGTTGAATCTCCCTAACATCCATTACATGATTGCATTGCCCCTTTGGGCCTATGTTGTGCCGGGAACCTAATCTGATGCCATTCACATCTTCCTTACATCTAGTTAAGTCATTCACTTGCCCAGTCACATGGTGACCAGCAATATGAAAAGGCTGCACATCTTTACAAAAAAAAAAAAGACAGAAAGAAGAACTTGCTCCCTCGCTTTAAAAAAAAAATGTCTGAGCAAACACTGTGACCACAGCTTTCAACCCATTCCCCATGAGAAATGTGTGAACAAAAGGCAAGCAAGCAGATAATCTGGGCGGATTTAACATCTCCTGAGCTACACAAAATGAGATTACACTCAACCACTCGTCACAAACCACTGGGTTTTATGCCTTGAAATCATCTCACTGGAAGTCTTCAACAGTGAACTGAACATGTTATGTAGAGATTCTTAAATTGGATAAGCACAGGAAAAAAAAATAAAAAAAATCTGTCATCATTAACACACCCTCATTTGACTTTATTTTATTTTGTGGAACATAAAATGAGATGTTAAGCTGAATGTTAGCCTCAGTCATGATTCACTTTCATTGTATGAAAAAAAGATATACTGATTGTAAATGGTGAATGAGGCTAACATTCTTCCTAACATCTCCTTTTGCGTTCAACAGAAGAAAGCCAAACCTAGAACATTTTTGGTAAATGTAAGTAAATATTGCTGTTGTTATTTTACAGCCTTGATTATTCCCATCATATTTTTATAGCACATTTTTATTTATACTTTTTATTTTAACAGCTCAAGGTTATGCAATAGGCTTGTCCACGCTTATTTATAAGTATAATAACTGTGCAGCGCTGTTGAAATTAAAGCCCCCTATGTGGTGAGAAAAAAATATTGGTTGATCTCCAATCGACTTTTTAGAGCATATGCATTCGATTAGAGCTGTCCATCACCATATCGCCTTAGGTCTGGTATACTTTATTTAGGAAATGAGAACATGGGAAACAGCAGCAAGACAGAAACAAAGACAAACTAGCAATGTAGGCATAAAATCTAATTTGACAGACAACTGTGACGTTAGGTGTGTGCCCTCACTGGAACAGCCTGCAACACCAGCCTCCATAACTTCATGAATCTGTACTAAAATTAGAGAATAACAATGTGTAAAATGAGATTGGACAACTTAAAATTCTTGTACTGAATATAATATTGGTTTCACAAAAAAAATAAAAAATGATCATCAGAAAATGTTGATAACATTTCCAAACTGTCCAGAAAATAGATTTTATAGCTTTTTCGAGGTATTGTAAAATGAAATTGTGTGTTATTTCAAACCTTCTCAAATAATTGACTTAGAAAAAAATTCCAGTAAAATGGGTGTGGTCTATCTTTCATTAGAAATAATCATTTACAGGTTGCACCGCCTTGTTGGAGAACCAAACAGTGTGATACAATTACTGGGTGCTTATAAGGTCACAAATCGTATCATGGGTTGATTATATTGCCTCATGTGAACTTTATAAATAAAATAATTTATCTCGTAAATATTGCATGCAGATAAGGCCAAATCAATTCTGTTTCATCACATCTCCACCTAATAAGTCTTTCTATCTTTAGCTAAACATTTACAAATGAACAAAGGTCAATTTCAATCAAATAAAACTTTTTGCTATAAACCAAATCAATCAGTGTCTCATTTTATAAGCATTTATGAAAATGTGTTTGTGTTCCATAAAAAATACTTTCCAAACACAGAAAATTTATTAAAATTGTCTCCTGTACCTACCATGATTACTTTATTTTGATACAAATCTATTCTAAATTGTGAGACTAACCATTTTCATGCAGATTGACAGTGATGGGCCAAGCTATTATCTTAACTACATTTCTGAGTAGCGAGGTGGTTGCTTCATTAGTTTTTAATCAAGTTGCTTTTAAGTAACAAAGTGATATTTTTGACTAGGTAGTGGCGTAGAATTGAGAAAAGCTACACCGCTACATCATGCCTTGTACCCGGTGTTTACTACAGGGATGGATTACCGACCGGGCCATTGGGGCCAGTGCCCAGGTGCCCTTGACTGCCCGAGGGGCCCTTTGTTTAAAGGTTACGCAATCCAGTTTGTCGATCCCCAAACCTATCAACAATGAAAACAGTGTTTACGTACAGCTGTCCGTCATATTTGTGTGTTTGTCTTTTTGTTTAAGTTCTTAACTAAATATCATTTATAATGTCAAGCCAGTTCTCGCTTCATCCTTTCCATTAATACCTTTACACTGGGATATGCCATAGTGGAGTACTCGCCGCTATCATCCACCCCAACGGAGCAGCCGTGGCAAACTGCCAGTGTACGGAGCAGCCCGGCCGCCAGAAGCAGAGGAATGGCCGCCAACCGCAAGGGGAGAAGGGGCTCCTAGCTGACCGCCTGGAGCGGTCAGGGCCACTGCCAGGGGCAGGGGGCGACCCCTACCAGTCGCTAAACAAGGCAGAGATAAGAGAGGACCACTGCCCGCGAGCGGGGAGGGGCTCCCGGCCGACCGCCTGGAGCCGGAAAACCGCTGCCAGGGATGGGGGAGACTCCTTCTGTTCCCCGAGAACGTGGCGGGGTATTCCGTCCACCAGGGGCCAGAGGACTGCCTCTGATCCACCCAGGGAGGCGCGGCTGTCGTATGTAAGAGGGTGGAGGAGTGGCCGAGGACCAAGCTACGGCATATCGGAGAACTGGTGAGTACGTTTTTTTTCTCTCTCTCTCTCTCTCTCTCTCTCTCTCTCCCACTGCTGCTCCGCATTGGCCTTTTCACTCGCTTTTAAATTTTATAGAGTTTTTATTTTGTTTGAGGGACTGTACTGTTACAGGGAGTACCCCCTATTCTGTGCACTATCGTTTGCCAATGATGAAGAAGGTCTTTATAAAGTTCAACATCTTTACAGCTTGTAAACGACTTCTGCAGGTAAATACATTTTCCAGCCAAAAAGAGTATCAAAACACATATTAGCCTACACGAAAACACTTAAAAAAAAAAGTACCATGGCATTACCATGTTTTTTTGGACATGTACCATTACCTGGACGCACTATGTTTATACAGTGGTAGGCTATATATATCTATGGTAATCACATAGCATGGTATTTTTGGTAAAATACCATGGTATTTTTTTAATTACCTTGAAGCACCAAGTACATACAATAGTATATGAATGCGGTAATATATCAGTTTACCATGGTAGGAACATGGTTTTCTTTGATGTACTTTGAAGCACCATGCAAATACAGAATGGTACATATATATGGTAATTATCAAAGTACCATAGTATTATATCATCTGATATCATATTGTTATTGTCCAGATATGCTCGCTCTCTCTCTCTCACACACACACACACACACACACACACACACACACACACACACACACACACACACTCGCGCGCGCGCACGCCCGCGCACACACTCGCGCCCGCGCACACACTCGCGCGCGCGCACACACACGTGAATTTTGGCCTTTGATGATATATCCTGTAATTCTTTATCTAGCTGCTGCATTTCTGTATTGTATATATGAATATATAGATGAATAGTATACTGTATGTACGCAGAGATTTTATACATGAATGTGCAAATTAAATTATGATTAAATTGGTATGGGTTTGAAGTTGTAGTAGTCTAAATCTGAAAAGTAAAATAGTGATTTTTTTTTATATTAAAAATGTGTTTGTAGAGGTAGTAGTATAAATATGAAAAATAATATGTAAAAAATTGTGACTTTAAATGTTGAAAACATGGGTTTGTATAAGTAGTATGACTAAATATGAATGAAAAAAAAAGTTAGGTTTTGTCCATAATGGTACATGTTGCACCATACTGTATACCTGTATGCTCTATTGCACTAAACTGTAATATATTGTACCAAGGCTTTGATAAACATAATGTGAAAAAGTAATAAGAAAAGATAATTTGTCTGTGATGGTATGCTCCGTGCATCTGCGGTTGAAAAAAGTAACAAATTTAGTAAGCTACTTTTGGCGTGTAGCTTGTAGTGTAACTTGCTAATTTCTCTGAAGTGTAGCTTTTAGTTTAGCTTAACTAATTAAGATGTTTGTAGCTTGGCTTGCTAAATTTTTTGAGTAGCTTGCCCAACACTGCAGATTGACACTAGTGAATTGCACCATATCTCAGTTAGAGTTAGAAAATATTGTTCTGCTGAAGCACTGTCTGGAGTCTAACAGTTTGTCAAAAGGAAAAATGTAAAAGCCAAATGAGCAGGAAGATTGAAATCAGCGGGCTGTTCAAGTAATCTATGCATGCATGAATGTTTGCGTGCGTGCAGGAGAGTTTGATATGGGTGACTGGCACTTAATCTCTATGTGAACTGTAGAGCATTATCCTAATTTAACCACTTCACACATGTCTAGAGATGGAATGCTTTACCTTTGCCCTGTGGGTGGTCACTCTTCCCCTACACGCACCTGGGCACACCTGGGCTGCCATAAATTTATAGACACATACGCGCACACATGTGCGCGCACACGCGCGCGCACACACACACACACACACACACACACACACACACACACACACACCACTAGGAGCCCACCTAGAAAGAGGTGACCGACAGCAGCACCTGACCTGCCCCGGGAGCTTAGATGCTCTCCAATCCAAACAGAGCTAGGCCTGTTCCACTAGTCATTAGCATACAGCCTCTACACACACACACACACACACACACACACACACACACACACGCACACGCACACGCACACGCGCACACCTCTGTTACATGTATAGACATTATCCTTATTGTTTACAGTTCCCAAACATATCCTTTAAAAAGTAACCCTTTATGACATGACTCGCATTGCTCAACAGCCTCCATCTGAATCAAAACCTTGGTTAAAAGTAAAACTGCTTAAAATGTCTGAGATGCCTACCAAACATCTGCTTTTAATGTCAGAAACAAACACATTAGTTAATGGCAAGGAAAAATAAAAAAGAGGACCCATGATGTTTCAGCACAAAACGTCTAGGTTACTGATGTATCCTCTCCAGAGAACACGGGACAAGACCGACTCAACCCAGAGATTGTAATATCTCGTAAAGGTATTGGGTGTTGCCCAGCCCGCTGCTCTGCAGACGTCTGAAGGGAGGTGCCATTGGCCAGGTCACACTTCACGTCGAGTGTGCTCGAACCCACAAGGGGGTAGGCACGGCCTGGATGTGATAGGCCAAAGCGATGGCATCAACGACCCAGTGGGAAAGCCTCTGTTTGGAGACAGCGTGCCCTTTCCGCTCTCCACCAAAGCAGACAAAGAGCTGCTCAGAACATCAAATGCTCTGCGTGCGGTCCACATAGGTATGCAAAGCACGCACCAGACACAGCAAAGAAAAGGCTGGGTCTGCCTCCTCTCGGGTGAGCGCTTGCAGGTTCACTTCCTGGTCCCTGAACTGGGTCGTAGGAACCTTGGACATGTAGCCCGGTCATGGTCTTAGGATGACATGGGTGTCTACTGGACTGAACTCCAGGCAAGTGTCGCTGACAAAGAATGCTTGCAAGTCCCCTCCCTCTTGATGGAAACAAGCGCGATCAGGAGGGCCGTCTTCAAGGAGAGGGCTTTGAGCTCGACTGAATCTAGAGGCTCGAAGGGGGGTCTCTGAAGGCCTGAAAGGACCATGGAGAGATCCTATGAGGGGAACAGGCATGGCCTGGGAGGGTTCAGCCTCTGGGTGCCTCTAAGGAACCTGATAATCAGATCGGGGTGGTGTGTGAGCAGCGCCCAGACACGAGGAGCCAATCGTCTAGTCGTGAAGGCTGCGGGGAGGACAGAGGGTTCCTGTCCAACCGGCTGACGGTGGCCCGAGCAAGCATGTCGGCCATCTGGACGTCAGCCTCAGACTGGGCGTGCCGACCCGAACGTGGCAGTCCAGTCAAGTCTTCCATGTCAGATGCAGCGTCGAATTCATCATCCAGCTCAGGGGGCTCGAGGGAGTAAACAGACTGGCCGTGAGGCAAGCCACTCTTACCTCGAGCTCGGACGGAAGACAATGAGCGTACCGGGGGGCGGATGGTTCGTGGTGATCTACCTGCCGAAACAGAGCCCACTGCCCTCCCCAAATCGGCTCCATTGCCAGCCGGGTTGTCCTCAATCCTGAAGAAGGAGCGCTGTGGGAGGGCGGCTGGAGTGGCGTTCCTCTTTAACAAGGAAATCTGTGACCGCAACGTTGCCATGGTTAAGTTCTCGCAGTGAGAACATGAACCATCCACATCCGTCTATGACCGTCAGGAGCGGAGAGAAATCGACCGTATCCAGGAACTACACAGGGGCGGAACGCCAGCTGTGTATTGCTCTTTTAGAGAAAATAAACTCTTTTATAAATACTCTCTTTTAGAAGTGCTGTCAAAGCACCATGGGGCAAAGCTGCACTGCCGTGCAGAGAAGGAGAAAGCCGCTGATATGCGCTGTGAATCCAACAGCATATGCTCTGCAGAGGTGAGTGGAACAGTAAGTGATCTCAGCTCGCTGATCGCACAACCGCTCGGCTCCGAAGAAGAAATCTGAATGAACTGATGCATGCTTCCCTCCCATTATACCGTATGTCCTGGGGAGGGACATGCAAATTCTTTCTGTCAAATTCTCATTGGCCTTTTCTCAAGTTCAGAGGTAACCGAGACCTTCAAGAAAGTCCCCAGTGTCGCTTCACTTGACACAACATCGAAATGAGAGACATTTGAGGACTGTGCTTTTTTCCATTAAAGGGACAGTTTATCCAAAAAAATTATCACATCATTTACTTACCCTCATGCCATCTAAGATGTGTATGACTTTCTTTATTCTTCTGATCACAAATTAAGTTTTTCAAACAATCAGACCATTGAAGCTCCAAAAAGGAGATAAAGTCAGCGTTCCAGTTGGTTTTGTGTGAGAACAGACCAAAATATAACTCCTTTTTCACTGGGCATCTTGTAATTGCAGGATAAGGACCAAGGAGAACGCTGTCAAGATGTACAGTGAAAGAGGAGTTATATTTTTGTCTGCTCTGACCCGAAACCAACTGGATTGCTTCAGAAGACACATATTAATCCACTGGTGTTTTCTGGATTATGTTTATATGGACCTTATCTGTTTTCTGGAGCTTCAAAGGCCTGATCACTATTCACTTGCATTGTATGGACCTACAAAGCTGAGATATTATTTTTGTGTTCTGCTGAAGTAAGTCATGCACATATGGGATTGCACAAGGGTGAGTAAATTATTAGAGAATTTACATTTTTGGGTGAACTAACCCTTTTAAGATTTACTTTATTCACCTTCCACCATCTGAAGGTAAACAACATTAGATTTCAAATGAAAGTACTGAGCTTTATTCTTACACAATTTTCTTACTATGTGCATTACTTTGGGAAGAAAGCATCTGCTAAGGGAACCAATGTAAATGTATTGTTCACTGTCAGTCCTTATACTTAATCAGACTTTACGGAGTGATTTTAAGGAAAACCTTATTTGATAGGAGCATTCAAACTGAAAAAGGCTACTGGACTTTGGAGACCTCAATGACTTTATAGTAGAGAAAGGAACAAGGTCAGCGCTTGGTTACAGTTGACAGCATTTGACTATTTGATTATTTTATTTACCTCACCCTTTTACTTTCATTTGAACACAAAATTGCATGTATTAATGAAAACCCCAACCCCTTTGCCAAAACAAGACATGCATGTGTGCAGTGCCAAGTTTATTATAGATGCAAGTAGGAGTGCAACTAATGATTATTTTGATAATGATGAATCTAACCATTATTAGAATGATCATTCAACTATTCAGCGATTATTGCAACAATTAATCATTAGCTCCTAACCGATTATTCAGCTTGTGCCCTGACTTAAAAGGTTGTAATAAACATGCTTACTAACCATAAAAAGGACAAATCATCTTTTAAATATACCTCTAAATGACATTCACTGAATTAAAGGGAAAAATACTTTTAAGTTTAATTCAGTAAAGAAATTCACTGCGAAAAAATCCTATTGTAATCAAGTGTTTTTGTCTTGTTTTCCGTTTAATATAGTCTAAAAATTCTTGAAACAAGATACTTTTACTTGAGAAGCAGCATATAAGGTGTTTAGAATTGCTTTAAGAGAATGTATCTTAAATATATGTGTATTTTGTATATAAGTGTATTTTTTCACTTTGTTATACATCTGCGAGTGCAGTAAAGACAAAATATACATCTATTCAAGATCTATTCTCTAACAGCAAGTTTAAATATCTAATATGCTGCTACTCAGGTGAATTCATTTTTTAAAGGATTTTTAGATATTTTAAATATTTGTATTTTTAATATTATATTCAACATTCTCAGATAATATTTTTTTATTCTGCAGTATAGCTGCTAAAGTAAATATACATGGTTTTAAGTGAGTTTTAGATATTATTTTTGAAAAACAAGCCAAAACAAAAACATTTCTTTCTTTTCACGTCAATCCAGCTTTAACTCACAAAAAAACCAAACTCTCGCTTATTAATAAAGCTGCATATTGCCAATTTTCTTCACGATAAGAAATGCACAGTGACACATATATTATGGTTCAATAAGTCGCGAGCCATCACGTTATAATTTAGCTGCATTAAACAGGCGCGCTCGAGGGAATACCATCTCCACCACAGAGTGTGCATCAGCCCGGATGCAGTTTCAATCTCAACCCCCTAGATCGGGACACTTCGCACAACTCATAGAAGAGGTGCTGAACTGCACAGAGAAATGCCAGTTTCAGAGTTTGTAGTTATTTACATGATCTGCTTCCATATTATTTGAACTTGAATAAAGCTATAACACATTAAATATTACTGCATTTAAGATGTAACCTCGGGGTGTTTCCTTTAAAGACACTCAACACGCAAGTTTTGCTTCAGCCCTAGATGTAAGACAGTGGCTAAACTGCTCTACCAGCAGTAGGTTTCAAATAGGATACAATTGTCCAATTTGGCCAATACTTTCCACAATTGGAAAGAAGATATTTATTAGTTTGAATGCTTCTAGTTAGTTGTTTCAGTCCCACTCTGGATCAACAATGACTGAATGCCACTTTGTGGCAGTTGGCACAGATACCCACCACAAGGTGTCCTCATTAGTCACCAATGCTCAGCCCTCAAGGTGCCACATTTCCAACTGAGCTCTTGTATTCCATGGCAAGTTGAATGGGCATCTGTTAGTCACCTATACTTTTAAAAGCACATTTCTCCATGTGAAACAGCCGCTTGGATAATAGGATAGATTTGTGTGGTGCTGTTTTAGGCTCTATTTTTTAGTTCTGTATGGTGTTAAGCCAGGATCTAGCACTTTTAGCTTCGATTCACACAGGCAGTCATTAATGACAGATAAAGTAGAGACACAGAGGTGTTCTGTGGAGGGTAGGGCTACTCCCTATTTCTCTCCTGTGCTCCACAGAGACCTCTTTCTCCTCCCCCTCCTCTTTTTACTGTGCAAAGCTTCCCACAAACACAAGGATAATATCCAGCTTGAACCTCAGGTAGAGACAGGGAAGGGCTGTTGGGAAGGGAGGAGGTCAGAGGGGATACAGGGAAGAGCATTGAATGTAAACTCCAACTTGCGGACGTGAGGCCTCAACATTTTCAGTCTCACAGCTTCAATTAGCGTGTTGTCCTCTGTTTCTCTCCAGCTCAGAGCTAGGAAAAGGGAGAACACTTGAGCCCTGTCATTGCTGGGCCCAAGGGAAGGCAACAATGTGCCACTGGAGAACCACAGAGTACCAAGTGTACAGCCTTGCACTTCTCCTCTCAGGGGTCATTTCCTAACTTCTCCCTTCATTTCCTTGTTTTTGGCTCATGTAGATTTGTGACAGTGTTTTCAGAAAGCTGCATAAAAGGGAAAATGTTGCTCTCAATGTGGTACTGTATATACGAGCAGGCATAACTATCTAAGGCAGAGATGCCCAAACTTTATGAACGGCCAAAAATCTAACTTGATTGAGGAGAACATTGCATTGTACAAACTCAGGGCCTGAAATACATTTCTGAAAATGATTGGGGGAGGGGGAATTCCCCCCCATACATTTTTATTACCTTTACAAAAGGTCATTTTTTTCTAGCCTTATGACTCCATCATCCTTTTATGTACAAATAATTTAATTTAAACAATTGATTAAATTATAAAATGCCATGACTGCAACATGGGCAGTACACTAGTACTGTGGTGGTACAGTGGTACAGAGATGATATCAGATGGTACCAATGTACTTATATACCATGGTACTGAAATTCATAAACCTTGGTATTTATATAGTACTCCATTGTATTTCTAAGAATGTCATGGAAATAAAATTGTACATGTCTAAAAACCATGGTAGTGCCAGTGTACTATGTACAAAAACAAAACAAACAAAACATTGTAGTACTGTGGTACTTTTTGATTAGGGATGGGAATGGGAAGGAATTAAAATATTTAGATTCTGGTTCCGGTTCTGATTCCTCTTAACAATGGATTTACTGCCCTCAGCAGTCTGTTACCAAAGGATGAGATCATTTCATATTAAAAAGAACAGATTCTTGCAAATGGTGTCTTCATAGATTAAGATATTTTATTAATTCATAAATGTTAATAAAATACCACTAATTAGAACAAAACTCATAATGTGTATTTTTAACTGTATATTGTCATATTAACAACAAGTAATTACTCTGATAGTAAGAGTCTCACAAGCCTATAAGTACATACCGTATAACAACAACATAACAGTTCTTGGTTAATTTTGAGTCAGACTTCAAGAAATGAATAACTTGTGGTTCAGTGGTTGATAAGAGTCATATGTTCGAAGTTTTGCAGTGTGGATTCAAAAGTACCAACTCAAAAGAGTAATTTGTTCTTTAGTCAGACTACACTAGTTGCACTGTATGTTTTGTGCTGTAAATTCAAAAGAACCGGCTCATAAGAGTCATTCATTCATAAATCGGACTATATCGGTCACGCAGCATGTTTCGTAATGTAAATTCAAAAGAATCAGCTCATGAGTCATTAATTCAGGAATCGGACTACACTGTTTGCTCTGTATGTTTTGCGCTGTAGGCCTAAATTCAAAAGAACTGGCTCATAAGAGTCATTCATTCAGGAATAGGACTATACTGGTCACACAGCATGTTTCGTGCTGTAAATTAAAATGAATCGGCTCATAAGAGTAATTCATTCAGGAATAAGACTACACCAGATGCGCTGTATGTTTCTCACTGTAGACTCAAAAGAATCAGCTCATCAGAGTAATTCATTCAGGAATAGGAATACACTGGTCGCGCTGTTTGTTTTGCACAGTAGATTCAAAAGAACCAGCTCATAGGAGTCATTTGTTGTGTATTAGACTACTTCGGTCGTACCGTATGTTTCGCACTGTGTATTCAAAAGAACAAAAGAAATCCTGCATTCAGAAATTGGACTACAATGAATCATGAAACAACGCCATTTTGTACCAGTCTTGGCTCGTTGGCACGGTTAGCATTTGCAATCGTACCGTAAAGGACTGCTCTCAAGTGGAAATGCTAGTGGAACTGTTATTCACCGTGCTCAGAACCATTCGGCCCGATGGTAGTAAAGCAGCGTTTGATACTTTTTTTGTAAGTAGCTTTGTCCAATAGTGTTTTTTTGCAGGTTGTGCTGAATATGTAATTTTACAGTAGTGGCTTGTGTAACTGTGGCAAATGATTAGACTTTCAAGAGTGAACAGAGAAGTTAGCAAACCAAACCTACTCAAAGGCTCTTGGATTGGTCACAGATCACAGAATGCTCTGTTCTAGAACCATATACAGTATGATGCAGTGATAATCTCTAAAGGTAACCATTACAGTGACACTAAGCTGCTTAAAACCATGCAGTTTATATAGTAAACTATTTTAACTCTACCTTTTTACTAATTGCTGTGCTAATTATATCTTTCACACAAAGCCTTTTGTGCTGGAAATTTACTCTAAACAGCCAAATAATTTTCATGTAATCTTCTTATCTTATAATAACTCTAAAGACAGCAAAGGCCGATTCTCAAGAGAACAAAGCAGAGTGAACAGCTCAGGCCTCTACTTTATTTAATCTCATTAAATTTGGTCTCTGACAACAAAACAAGTCAATAACACTGAATTTAGCTCTTTAGTGAGAAGGACGTGGGTGGAACTGGAAAGCCACGTCATAAAACATGAAAGAGTAAGAATTGTACTCACACCCCAAAGCACCATATGAGCTTTAAGTTGTGGCACCAGTCTGGCAACTTCCAGCACCACAGGCTCAGGAGCCGCATTAATGAAGCCCATTAATCCAAGATTTTGTTAAAGAACAGAAAGGAGGTTAAATACTAAAAGTGACACCTCAAGAACTAAAACACTTTAATCTGTTAAAACACCTACTATATCTGGGCAAGACCAGTGATTTCTAAATCATATGCTACAAATACTACCCCTGAGCCACTATCAACCCTGCACAGAGTCCCTGCAGTTCATAACCCACAATTTATAGGCCTAGGAAAGTTTTATTTTGTTTTAGCAGGGGTCAGCATCTCTGAAATAATTGAAGAATGATCTTCATACCTCAATTAACCCTATGAATTCATATACATGAAGACACATTTCAGAACTTTTTGGTAGTGCACACCTGGATCGAATATATGACCTCATTCTCTCTCTCTTACACACACATAGATTGTAGATTAGGAGTCATTAACCTTAACGACAGGCAGTGTACTGTGTTGTCAGCAATACCTGACCTATGGCAGAGTGCCAAGAGACATGACGTTTGATCAGCCAAGACTATAGCCCCTCATTACAGCAAGGAAAACTGAAGCAAAGGGTTTAAGAGGACAGTCTTCTTAATGAAAACATAAGTGCAGTGTGCACACGCACACAATCAGCTTTCAGAACATGAAGCAGATGATTGAACAAGTCAAAAGAGAAACTGATCCAAGATCAGGGGCAATGATTTACAAATGGGGCTCAAACAGTGAGAGATAAAACCTATTTACCATATTGCAAAAGAGATAAATAGTGAACGTATTTTAAAAGTCAAACTGTGCTTGTACTATAACTGTACACACTGCCTGTGTACATAAATTGGTTCTGAGCTAGCTGGTGGAAAAGCAGGCCTTGCTACTTGATTTTACTTCCAAATACCTACAATTATGAGAACATAGGACAAGAGCAATGAACTTCAAGCTCCTATGTAATGAGAGTTAAGAGTAAGCTATCTAATGTAAGGGCTTGCGTAAGCCAGCCATTCATACACCTAATTTATCCATCAACTCATATTTTTGCTGCATTAGTTCTCATATTCTATAATCCTGTATAATTGAATTACATCTATGCTAATATTATTCTATTTGTTTCCCTGTCTTAACCTCAGGATACCAGAGCCTGTCAGATCCAGCTCTGGTCCTGCCTGATGTCCAACTCCCACTGCTATGTGTTGGTGAGTGATGACGACTAACAGAAACCTGTGCCAGCCAGATATCACCTCAGTCTACTATGATGGAATTCACAGAGGATGAATTGATGCCAACTGCCACCGTCAGACATGAGATACTTCACTGGACACTGCCTGACACTGACTTAATTTGGACTACACTCTTAAAATGGAATGCATAGATAATAAATTAATTGCAGCCTTCATCAGTCAAATAACAAGGACAATGCATCTGTTTGCACTTCTGCAGTTAAATAAGAATGTAAATTCTAAGAATTTAGTCATTAATCTTACAGTTAATACAAAAGCTTTTTGTTTAAACATTGTCCCCTAACACTTTGTTTACTCATTTTAAATCTTGACTTGTACTACACATACATAACTAATGTTGGTATTATATTCATGTTGTTTAGCCAGAGGGGAACTGGCCCCCACAGTGAGCCTGGTTTCCCCCAAAGTTATTTTTCTCCATTAAACAACATCTTACGGAATTTTATGTTCCTTGCCACAGTCACCATAAGCTTTCTCACTGGGGGTCTAAATATAAATATCATTATTTTGTATTATTTATTTTAAGGCACAATTTAAAATCATGTTGTTTTTTTTATTATTATTATTAAACCACACTATTATGACTCAAAGAGTCATATATTACAGCCTATATAGCCTATATTACAGCTTTTTCTGTTAAAGCATAATTTTCTGTACAGCTGCTTTGAAATGATGTGAAAGTGCTATGCAAGTAATAATGAGTTGACTTGATAAGAAAAACAAACTTATTTCACTTGTTGCTAATAAGCTGTTAATATGTTTAAATTCAAATGCATATAGATATATTAAATGACCTCAGTTGAACAAGTAAACGTCTAAGCTTTACAGCAACTTGGTCGTGTATCATGTGCAATTTCTTGAGGTAATGTTGAAGCAACGGTCGGTCAGCACCTTGGACAGAGGCTGTTGTTGATCTTAAAAAAAAGATTAAAAAGTAAAATGAAAAGGTCATTTTTTTTACTTTTTATCTTAAGTTATATCGACGCAAAGGGGCCCAATAAGAGAGTGCCTGTGGCTTTAAGTGAGTAAATCTGGACTATATATATTGGATGTTAACCGGAAACCGAAGAAAACGTGGTGTACTGATCCTGAAGGTGGGACATTATGGTTTGAATGGCCCACGTCTGTTCAAAAGCACCTATAAACTACAAAGGGGACTTGCTTTTGACACAGGCAACTACCGCGGATAAGGCGAGTGTGTGGCGCCTTTAAATCTAAATATAGGCTAGTTCCTCTCGAAACTGATATCCACTGCCCTGCTGTCGTAGTAGCAAGCAAACAGTCAAAACATTATGTCGTTTTTAAAGAAAGATTAAAAGTTCAAAAACATATTACGTTTTACCTTGTTCAGGTGGGGGTTGCGTGTAACGTCATACCCCCTTTTCTTCGTGTAAACAAAGGTCTTGTTTTTATCTGCGGACTTCTGCATCTCCCAGTCGACTGATTCCTGTTTGACTACAGCGCGTGCCATGTTGCTTCCCCTTTAAATAGCGCACCGGTCACTGAACTCAACAAGTTGAAGCGCTGCATCATAGATAAGCAGACGTTACACAGCCAGAGTGGGAGCTGCGGTTGCGTTTGTTCTTATCATCCAACTGTTAGTTATAAAATTACCAAAATTGTAAAAGGCGATAATTAACTTGGTAATTTTTATCTGAGGCAGCATATTAAAGGATTTACGTAATATTACCACGTGATGTCACAGTTTTTCCATGGATGGAAAATAAATACATTAAGTGTAATATTTTGTAAAACTCGTACTGTTACTGATGTTTTTTATATTTCCCATGGACTAGTATGAATTTACTATATATATATATATATATATATATATATATATATATATATATATATATATATATATATATATAAAACCCATACTAGTACATGGCAAATATGTAAAATTCGTATTCATTTTTATATAATTATTTGTATTCTATTAATAATAATAATAATATGTTTTTATATAATTATATTAATACAATAATCATAATACACGATTTGAATGATTAATTTACACTTTTAAAACCATTTAATTGAAATTTTTACAAAGATATTATGGTGGTGTGGTGTCAGGTGATGATTAGCAGAACAAGGTCACAATACAGATTTCATCATGTTAAAAAAATCTGGGTAGGGTTATAGGCCTTGAATAAATTAAAGAGTAAGACACTGCAAAAGGAGAATTAGTGTAAACTCGAGCACCATAGAGGCATGCTGAAAAATCTCAAGGAGAATATATGGGTTGTAAATTTTTCATAGACGTAATTACAAACTGATACCTGATTGCGGAGGTGCTTTTATATATGTGTGCCTGAATCCCTGAATGTGTGTGTCTTTGTGTTACGGTGAGCATTACCTCACTCACCTTACAATCCACAAGGCCACTGAATTAGCTGGACTATCTTGTAATGATAAGAGGGATCAAATTACACAAATGAGCATGTCTGTGAGGAGTGCTCTGGCTGAACCCTGGCCTATGTGTGTGCGTGCTCACAAATGTGCTGTATGTATGACTACATTCTTACAGACTCAGACAAACATTTAGGGTCCTCTTACAGAGCTGCTAAGTCACCGTGACTCAAAGCTTTGAAAGTCCAGTGCATTTGGCCCTGATCCAACACTACATGCCGGGGAAGGGGGGGATGCTGAAATTGCTGAGAAACTTTGCCCATACTAATGACTGTTCCAATATGAAGAACTATGTAGACAGGACACCTATCTAGGATCTTAATTTCCAGTGGAATTCAAGTTATTTCCAGAATGGAGACCACTCTGTCCTAATATAAAGATTAGGAAATAGCACATAGAGAAAGTGGAGAAAAATTACGCAGCATTGTAGCACTTACAGTATGGGGAAGTGCCTCACTGAGGAAGCTAATGCATTTTCTGTGACCTTCAGACACTTATATATATGCAAAACATATATATGAAATTGCTGAGAAACTTTGCACATACTAATGACTGTTCCAATATGAAGAAATATATAGACAGGACACCTATCTTGTCACCATCTCAGTGAGTCCGCTGGTTTGTTTTCGTTTGTCATTACGTTCTCTCTGTTGGGTGTAGGTGTCGCTGACTCGAGTGATCAGTGTTGCCATGGAAGCCTTGATTGTTTCCATGGTAACGCTGATTATGCCACCTGCTGTAAACAAGCATCACCTGATCGACATTAGTTCCCGGGCTATATCTACCTCCCTCTGTTTTGTGTTCTGAGTCATGTTTCTTACCACTCTCTCCCCTCTCCCTCTGCCCTAGTATGTCCTGTCTGTATACTTGTTACCAGTCTGCTCTGGGTGCACCGGGATTGTGGTTACCATCCTGCCTGATTGTCTCCTTCTTCTGAGTTTCTTCTCAGCGTTACTTCTCTGCACCGGGACTGCTCTCCACGTGAACGCTATGCACACAAGCCTACGAAAATACTACTCTCTCTGGATTTCTCGAGGATTTACTCTACACGACCACTACGCACACAAGCCTACGAACACACCATCTTTCTCTACACTGTTGTCGGTGCTGGGTTCCTCTCTCTCTAAGCTTTACCAGCCTTGCTGTGTTTATATTAAGAAACTGATCATTGTTCTCCACACTTGGATATTTTGTCTCATCCTTCCTGACAGAAAAGTCGAGCCAGAATGGATCCAGCAGAGTAGATTGAGCTGTGTGCTGTGCTCACTCAACAGGGAGCGTTTCTGGGTCACCAGCAGGACCAGATCTCTACTTCCAACCGCGTCATTGAAATGGTGGCCTCTCAGCTAGCCGAACTCACCACTTTGGTTCAACGGCTCCCTCTACTCTGTCAGCCTCCTGACTCAGACTCCACTGCGGAGGTTCCTTTGCCACTACCAGTGGATCTCCATAGCTCTGGACGCTCTAAGCCCGTGTCAATTCTCCACCTCCCAACCTGGGTGAGGTGGGGTCCTCTCACAGATTCCTCACGCAGTGTTCACTCTGTTTCTCGCTGCAGCCTTCAACTTACTCTATGGAGGCGGTTCCTGGATGGTTTGTCAGATTCGATCCACGATGAGGTTTACACTCTGGACTTGCCTTCCTGTTTTGACAATCTGGTCACTCTTGCCATAAGAGTTGACCAACGCCTTGCACTCTTATGCAGCCAATGTCACTCCTCATCTCCTAGGTCAGCTGACCATTACCATCCTCACACTCCTACGGCCGGGGCCGGGGCCTCAGAGCAACCACCCGAAGTGGAACTAATGCAGATTGGGAGGACAAACTTATCTCAGAGAGAGGCAGCGCCGTATGTCTGAGGGGCTTTGTCTCTATTGTGCTGGTCCTGAACATGTCATCAACAACTGTCCAGTGAAAGCCCACACTCACTCAGCAGATAAGGGGTTACTGGCATGCGTAACTCCTCTGAACAAAAACCCAGCACAATGACCTGTTCACCCGGCTGCAGCATAGATCGACTACGCACTCTGTTTCTGCCCTGGTGGACTCTGGAGCAGAGAGAAACTTCATTTATGCTGCCGTGGCTTCCAGGTAGCAGATACCGGTGGTTAAGTTGGCCGAACCCATTACTGCGTACTCTCTTAGTGGCTCATCCCTGTCGACCATCACCCATTCTACGGAGCCTCATCAAGGGGAACCACACTGAGCATCTGTCTTTTCTGCTGGTCTGCTCTCCCTCTGCACCAGTGTTAACTTGGGTATCCATGGTTGGTAACACAAAATCCACACTTTCACTGGTTAACCAATTCTGTTTTAGCCTGGAGTCCCTTTTGTCTCTCCCATTGTCTTAACTCTGCTGTCTCTTCTGTCCAGTCTTGTGTGTCTTTTCAGGATGAACCAGTGGATTTATCCGGTGTACCCATGGCTTACCACGATCAGGGGCAGTGTTCAGTCGGTCCCATGCCGTGAACCTTCCTTCTCATCACGCATCACCCTGGGACTTCTCCTCCACGAGGTTAGTTGTATTCGATCTCTGCTCCAGAGAGGGAGGCCATGAATAAATATATTACTGATTCTCTAGCAGCCGGTCTCATCCGCTCTTCTTCTTCTAAGGTTCTTCCTGGGGAAGGATGGCTCACTTATGCCTTGCATATATTATCGGGGGCTGAATGATATTACTGTAAAGAATCACTACACTTTGCCGTTGATGTCTTCAGCTTTTGAACTCTTGCAGGGGTCGTCTGTCTTTACGAAGTTGGATCTACACAATGCTTATCACCTGATTTGGATCAGGAAGGGGATGAGTGGAAGACAGCTTTAACACCCGTGGGTGGCACTTTGAATATTCGATCATGCCATTCGGATTGGTCAATGCCTCGGCTGTCTTCCAGGGGTTTGTGAATGACATGCTTCGGGACATGGTTGATCGTTTCGTTTTTGTTTATTTAGACGTTATTCTGATCTTATCCCAGAATATCGAGGACCATGTCCAGCACATCAGGCAGGTGCTTCAGCGACTGCTAGAGAACCGACTGTTCATTAAGGTGGAGAAGTGTGTTTCATTTGCGATTGGTTCCATTCCTGGGTTTCATCATTTCATTAGAGGGAGTGTGCATGGACCCTGTTAAAGTTAAAGCAGTTTCTGATTGGTCAACCCTAGACTCCTGCAAGTCCTTGCAAAGGTTTCTGGGGTTTGCCAATATTTCCCGACGTTTCATTTGAAACTTCAGTCAGCTCGCCGTGCCTCTGACGGACCTTACCTCCACCCGTTTTAGGTTCTGTTGGTCCTCAGCTGAGATTCAGCTGAAGACACATTTTCCAAATTAAAAGTAAGGTTTACCACCGCTCCCATTCTAATTACTCGTAGTCTGGACTGAACATAAAAACTCAATCCACAGCTAAATGCTAAACAGCTAGCTGTCAATCCACAGCTAAATGCCTTAACTCCAGACAGGCCCGTTTGGCGCTGTTTCTCACCCAGTTCGACTTCATTATATCCTACCATCCGGGCTCCAAGAACACTAAGCCCGATGCCCTTTCCCGGTGTTTTAAAGTCGGGACCTCCACCACCCCTCCGGATACAATCCTCCCCACCTCCCAGGTGGTGGGCATGGTGTCTTTTGTACGTGGAGTATAAAGTCAGATCTGGGCAGAATTCTGCAGACAGCTGGGGCTACTGTAAGTCTGTCTTCTGGGTTCCATCCCCAGACTAAGGGGCAGGTGGAGCGGGTGAACCAAGCACTACATCACTTCCGGGAGTCCGTTTTCTTGGAGCTCTCATTTAGCCTGGGTCGGGTATGCCCACAATTTGTCTCTGTCATCTATGGGGCTATCCCCCTTCCAGTGTTGCCTGGGTTACCAGCCCCCTCTGTTCCCTGCCCAAGAACCTGACACTCAGGCCCCATCTGCACATGCCTTCATCCAACGGTGCCGTCGCACCTGGCAAATAGCCATAAAATCCCTCCTCCGGACTGGTGCTTGTTTTAAGAAATCAGCAGATTGCCACCAGTCTAAACCTCCAATTTATGTCTGCCGGTAGAAGGTCTGATTCTCTACCAAAGACATTCCTCTCTGACTCCTCTCGTGTAAAAACCAGATTCATTGGCCTTTTCCCATCACTAAGGTCATTAGCCCGGTGGCGGTCTGTCTCAAATTGCCCCCATTCCATGTTTCCCATGTCAAACCCATGATCTAGCCTTCACCCTTCCGCGCCCGTCCCACCTCTGCCACGTCTGGTGAAGGGGACCCCAGCTTATTCCGTCAGAAGGTTACTCTTTGTCAGACGCAGCGGCAAAGTGGTTTAGTACCTGGTGGACTTGTTCTCCGCTCTTGGATGTTTTTTCTCATCCATCCTGACATATTTAAGATCTTAATTTCCAGTGGAATTCAAGTTATTTCCAAAATAGAGATCACTCTGTCCTAATATATAGATTAGGATATAGCCACAGTTCTTCTAGCTCTTAAGGTTTTCTCAATTGCTTCTGTCTTCTAATCTTTTCTTTTTGCAAAAGTAATGTTTGGGAGTCTAACATTTATATTTCCTATTGACACACTAAAGCTGAAGATATAAATGATCATCTTAAACAATTGTTTTTGTGAAACATCTTAAGTACCTAAGACTTTTGCACATTAATGTTTGTGAAGTGTGATTCAATTGGGCCACGTGTTTCAGTGCATTCCTGTGTAACCAAAGTCTCTTGTCATTTTATCTTTGCCCTGCACAGGCTAAACGTAGGAGATAGCTGAGCTGATGGCATTCAGAAAAAAAATATCAACACAAGACACTGGTCGAGCATACTCAATTTTAAAGCTAAACTTTGTCATTTTTTCCTCTGTAAAAATGTACCCCTAAAGAAATAAATAGTTAATCATGTATACTCATATGAGATGAAGAATACTGTCATATCTGTAGCCTAATCAATGCCATTTTATTTGCCTCATGGGGACCATCAATTTGATGTAATGACCAGGCTGCTACATCTCTTTAACTCCCCAATTATCTGACAATTATTTGCATAAAATAAACGAATCATGGCTGGCTGTGAATAGCACATGTCTACAATGGCATTTTTAACTGAAAAGTACAAAACTACTACTAAGACAACTACCATAATGGTCATCACAACATAAACAAGAATAAAAAAAACAAAACACCTTCAACACACCTCCATTTTATTCATCTTTCTTCCTTTTGAATCAAATGCTTTAAAACAATTCCATTTTAAAGACATTATCTCCTTTCATAAAGTGAATTACTCCATAAAATAAACTCACTGCTTCTTATCTAGAGTTTTATATGTTTAAATGAGAAGGTAGTGATTATAAGTGGCCCTTTCTTAGATGTCTTTTAGCCAATGGTTAGAGATGACTAAACATGTCAGAAATAGACAAGAGGAAGGAAATCATTTACAAAAATGGGAAACAGACACCAACTCTGACAGTACCAGGTTTGAGAAGATGTATGTTGTTGAATATAATCCCAGCTGACTAAATATGTCTAATATTTACACCATTAAAAATATTGTGACGAGGAGATTTTTCAGAGAAGGCTAAACTTCACAGAGTAGGTGACAAAAAGACAAATACTAGCTGTTGTTCAAACACGGGTAGCTATGTTTAGATAAATGGAACTATAAATTGGCCAGAACTTTGTGATAAAGAGGCTCAGATAAGCACGTTTAACCAATTTCTCTTCATAGCTGTTGACTAAAGCAAATATATACTAAACATATATTATGCATAGGAAGAATCTTGTAATTTAGTGATAAGAGAATAAAAGAAACACAAAAATGAGAAAATATGATGATGAAACAGGCAGTGTGTAAGATTTATGCATATAAAAGTGGTATAGTACTCCTACTATAGGAGGAGTACTATCCTAGCGGTTTTAAGTGTTAAATTTAAAGAAACATTCCCCTCCTTTCTTTAAACAAATGCAAAAATCTGGTTTCCAGTGAGGCACTTACAATGGAAGTAAATGGCGCAATCCGTAAACGTTAAACTTAATGTTTCAAAAGTATAGCCAAAAGACGTTAACAGTATGCATGTTAACATGATTTTAGTGTGATAAAATCACTCACTAACCTTTTCTTTGTGAAGTTATATCCAATTTTTCAATTTTGTTGCCATGGTGATGTAATGTCAACAAACCCTAAAACAACTGTAGAAATTAAACAGCTTTACAGCTCTTTAATGCATGAGGTTTAACAGAAGTATTGATGTAAGTGCTTTTATAAAATTATACACTTAAAATGACTGCCTTTAAACCCTCCAGAAATTGCCTCAGCATAACTCAGCATGATTTTTGCTTTTTTTTAAAGAATGGAGGGAGTTGACATTTCTGTGGTAATTAACATTATGCCACATATGCTGTCGATTGAGTTTAACTTGTATTGAACCTGGAATATTCAATTAAAACTATAAATTTTGCCTAGCAAAATCTATCCAGCTATAAAACACTTTTTGCTGCAAATGTGTAGCCCAAATGTATTATTTTAATGCATTTTACTCCTCTTTAACTGTGATTAATGGGACTGAGATTAGGTGGGATATTACTTTGCACCAATGGCGGTTCTATCTTGTATTGTGCCCTGGGTGAACACCCCTTCATAAACCTGAATACTGTACACTGGGATACACTGATGAAAGTAATTTGTAAGGGTCATATAGGGTAGAAGTAGTTTCTTAAGGAAGCAACTGCACATTGTGTGAACTGATTTTGCCTTTATGACAACAGCTCATTAGGAAAGCTATAACCTTGGCAATTACTTGAAAGACAGACATTCAACATTAGCTTCTTAAAAACTAGTCTGGAGGCACAAGATAACCTTGCAGTGCCATCCCATAATATACTTGCTAAGTGACCTCAATTTGCTCTTTCCTGTAACTATGCTATCTTGCATCAGGAATGTAAGTTCCCAAAGCTCTAGTTAACAAGCTATAGGAAGTATTTGCTTTATGCTTTCAAAAAATAAAATTAAACATGTACATTTCTGTGTTATATTATGTTATATTCATAATAACAGGGAATAATTCCAGAGGTTTTCAATCCAGAAAAAGGGTCTTGTAATCCCATATTGGAATTCCAGGAGCATCCTCTGGTATGTTCCATACCCAGCTGTGGGTTGTGTGACCCCATTGGAGCATAGCGCTTTGATTTACAGTAAAGAGACATACAAGTCCCATGCTGGGCTCTTATAACAGTATAACCTTCAACCACCTACAATCTGATTCAATATATTAAAAACCACAAAGCTGGCCACAGATCAGTAGGATGTGGACATTTCTGAAAGCACTAGAAAGAAACAGTGAAGGATGTTCTAAATTAAACAGGATTGCTGAACTTCCCTCATAACCCCTGAAAACCAACACCGGGTGCTGATCTACTGTGATGTGTGGCATTAACACATACCCTTATACACAAGCATAATCACACTAACTGTACATATAGTCTTTGCATACCAAAATACCTAGACTTGCAGGAATGAGGAAATTGTACTCTTAGTGCAATGGTATATACCTGCCAATACAAACTCTAACACTGGAGATTTCTTTAAATGAGAGCCTACAGTGGGAGTAAGGGGATCCCTCTGCGCTAATAACGGAAATTGCATGGATCATTTTGAATGGGCTGAAAATGCAACTGTGACACAGCTTATGTGCTAGAGAGTAGAGTAACACACTTTTAAAGAACAAAGCAAAGAGATTTAGCACTATCTGTGGTTCAGGGGGCAGTAAGAGTGCAGTGTATTTAAACTGAATCAGAAGAGGTTGGTGGGAAATGGAAAGAAAAAGGCTTCAAAATGTCATATAATGTTTAAAGGGATAGTGCACTCTAAAAAAATGTATTCTGTCATCACTTAGTGCTTGTGTTGTTCCAAAATAGTATGACTTTCTTACTTTTGTAGAACACTAAAGGAGATGTTAGGCAGAATGTTATCATCTATAAATCTATTATCTATTTTAACATTCTGCCTTACATCTCCTTTCGTATTCCACAGGTTTGGAATGAAATCAAGAAGCTCTTAACAGTGTTTCTCATTTACTCTTTCTGTTCACTGAGGAACAAAATAGTTTCCACTGTGTTTCCTAATGTTCCGCTGGAAACAGCAATGTAGATAAATACATAAGCATTTTGTCTCAATAAAACACATTGTAGGGTATTGCCCTGTGGTGTTTTCTTAGAAGGTTCCACTGAGCTCCACCAAAACAGGCCAACATTCAAATGCATTAGTTCCCTGTGTTTTATGTGTTTTTTAACTAGCACAAATATCATATCCCATTAGAATCTCAGCAGGGGTGAGCACAGGGTAACACACCTCAGACTCCTCAGAGTTTCCAATACACACACAGATATGTGGGCTCACATGATGCCTGTAACAAAAAGAAAAGTAGAGAGAGTTAAAGGTAGACATTATAGTCCATTTATTGAATGTTTTATTTTGACAAGCACCTGTCAAAACTCCTTTCTTTCTAAATCCCTACTGTTGAGGGATTTAGAAAGAAGGTGAGTTAAGATGGAGCTGTATGATGATAAGTGGGAAATAAGTGTGTCACTCATAAAAGCAATGAAAGAACCCTCGGTGTGCATTGAAGAGGCTGTCTTTTCTTTCATGATTCAGAACTCTTGATTAAAACCTGTCAAGGATTTACATTTCTATAGTCTCTCAAAGCCAGACTTTTGGCTGTTGTTTTAAACTCTGGTTTACAGTGCAGCTTATTCTGGCCAAGAACCATCTGAGACCATCTGATTGACATGTATTTATTTATTATGCATGGTTTAGGGATGGCTGGCCTCAAACACAATTCTTTACTTGCATGAAACAATCTCTTTGAATATCTTTCAAATATTTGAAGTTATCAGTATTGCCATGTTTGCCTATTAAAAGCAACTGTGACATTTAAAAAAAAAAAAGTCATTTTAAGATTTACGCATTTAAATTCCAAATTAGCTGAGTAAACTTTATTAAAATAAAAATATGTATATGTTTTCTATGTAAAATATTAAAGTTTTTATTAATTGCATTTAGTTCAATTACAATTCAATTTGCAATATTTGCATTGTGCCGAGTCGCATCTTGTATGAATCTCAAGCAAAATTTTTAAGTGATTGTTATCAGTCTCAAATGCATGTTGAAGGGCATTTACACTGTCATTTCATGATTGAAAAGCTATTGGATGCATGCAATTACCAAGTGCAAATTCCATCTACATTTTTGGCTAAGGTGTATGTAAACTTCTTCCAACTGTTCTAAGTGCTTTGCACAATTAATAAACATGTTAGCACATCAAATAGGACCAAGCCAAAAACACAACCAAATAGGGAAGTAAACAGCTGTTTATCAGTTCATGGTAAAACCAACTGTTTTCCATCAAGTCACTGACGTGGGAACAGTTACGACTCAGCTTGAAGACCATGTCCGGGTAAATATTATATTAGAATGACACCCTGTTCCAAATCAATCAATGCTTAGAAACCATTTCTGTTTAGTTTGTGTTAGCTGTTGCCTGCTTGCTCTTCTCCTCTTTTGTGTATGTTGGCAACTGTGCCTTGAGCACAGAAGGTCATATCTCATAGAGAAGTCTAGACAAGTGTCTCACTTTAGCAGCAGTCTACAGAGGTTTACTTTTATCAAGACATGGACATGACTTCCTGAATGGGTCAGCAAATCATCAGCAGGTATTCTGCTACTCTGCTCTACAGAGGCAAATGTGGTTTGAATGGGCATGTCTTGGGCATGGCCTAAAATAAGATCCTTTATACCTTGGCACTGCAGAAATTTGCGGGCGAAATAGGGGCAATTCAATGCGAATCTGCAAAATTGTGAATTTGCGAAATGCACTTCTGTTGGTGAAGAATTTCCCCTTGTGGATTTTGTGTGGAGTTCAAGTTTGGTAAACCTTGATGTTGAACAATGGGAAGTTGCTTGGTTTGGCAGTGGCCTCACTGAATTTTCACAATGGAAAATGATATAATCTTAGTTGTGAGTTTCTATTGAACTTCACTCTCACCGAATATAAAGTGAAGCATTAAAAAGAGCCACTCAATGTCCACCCACGCCATCTTTGCCTACGGAACTTCGCCGTGCAAAGGTATGCATGACCGTGCCTTTAGAGAGATATTGTGGAGGTTACAGGGATAGTTCAGACAAAAATACTAATTCTGTCATCATTTACTCATGGTCTTGTTTTTAAGCCTGTATATACCCGAATGTGTCTTAGTCACCTGTTACATTCATTGTATATTTTTTCATACAATGAAAGAGAATGGTAACTGAGACTAAGACTGAACAAGCTCTCATACATCTTCTTTTGTGTTTCATGGAAAAAAGAAAGTCATAAGAGTTTGGAAAAACACAAGAGTGAGTAAATGATTTAGCATTTTAGGGTGAACTATCCTTTAAAGTGTTATGATGTGTATAACTTGTCCTTCACAATTTATTAAAATATTGTAACTAATTCATTATCAGAGCCACCAATACGTGCATGTAACACAGTATAACAAGGTTGTACAAAATGTCAGTGAAATTGGTGAATTTTGTACATTTTTTCCCATCTAAAACACTTCTCAACTTCGCAAATTTGCAGTCACAACACAGATGTGCATGTCTTTGCCAAGTTTGCTTTGCTGCTTGTATGTTTTTGCTGTTTAATGACCCTGCAGCCTGACCTTTGACACATTTGGATGTGTCTAAATATTTACAGTATGAATCCGAAGTTAGCTTTAAACTAGTGTATATGGGAGCAAAAGAGGGGGAGTCTGGTAATAGAGAAGCTCTCTATAAATGGGTCTCTCTATCTAGGAGGAAGCTCAGTGGAGTGGTGGGTCATAAAAGCCTGCTGAGATGGTTTATGAGTGTGGAATGCATAAATAAACCTCACTCTTTAATCTACATTACCTACGTCAACTCTTTAAGGACGTGCCTGAGCAGCCCTTCAACACAATATTCATGCTCCCTCTGATAAATTTTTTCTTTAGCATATAAATGAAATCATGGATGGAGTTTTAGCAGCAAATTTGTGGATGAAATCTGACCACAAGCAAGTAAGTAAATTGGAATCTAATTATGACTAATATTGAGCTTTTTGAGATTCAGCTGGTGATTTTCTAGCTGAAGACCACCAGCAGAGAGTGAAGCAATGCTCGGGCCACTGATGTTCTTAACTGCTTTATAATAGGCTGCATGATGCATCCTTTTTTACATAAATTTGTGCAAAAGTGATTTTCATAAATTATCCCAGAATATAGATAAATTGTTTTGTTTGAGGTTACTTGAACGCCTTAAGAGACATAATGGAGTTCTTTGTTTTTGTAATCTAAAATTGGCTAATTTATTATAAATGTCATTTCTAAATTTTGTAATTAATTTGGTAATTTATAATTCATTGTACTGTAGTGTTTTATTTCACACAAGAGTAGTAGCTATACTTAAACAGTTAAAAATGTTTTACAATACGTTTTCCCTTGTTGTATTTGCCTTACAGTGAGTATTTGTTTATGAAAGTTATTTGTTCAGTGTCCCTTTAATTCGGGGTGCATTTCCCCTGTAGAAGGAAAAAGGCTGGGAGTGGGACGGCGCTTGCACGGGAGTCTGGCTCTCTTCTTGAATGTGTACCGAGTGCACAGGTGCTGCTGTTATTGCTGTTTGGCCGGTACTTCTAATAAAGAAGATAAGTTGAATTACACCCGTTGTAACCTGTCTTTATTTTATGTAATTCACGACTACGGAGACTGGAGTGTTCACAATACGTATTTTACGCTAAAATAAATTTGACATTTGTTGATGTACATTAGTATAGAGCTATTAAATTAATAGTTAAGCTCAAATAATTTGGTCTTGGATGAATTTGATGAGGAATGTTTATGAGTACATATTGAAACCTCTGACTTATGATTGCAGACTTTTGGTAGCTTGACAACTTTACAACATCTTCTGAAACTATAAAGGAGCCGCCTGTTAGATTACTGGGCCTTTTCTCAGAAGAACAATCTGAGAAGCAGAAGACCATTTCATCCCACTGCTTCCTAGCTGGGGGTAAAATTAGGTATAAGATCTCATTTGTTTTTTCTTTTCTATGGGATTCCAACACTAGTAGTAATCTAAAAACAAACACTATAGTAACAGCATTCATTGACCCAATAAACAGTAAAACAGTATATCCTTGTACAAAATCCAGTGATTCACCCCGGATCATGAAGAGATGACTTCCTGTTTGGGCATCACCCCAAACAAAGGCCTCACTATGCAACCAGTGTATCCCACAACCATGACCAGGAATAGAGAGCAAATCTGCAGAACACACGTTGCTCTCTTCATAATGTCAACACAAATGTTAGCAATTGTATTAATAATGTTTCCTCCAAAACAAGAAACAGTTTGCACAGCAATGAATTATGAGCCTCTTGTAACAACTTGGAGCCATACAAGCAGCCAGCAGATAGTCCAGGCATTAAGCAAAGTGTTTCTCATGCAGGAGATAAGAGTTTGATTCTGCCTTGTGCAATGAATAAATCCCACTCTCCCCCGATTATTTCCTGTCCTCCATTCTGCTTTTATATAATACAAAATTTGCACACAAAAATAATGGTTAAAAAAGACAGCGCTTGTGATGAACATTGTGGTGGCACATTCTCTAAGTTTAAGGGTGGAGGCCACAGTCTAAGGTAGTGAGATCACCTTGCTCTGTTCAAACTTGACAGATAACCTTGCAGTTCTGTGAAAGGTGGAGATGTGAGCATACATTTTGGAATCTGATATACTGATCTCTTTCTGAGTCTCAGGGAAACATCAATTAGACTAAAAGGAGGCTTGAAGATGTTTTGGACAGGGAATTATAAAAGCAGAAACAATCTGAAATGAGAAAAAGACAATATGTAGGGTAATTTGCCTTTGAAAAATGTAGTTTGTGTGCTTCTATCTAATTTCAGAAGTCGCTTAAATTCTAGAGGAAATAAATTATTGTTCTTCCACGCTTGTGTACAGTATTAAAACAAATATTGTTTTGTGGCCTCTTTAATTACTTGGAGAGAAAATTATTAGACCCAATCATTTAAAGGGATAGTGGACCCAAAATGAAAATTCTCTCATCATTTACTTACTCTCCTGCCTTCCCAGATGTGTATGGCTTTCTTTCTTCTGTTGAATTCAAACAAAGATTTTTAGAAGAATATTTCATCTTCGTAGGTCATTTCAATGCAAGTGAATGGTGGATAACAAAGGCAGCATAAAAGTAATCCATATGTCTCCAGTTGTTAAATCTATATCTTCTGAAGTGATTCAATCCCTAAGGGTGAGAAACAGATTAATATTTCAATCCTTTTTATTTTACTATAAATCTCCACTTTTACTTTCATTTGAAAGATCTGGCCACCATTCACTTGCATTGTTAGCTAAGATGTCCTTCAAAAAATCTTTGTTTGTGTTCAGGAGAAGAAAGATATCTGGGAGTAAATAATGAGAAAATTAAAATGTTTGGGGTGAAGTACCCCTTTAACTTTAACAACTATCCCAGCTAATTAAGTTTTTATAAAGTAACTAAAATGTCTGATGTTTCTGATTGTAGTGAATGAGGCCATGCAGCGCTCTCAATCAAACAGCACATACAGTGGAAAGGTTGCATATATAACAACCCCCAATAAACAGAAAATATGAATAAACACAAGACTTTTATTTTTGTACACAAGAGTATGGATTATTGACACATAATGTTGTCTGAAGTGATACAAATTAGAAATCTTAATGAAAAACAAAATTCTAGCTTAAAACACGTGCCAAAGTTCATAAAAATGTAATTTGGTCTTAACCAACAGCGTTTTTATTTGGAATGAATAGAAACTGGTGTCAGAACAGTTTAAAAGGCAACTTATTTTCATCTTACCTACGTATACAGCCTTCGAAGGAGGCATTTTCCAGTTTTCGGACGCAAGCTTTGTATCCATGCTGGTTTCACACATTTTTGAAAAACATTTACAGCATTTTCTGCAATACACACAAATATACTTTTAAAAATGTAAATTGGTGGAACCATTGAGTAAAAGGTAATACAATTTCCTTCCTTTTTAAATTATTATAATTCTTTCTTTCTTTTTTTTTTTTTTTTTAATTTTGTGTGGGCATGTTTATGTGGTTTATGAGGACATTTTTTTAGGTTACAAACTGGTCATTACAAGGGTATTATGCTATAAATGTGGTTTATGAGGACATTTCTAGTGTCCCCATAATTTAAATAGCTTAAAAAACATATTAAACGATGTTTTATTGAAAATGTAAAAATGCAGAAAGTTTTTTGTGATGGTTAGTTTTAGGCGTTGTGTTAGGTTTAGGGATAGAATCTATAGCTTGCACAGTATAAAAATCATCATGTCTATGGAAAGTCCTATACCAACGTGTGTGTGTGTGTGTGTGTGTGTGTGTGTGTGTTTTAACATAAAAGATCCGGACAAATATTAGAACTACGTCATTGACCTTTTTGCATAAATGTGCACCAGTATTTGAAGGCATCCATTTAACTCGAAGACCCCCTCGGCTCGTGTGTTTACCACATCATGTAGGCTACATGGCGACAAGTGTCACTGATGTGGGAACGGGACCAAACCACAATAAAACGCTCGCTGCTGCGCTATTGTGGGAGAACTGGAACGAATCATCGTCCAGATCCAGTGAAAGCCCCTTTGAATCCAAGAGATAAACGAGTCTTTGAATTCTCAAATAAAAAATTATTCAAAATCCCAGACTAAGAGCTAAACTGTACTCTCTTAAGTTCACTTTCCCCACTTCACCGTTGGAGAGCACGATGGTCCCTCCCCTATTCGAGATCCTTTTGAAAATCTTGTTGTGATTTTTTCCTCCCTTTCCCCTTAAACGTCAAGTGTAATTCCTACCGAGGTTTTCGTCTCTGTGCCTCTCCCTGTCTTGAAGGTGGAGCAGATATGAGAAGAAACGGACTATCAGCCTCCAAGAAAAAGACCTCTGAGATAAAGTAACTTTATATCTCCCTGAACGCGGGTGTTTATTTAAATAACAAGCATCTCTTTGCGGAATTTACATCTCCATTAATCGAATGATAGCAGGTATGATGCTTTTCACCTTTTCGTGATGGTTATCACTGGGGTTATATAGGCCTGCTGGATGTGTGGAGTGTATTTGTAACTTGTTTTAACATTTGTTAGAGTCCTCATTAGCAATCATCTTCTTGGTGGCTTTGTGAAATTATTTTTTTCCTTTCTTCTATTGTAAGTTGATGACGTTTAAAAAGTTTAGTGCATATTTCCGGCCGTTGCAAAATGAATAAAAATGTATTTCCTGTCAAGTGCTCTTTATGAAGTATCACAAGTAATTATAGATCGCAAAGCATTCACTGTCTCTGGGGGTTGAAATCTAATAAAAAGTTTTCTGAAGGGAAAACTGAGTAAATGGAAAGTTCACTAATCTCATAAAGAAAACTAGATGATTACTTTTTTACATAATCTGAAAACTCTCAAATTGAGTCATTTAAACTCTTATTAGTAGCCTAATATTTAAACCAGCATTTGCAAAATGGTACCATGTTAATAATAATTGCACTGTTATGCATATGCAAAATACTATGTGTGAACCTACTGTGGGAAACCATGGTTTATCATGGTAAATTTCTGTTATGGAGTTACCTTATTGGTGTAAATGTTTATCAAAGAATGACTGACAGCAAGGGAAAGGCATGCAACTAAAAGCACAGTCAACTTTGAATTAATTTACCAGTATGTATGTTTCAATTCATTTGAAAGGGGACAATGAAGCGCCACTGTTTGGTTGAACAACATGAATTGAAAATTTGCAAGATTAAGATTTATGTTTTTTATTGGAATAAGTAGATGATGATGACATGGCAGGGGCAAATTACTGCTTCTTTAAAACAGATTTCTCTAACACTATAATTAGAGTCTGTCCTTATTAGGCAGTAAACCTTAGAATATATAAAACCCCTTTTAATCTAAACAACTGTCGATCTTCATCTGCAAGGCTGATTTATCCATTAGAGACGAGTCATCGTAAATGTCAGAGCGATTTTACCATGCACAAGAAAACCTTATTGACAGAGTGATCAGACCACGTGTCAGACTGAGTTTAGAGTCTGTTTATTGCATTCTTTTTAAGGCTTGATCTGTCTGCACATATTACTCATCATCAGCCTTACTAGAATTGTCTTAGTCCTCTGTAAGTGCTGCACTTCTCATGGCCCTCGCCATTAGAAATACATTTGATTTGTCATTGCCTAGATCCATAACCACCTCGCCACACAAACATACACACATTTTGTCTCTCATGCACTCCATGGAGGCCCCACTGTTTTGTCTGTGCAGATGATTCTCATGGACGGGGCAACCAAATCCACAGTGGCATCATGTCAGAGTGAAGTGTGAGGTTGGAGGAGAGAGGCTTTAGCTCCTGGCGGGGGGGGGGGGGGGGGGTTAACAGAATCAAGAATGTGGTAGCAATCTTCTGTGGTAGCAAATATCTTTCGACCAACCCTCTCCGGTAATGATTAGAAAATGTTGGTGTAATCTGTTTTACTTGGGCAATGCTCAGTAGTCTAGCATAGGGTGCTGACAAAGGGTGAAATGCTTAGCTTGGTGCTTTGCAGACAGCTTTACCAAGCCCCCTTTGTGAATGTGTGCTCATTTGTGTGTGTGTCATACACTCAAACTGTACCTCTGCTTTAGTTTTGTTCTATTCTCTTCTGTTTTATTTTTTTTGTGTTGCTTTGTGCCACTGCTATTTTTGGCTCCTTATGATTCATTGTTTGTGTTTGTCCTCATTTGTAAGTTGCTTTGGATCAATCATCTACTATTGGGTTAGTTCACCCAAAAATGAAAACTCTCCATCATTTACTCCCCCTCATGCCATACCAGATGTGTATGACTTTCTCTTTTCTGCAGAACAAAAATAAAAGATTTTTTAGAAGAATATTTCAGCTCTGTAGGTCCATCAATGTAAGTGAATGGTGACCAAAACTCCAAAGAGGAGATAAAGTCAGCATAAAAGTAATCCAAAAGACTCCAGTGGTTTAATCAATTTCTTCTGAAGAAATCCAGTTGGTTTTGGGTGAGAACAGAACAAAACATAACTGCTTTATCACTATAACACTATAACTTCTTAACAGAAGTCTCCTTGGCGATTATGATTTCAAGCTTGATTACACTTCCTACAGCGCAATCTATCACTGACTTTATCTCCTTTTTGGAGCTTCAAAACCCGGATCACCATTCACTTGTGTTGTATGGACATACAGAGTGGAGATATTCTTCTAATTCTGCAAAAAATCTTTGTTTGTGTTCTTCAGAAGAAATAAAGCCATGCACATGAGAAAATGATGAAAATTTTAATTGTTGGGTGAACTATACTTTAAACCAGTCTTAGATGGTTACGTTACTGGTTTCCTGGGTTGCTGGTCACTTGAAAACCGGGTTAAGTTGGGAAACATGGCCGACCAGCTGAAGACCAGCTTGGCCTGCCTAGAAGACTAGCTAGACCATCTTAAACCAGCTAAGACCAGCAATCCAGTTTTGGCTGGTTAAAGATGTTTTTTTTTTCAGAAGATGGTAATATATTAATATATTAATGTAATGCTGCATCCATTTTAAATGGCTACTTTGTACACTTATTTACTTATTAAAAATTGTTGGGATGTGATTCTATGTGTTACCTACATTTTACAGCTGTGGACAGACAAATATCTCTTAATCACATTAGCAAATTGATAGTCTGGTAAAAAGAAAGAAAGAAAGAAAGAAAGAAAGAAACAAAGAAAGAAAGAAAGAGAAAGAAAAAAGAAATGCACTCATAATGTATGTAAAACTCTGTCAACGAGAGCTGTTACCTGAGACGCCAATGAATGCAGAAGTAGCATACTGATTGGATAGCTTTATGTAGCTACTGTATATAGCTGCGTGTGCATGTGTCTATGTGTGTTTATCATTTAATTTTGTCCTCAGATTTATTAGCAACAGTACCATTTGCCTTACCATCATTGGAGCTCCAATATGTACTTATTACTGACATTTAGCAAGACAGTAGGGAACGTTTCCAAACCACTGACTCAAAAAGCTCAGACCCACAGGGTCAATAGTCTACTCTACACCACAAGCCCAACATGCCTACAGTCTCCACAGACAGCATCAGTTTCCTCTAATGGTACAGTAGATTTCTTCTGTCAGCTGGTACAATTTAAGGACTCACTAAATCTCCATTGATTCTACCTTTTAAATGTCAACATATGTGTCTGCTATTTCACTCATCTGTTTAGTCTCTAAAGCGAGTGCAGCAAGTTTGAGATTGAAGGGTTAGTTTAACTATTTCTTGGAAAATGTCCATTGTGATCTGCAGAAGAAAGTGTGTCTTAAAAGGAGATTGAAAACTTGTGTTTTGGAATCTTTTGTTGTGAAATACTGTTGTTGATTTAAAATGTAAATTACGATTTGGTCCAAATATCTGTGGAATGTTAAGATGAGGAATGGAAGTGAACTGTATATAATGACAGGTCTTGAAATAGTGTGTTGTTTGTCTCCCCCTAGTGGTCATGACTATGTGTAGGCTAATGTATTGCATGCATGCATTTTTTTCATGCATTTAGGCAATTTGATAATGAAACAATTGAGTTATTTCATTTAAATTAAAATCATAATCAAATAAAAATTATTTAATATCAAAAGGGCTTGCGATACGCAACTACTCTTGGCATTAGGCCCTGCACCTCAGTATAAAGAGTCATAAGGGTGCTACACTGTAATTGAAGTGACAATTAATGTCTCATTCTTCAATATTTCACTGTCATTCATTCTGTTTTTATTTTGTTTTGTTTTTTCATCTGGCTCAGGGGTCTCTCTGCAATGGGCTGCGTACCCTTGAGTCTCCTGCTGTCCATTTCAGCACTAGCTGTGCTGGTGGCTGCAGCTGTGGAAGATGCAACAGGTGATGATGAGTACACCTGGCCGCAGAAGAAGGTACCACTGGTGCATGAAAAGCAAACGGTGCATCTGGACAGTTCTGAGTTTTCAGCCAAACCTCAGAGCGAGCTCCATGGAATATGTGGCATCGAGTGCCAGAGGGGTCTCCCACAGCCCAGCTTAGATGATTTGGAGAAGCTACTGTCCTACGAAACAATGTACGATAATGGAACGCGTACACTCACCACCATCTCAGTACAGAAGCTAAACTTGAGTGACGACTGGACAGGAAGCTCTTTGTCCCACACACGAAGCAGACGAGAGGTCTATGGCACAGACACGCGCTTTACCATCGCTGACAAACTGTACTCTATGAAATACCCTTTCTCCACCTCTGTGAAGATCTCTACAGGCTGTTCTGGAGTGCTTGTATCCCCAAAGCATGTGTTGACGGCTGCTCATTGCATCCACAATGGAACGGACTACCTGGACGGGGCACAGAAACTCAGCGTAGGGGTGTTGAAGGAGCGATCTCGCAGTAGGAAAGGCAGGAAAGGGAAAGGAAGAAAAGGGAAAGGACAGAGAAAGAATAAAGAAGAGGAAGGGGAAATAGATGAAAACGAAGAAATTGGAGAGAAGCATGAACGTAAGGGCAAAGGCAAAGGCAAGAGGAACCGGAGTCGCCGCAGCACTGTTTCTGAACAACCCACATTCCGCTGGACACGTGTGAAACAAATGCAAGTGCCGAAGGGCTGGTTTAAAGGTATCTCTGAGAAAGTATTGGCTGATTATGACTATGCCATCCTGGAGCTAAAGAGGGCGCAGAAGACCAAGTACATGGATCTAGGTGTCATTCCTTCAATTAAGAAGCTGCCCGCCGGACGTATCCACTTCTCTGGCTTTGATGACGACCGGCCGGACAATCTGGTGTACCGCTTTTGTTCCGTGTCCGAGGAGTCCAACGATTTGCTGTACCAGTATTGTGATGCCAAGCCCGGTTCCAGCGGCTCAGGTGTCTACATTCGCCTCAAAGAGCCTGGCAAGAAAAATTGGAAGAGGAAAATCGTTGGGGTTTTCTCGGGTCACCAGTGGGTGGATGTTAACGGGGTACAGCAGGATTACAATGTGGCGGTGCGAATCACACCCCTGAAGTATGCACAGATCTGCCACTGGGTTCATGGAGACTCCAGTCAGTGCCGGGATACCTGAGAGACTCTAGCGACCCATCTGACTACTTCTATCCTGCCAAACACCAGCTCTTTCGATTTTAGAACGCCTCCCATTTTACTTACAAAAGTACCAAAAAGTACTATGGTATTTCCTTGGTATTCTTGGAAGTACCATTGAGTACCATGCAAATACCTACATGATTTTCAATACCATGGTAATTATCTGAGTACATGGTATTACCCATCTGATACCATCACTGTACCATTGTGCCCTTTGTAAACTACACAAACTGCTGCATCCATCCGCACTAGAGACTACATCACAACATTCATTACATTATGATGGGTCTTTTGATGTTAATTTATTTTATTAGACAACTTTTGATATAAATCATTAAGAGTGAATGTATTTCTAGATTCAGTTGTCTTATATGAGAGGTAATTATATCCTAAAGGGTGTAATGTAATTTGAATTAGAAAATGTACTGTTACATTTAATCAGTGTTGTTTTGCCATGGGAGGCATTTTTTTGTCTGTTCATCTGTCCGGATGTCTTGAAATAGATGTGTAAAAGGTAGATCCGACTAGTTAACAGAAAAAAAGCAAAAAACTTTGTTTTGTTTTTTCTGAGGCAAGAAGCTTTGGTGCTTTTTTGTGGATTTTGTTTTTCTTTTTAAAGAACACATCTGATTATTGATACTTTAATCAGTGTGCTGGTGTTCTTTAAAAACTCTTTGTTCCTGTTATCATTATAATAAATGTTATGATTGTGTGTCTTTGATGGCATAAACTGTAAACTGTCTTCATGGGCTGCCATTTACAATTATATTTCTGCCTTTTCTATCTTAATGCAGTGTCAGAAATGCAGTTGCCCTTGTTGATCTTTGGTGCTAATTTATATTTAAAGGAATAGTTCACCCAAAAATGAAAATCCTCTAATCATTTACAAACCCTCATGCCATCCCAGATGTGTATGACTTTCTCTCTTCTGCTGAACACAAACAAAGATTTTTAGAAGAATATCTCACCTCTGTTGGTCCTTAAAAGCAAGTGAATGGTGACCAGATCTTTGATGCTCCTAAAATCACATACAGACCACATAAAAGTGGGTGAGAAAGAGATCAATATTTAAGTCCTTTTTGACATAAATATCCATTTTCACATTCAAAATGGGACAGAAAGTGAAAGTGGAGATTTATAGTAAACAAGGACATAAATATTGATCTGTTTCCCACCCACACCTATCACATCGATTCTGAAGGTATGGATTTAACCAGTGGAGATGTATGGATTACTTTTATGAGATTTTTGAAGCTTCACAATTCTGGCCACCATTCACAAGGACCTACAGAGCTGAAAAATCTCTGTTTGTGTTCAGCAGAATAAAGTTCTATACCATCTGGGATGGCATGAAGGTGAGTAAATGAGAGAATTTTCATCTTTGGGTGAACTATTTCTTTAAAAATACAATATTTGAGGACCTGTCAGAGTAACAGCCTACTGTAGAATTGTAAGCATGTATTTAATGTAAGGCTCAGATTATGAATTACATAAGACAATGTCTTTCTTAATAAAATACACAGGGTAATTTAAATTTAGATGCAGTCAGTGGTAGATATCATTTGATTTTTGTCATTTTGATATAGAGTAAAGCAATGTAGCTGGATAGGAAATATAAATAAAAAATATTAATTTAAATTTGCATTGATTAGCATAGTTTTTCATTTGTAGTTTTTAAATGTTTGCTATTAAGGACCAAATAAACTGAGATTTATATGTATTGGTCTGAGAGAGAGAAAAAAAAGTGTTTCTTATTCCATCAGCATAACAGCTGCTAACTCCCATTAATCATTCATTTGTCAGGTGTGTACACCTTACATTTTGCATCTTTAAAAAAACTAGCTGTTTTCCCCCCTTCTGTTTCCTATATCATTAGAGACGTCCTGGTGAAAACAGACACAAAATAACTCAGGTGGGCAATTTGTCCCATCAGTGTTTATTGCATCTCAAAGGGCTTACATGCACTATGTAGGGGTGACAAATATGAATCCACAAATCAAAAATAATTTATTTTGAGAGAACTGCAAAAAGAGAGATCCGAAGATCTGCCTTTGTCATTTTAATGGCAACAAACAGAAAACAGATCTGTCCGTGATAGTGAGTTACAGAGTTTAGAGGTCCCACAGAGCTTTCATTCATACCTTTCTGTAACACTGTTTAACAGTGACCTCCTCTGAAAACTATTACAACATTCTAAGAGTCTATCACTGTTAATACCCAGCATGTGCACCTATGCTTTGCCCCTGTATTATCCAGAATGAAAACAACACTCCATACATACAAGATATCTCCTTCACACTCTGCTGTACAAACTACAGTACCACCACTCACCAATAGAGAGAACATTATCTGACTGTTACGTGTAACAAACAAGGAAAGGGGTTCTTAACGTGGATATTATGAGGGAGCAAGACTGAGAACCAAACTTGTGAACGGTTCTTCTACAGTTATACAAAATAACACTACATGTACCAGATTCAAATTGGAATTCATACAAGCACAATTAACTAAGAGACTCAAACATCAACAGCATTTCATTGACTACAACTGTGAAATCTTCAGGGGGGGTTTCGGAAACATACAAATAACTAGTTTAACAAGTTTCTGTACACATTGATTATTTCATTAAGATACTGAAAAAGGCCTTTCGCAGAGATTAGTTAATCTTTCCAGATTAGTAGTGTTAAGATTAAGTGTTCATCTGGATTTAAAGTCAAAATAAAGAGGTTATTTCCTTGGGGAAATTCAAAGAGTTGTAAGAGAATGTAAACAGTGAACTGACAATGCGTTCACAGAACTAAACTATGTTGAAGAATTGAAAATATATAAAAAAAAATAAAAATACAAAAAAATACATGTAATCATCAATAGGGTTATCTAGGAGGAGCCTGGATGTGTTACTAATTTATAAATATTAATTTCTATTTATATATATATATATATATATATATATTTGTAAACAAACATGTCAGTCGATGATGGAAAATGACAATGTCATGTCTTGCAATTTCATTACCAGGTTCACATTAATAAGTTGTCCACACATGAAGATCAGAGAATAGGGGAGACCCTTGCTTCGTCAATGAGGATAATATACACTGCACACTGCTCCAAAACTAACATACAACAGAAAGCACAGGAACAACCGTGTTCAGGGCAGATTGCCACATCTCGAACCCCAAGTGGGAAGTCCCAGAGGTACCAGAAGTAAATTTGAGATGATCAACACACATACATCGTTCATTTTTTTTTTAATCTTTCATTAAAATGATTTTTTATTTATTTTTTTAAAATATTTTTTTATATATAGTTTTGTTCTATTTCATTAAAACAAAGGATTACATCGAAAGAAGCACATCTTAATTTTTCTTTCTTTTTTTCTAAGTTTCACTTCACAGTCTGTTGCTACAACATGACACAGGAAGGCTGGGTGGGGCATAGTGGGTGGGATTTATGTTTGGCGCAGTAAATCTAGCTGTGGGCTCCTCGTGGCATCTGGGGGCGTAAACAGACAGCAGACCTCTCTCACTGGAGCTCAAACTTTGAGAAAAAACACTGCAAGAGAACACATTATGTAAATGTCACATTATAATGCTCTACAAAGTGAAGTGATTTAGGGTCTCATTTAAGAGATCCATTGGAAAGATAATGATACCTGGGAGATTATAAAAAGTCCTTGATGTTGAGATCTGCAAGGGGGTCCTTGGAGGGAGGTTTTTTGGGGCTCTGAACAGCTGGCCCTGGAGACAACTGAGAGAGCAATGGGTGTGCGGTTAGTGGAAGTCATATGAAAACTAGGGCTTGGTATTGATACAGACTTCCTGATTCCATTCCGAATTAAAAGCTCTCAATTTGATTCGCTTTCACTTATAATGTCCCTTTTGCTTATATATGAAAGAAATTATCTCCCAGCTAATGCTGTTAATTATACAGGGGACCTTCGAATTAGGTTAATTAAGAAAATATAAATGTTACTAATTATATTTTATTAGTTTATCATCATTTTGGTCACATTTAGCTTTTTTAAAATGAACAAATCCATATATTCCATCAAGAAGTATGATATTATATTGCATATATTATATTTTGTTACATATTTATTGTTTAATTGCATAATAAGTACATTCATTTATTGAACAACTGGCACTGACTCATTAAGATAAACGGCATTTCTGTACAGAGGGTCTGTAAATGAGCACGTTAACAAGAGAGACTTGAATGGCTTTAACTCACACGTGCTATGCGTGATTAGAATTAAATGTCAGTTGTTTGATCAACAACTGACTGTAAAGAACAGAAAGAGTATTAAAAGAGACATTATCACTGACAAATGGGTTGAGTGGATCTAGTCTTTGGACACACATTACACGGAACAACTTTTACTCTCAACTGGCAGTGACAGGATCTTGCTGCTGAATACTCCACCACTATACTACACAATTGCTGGTCATTGAAATCCAGCCAGTTGCCAAATACTGTATAAACACTTTCAGTTACACAGCATGAAATGTGGTTGCAAATGCGTGTTATTTCCTCTCATTGTACTTGGGGGCTGCGCATAGAGTAAAAGTTAGATTTTAGGATTTAAGAATTGATAGATCTTGCTCAAATGAAGATCGCTATACATCGGAAGATTTATATTTTTATCCACCCCTAATGAAAACCAATTTACCATTATTGCAGGTATATAGGATGAAGATTCGTACTCAAATACTATATGCGCTTGTATGTGTACGTTTGTGTTTTTGTGTATGTTAGGGGAAAACTTGTTTACTGGTGCTCCAGGTGTTCCTGATGCTGCAGGCCCTGTAAATTGTGGTCTCATCATGGGCTGACCCATCATCATAGGTTGGGGCATCATGGGAGCTCCCACTCCTACTGCTGGGGGCTGAGTGAAAATGACCCAGAACAGTTTAAACTTTCATGGCATGCATTATGTTGTAACAATGTTTATGATGAGTTTTGTTTACATAAAAATAAAAAAAAAACAAACAAAAAAAAAACATTTCCTTAAGCCAACTCTGTACCACAATGTAAAATAGTCACACCTGGAAATCCTAAAAACCTAATTTGAGTGAATAAGTAAATGACCCTGTAATTCTAACAAGCATTACTCCTCTTCATTGTTACATAAATTATAAAAAACAATAAATGTAATACTTATACATAAAATAGGGATGTCACGATTATAAAATGTGGCAGACCATTAATTGTCATATTGATTGTCTATTCTAGTGCTCATCACAATTATGGCGATGAAGTGTCATGCAAATTGTCATACTTCTTAAGGTGTATTTGTGCTTTAAGCCCAGTTCACACCACAAATGATATGCAGCGGCAAAGAGACACAACGTCATTCGTTTTCAATGAAAGCAGAGCAACTTCCGGCATCACGAGCGACTGCTGGCGACAAGATGTTTGTGTGGTGAGAAACACAACAAATAACTTTATGCAAATGATGAGTGACATTTGGAAGCGACTACCAATGAGAGTGAAGACAGTGGAGCTGACTTCATCTATCTCCTGTGACATCACGAGTGCAGGCAAGGCAGAGAATTTAAGTTACTGTGAGCGAGTTCACTGTTCTTTCTGATTTGTCTGTAAATACATACATGTTTTTAATTAAAAAAAGATGTGTGGAAAGCGTGTCAGAAATTGTCTGCATTCTGAGTGAGTTTAATTCATCCATTGATAGATCATTCATCTTGTTCATGATTATGCTTTGAGCACTGCTGCAGTTCTTATACGCTTTTGTAGCGTCTTGGTTGCCTCGCATCATAAACTTTTTTAAACTCTGTTAACTTAAAAATCTTTTAAGTTAACAAATCGTTCTTGTTCATCTCCATACACTGACTCATATTTCTCATTCACTGATGTCTCTCCCTTTCGAAGCCAATTAGCTCTAGTTTGAAGTGTGAAACTGCTTTGGTGGCTTTCATGCCTGTAAAGACTAATTATAGCATGAGCCAATAGTATTCGAGTGCAGGCTGTTAAGGAGCATATCATTGGTTTTACCCACTGAACAAATATACCCCTTCACTGAACCAGTACAGTCGGTCATTTGAGTCTGAACAAGATGAAAGACATCTTGATCGTAAACAAACTAACTTTACTGATACACTTGTTCAAAATGAACGAAACGCATAAATCACTTTCATCTCATTCATGAATGAGGATCTGCTGTTCGGCTGAATGAGAGCCATTTCGTTCAGTTCAGTTCATCAATCTCGTTCAACAAGAAAAAGGGCCGGATGTATAATGAATAAACATAAGTGATGACCACATATTACAAAGACTTACAGATGTTATTGAAGCTCATAATTATTTTTTAGGTTAGTATCGTTGTCTTTTTTTGTATAGCTTGATAAAAAGTTGGGCTCAGCAGTCCACATTATGATAGATATGCTTTGTTGCCATTTGTGGGAAATGCTAATGATGTTTAAACACTTTGCAGTGGTGAAGTTGTTGACATTAATATTTTAATAATGGATAATTAACTTGTTCTGGTTGTGAATGACTCTGTGCTTATGATTCAATGCAATTTACTCAAAATGTAAAAGATGGTAATTTGGCACCATCTACAGGCTCAAAGGTGTAATTTGCAGAAATGGTCAATGAACAAATCAATGTACGAATCAATGAACAAATCTGAATGAATATTTTTGGTGAACGAATTTAAAAGACAAGTCATTGAGATGAATTAAAATCACTACCACTACAGTCGACCAACAACGTTAGCGCGAAAGCCCACTAGAAACACACGGTACACGGACAAGCAACAATGTCGCTGGTGGTGTTAACAGGGCTTAATACACTTACACTTTAAAGGTGCTGTAAGCGATTTCAGCCGTTCTACTTCCACGAGACTGAGCTGTTGAATTCGCCACACCCCCTCTTTCCAAAACCCAGAAATCCAAAGATATCAAAATTAGCTTTATCGAGAACAGAAACAGTTGTTAAAAACAACAGTAGTAAAATTGTGCCCTCAACTGACAATTGTTATGAACAACATGGCATAAAAATGCATTATGCCTCAATAATTAACTGCAACTACAATACTATGAGAACGCACAAAATGAAAATGAAAAAATATCTTACAGCTCCTTTAAGAAGTCAAATATTCATATTTACTTGGAAATATACAATAAAATAAAGATATATGAGAATGACAAGACATTTTGAATATTAAAATATTTTCAAATACTTAAAATATTTAAAAACATCTTGCTGAATTATCAAAATGCAGCAAAAACTCCAAACGTAGAAGAAATCCATAGTAATGTGTTTAATTGTGTAGTTTGAGGAGCACTTTAGCACGTGTCTGCCTTGTAAAGGTGACCACAGGAAAAACAGAAAATGGCAGCACCATAATATTAGCATAGAGGGTTAAATACAGTTGTTTCTCACCATGCCAAAGCCTGGCTGTGCTCCCATGGGTGGTGCAATGGCTCCAGGGGGGGCGGCAGCTACTGGGGCTCCAGGGGCGGAGCCAGGCTAAAACACAACCAGAACAGAAAATAGAACTATGATAAGAAGTTGGAAGTTGATTTATATGTTTAAGAAAGGAGCAGCTCCTACCATCTGAGCACCAGGTGTGCCCCAGCTAGTGGGAGCTACCTGAGGGGTCCAGTTAACACCTCCTGTCAGCTTCTTCTCATTCCACTGGTAATCCCTGCATAAAAAAACAGCGGTCATTCAACTAAATATCCATCAATAATTCATAAATGAAATGCAGACAATTCAAAATAGGACTCAGTGCTACACAGAGTGAACAAGATTAAATTGTCCTCCAAGGCAGAGTATATCAATCAAGTTGACACAACAGTAATAATGAATTGTCAATACTGGTCAGGCTGAGTAATTCAAGCCGGTGAATCGGCATTATGGAAAAGTGACAAGATTAATTGGCCTCTAGAAAATACACAAACACAGAGCAAATGGGCACACTCAGAGACTGAACTTACTTCTTCTGGCTTCCCATCCCCAAATCTACAAGAGAAAAAAAACATGAGATAACTTTGAGCTGGAAATCAGAGTACAACACCATGTGCAAAGCACTGTCTCTGAAATTCAATGAGCCCTGCATTCTCAGTCCTTCATATTTCCATACATACTTCCAACCAGATCAGCGAGTGAAGAGTCTAAGTCTCCTCCAATTGCTTTGGCTGGTTGGGCAGCTGCTGAGGGTGCCATTGTTGGTGCCATCGCCGGTGTCAATGCTGGTGCCATGGTTGGCCCAGCAGCAGGCACAATTCCAGATAAAACTGGTGTCGTTGGAGCCATGGGGGTTCCACCTGTACTCTGAGGCGTTATGGATGGCATTAGAAGGTCTCCTAATCCATCAAACACTACAGTGGGCAGAGAAGATCTAACATGAATAAAGACTATCATTTTTAAGCGTAGTTCTCCTAGCCCTGAGCATCTTTGGCCTGTTTACTCTTGGTATTTTGGAAGATCCAATCACAAATGGACAAGCGAGACACATCAGCGTTTACACCTGGTCGTACTATGCGTCTCTTTTGACTACTTCTGTTCGGATATCAAAAGGAGGGTGTTTGATTTTATGACAACATACATCAAATGGCAAAACCCCAAAATGTCTTGGATTTAAACCTGTTTTTTTAGCATTGTCCAATTTCAAGCAATATTCCCAAAATACACCTCAATGCCAGGTTTAAACAGGCCTTTGATTTAGTCCAGGGCTGATTTAGACAGATAACTAGTCAGCAAATACATAATATACCAAATCTGATGTAAAAGTACAAGAGTAAAAGATCCATACCATTAATTATCATAAAATTCATGACAAAAGGTATTTAAATCTGCATCCAAGGGTGTTTACTGCATGCACTGGGAGGCTGCATAGCAAGCTATCAGCCTTAAGGACACCAGCACAATATGGTTAGACATATTCTGTCTAGGTATGGGCATTTTGGTCATTTTGTCTACTCAAGTACTCGTCAAGTACTCAAGGGGTAATTACAAGTTCATAACTGTATATATAATAACATGTCCATCAAACGTCTATGGCTGCTGCATTGCTTCTTGTTGTTCCAATGTATTGTCTATTTACTATTATAGGCTGTTATAAAATAGTATGTTACAAAATGTACAAAAGATTGCATAATCCAAATATAATGCATCATATTTTGTCATTATGTGACGATTCGCTGCCCAAATCTGAAAGAATGTGCACAACGCTCGTCTGTCTTTTTTTGGTGACTGTCTGAACCATCTATTTTCAAAAAACAGATGCCATAACTTTTATTATGCATGCTAAGTTGAAGTTCAGTTTTGAAGATGCTGCATTGTGTTCCATTTAACTACGCTCTGTCTAGCTGTTTGAAACACTCGCTTGCTGTACACTGCCACACGCGCCTGGTGTGTATGTGTAAGTGTGTGTATGGGTCCAAATGTTCGCTCTTGTGAGGAAAGCCGCAATGCTCTGTATTGTTGCTGCTGTGATTCATGAAGCATTCCATTAAACTCGGAGCGTCTGAATTTCCACCTTTCAACTGCGGAAAGTGCAATGGAATGACATATTACATCGGATATCTAACTTGGAAACTCGAGAAGAAATCTTCATTAATTTTGTTGAGATGCAGGTGTGTGTTACGTCACACAGGGTAGGGAGGTTTAGTCAGTGACAATCATTCACTTTTATTAAATAATATTTATTAAAGGTTAATTACACTCTTAATTACATTGCAGTGTTGTATAAGTTTGTTTGCCATGTCACAACGTAATCAATCTCAAAATAAAAAATAAGATCCCTGTTTGACACGTTTGTGTTTAGTTGTCAGGTAATTGTCACAGGACTTCAAATTAAGTGAAGTCACATCATGTGTGATCACTATCGATCATCATTTCCATGATCAATCATTGCCACCACGTCTGAGTACCCGAGTCCTCGTGCACATCCCTAATTCTGTCAGTCATCAAAAGAAATGGAGATGGACAGGGACCAAACACCTCCTAGTTCCACTACCTATCAATTGTCGATGACCAAAAACTTGAACTCTAAAAGGAAAGGTGTCAAACTTATTTTAAGTCGATGGCCAGAATGGATAAAAACATAATCTTATGTGCGATGTTGCTAGTCACTGTTAAAGTATGATGTACCCATGCGTTGTACATGCACAACACAAACTCATTTGGAGCTTATAAACTCCAGAATCAACTTTCATGCTGCTTTAATAAATAGCATTGGGTTAAAACAAAAAAGTACAACATGACATTGATCTTTAGAGTATATATACTGTACATACATACTGTATATAATTGGTAGTTAGAGAATATTAATCAAACAACACTGATAAAATGAGAACAATTTGGGAACTATAACATGCAAAAACAAATTAAATAGTTTCTGTCCTTCTGTATCTTAACATAGAATATTTATGAATATAATTTCATGCCAACATAATAAATAGACATTCCTGGTTTAGGGTCTTCGAAAATGTTAATAAAAAACTATGCAGAATAGGTTTGGTCCAAAAAAACTTAAACTCCCAATTCCTTAAGTTCTACACGGAGACCACATTGTGGCTAGAACTAATAAATATCTAATACTTTTGAAGAACAAGCACCAAAAAAACACACAAAAAAAGCCGATACCAACAAATACTGAGGCAGGCAATTCATTCTAGTGCATTAATGCACAAGATCTCTAATATGTGCAAGCAGGACAGAGAGCAAAAGGGGCAGAAGGCAAAGGATGTGCAGCAAAGAGGGAAACGGAGCGCTAGGTCATCCACACTTCCCAAACCCTGTGGCCTGATTGGATAAAATGATACATGCTGCAAAGCCCTGCCTGGAGTACTCTCGACAACTCACCAATTGCACAGCAGGAGCAAGCAATGAGCCAGTGCAGTGCAAGGAGAGAGATATCAGAAGGGAAGCTCAGAGATAAAGAGAGATGAGGAAAGACAGGACAGAAGAACAGAATAGGTGATGAAGTTGAGAAAAAAGCCAAATAGGCATTACAGCAAGAGTAATGTCACAGTAGTAATTCAGAGCAAGGATGGACAGAACACAAAATGAGCAGAAAAAAGGGCAGGGAGAATGCATTATATAAGATGCCTTCAGCAACGCCACCTCCTCTCTGTATTATGTAAGGAGATCAGCAAATACAGAAGAGCTCATGCAGAAGATGAATATTGTGCTGAGAAGCGGGCAGGCTTGAAAGATGCCACGCTGTGTTCAACATTAGGACATTAGCATTACTCAATTCCATAGAAAATAGTTAAATAGTTGAACATGTTCATGTTTAACACTTGACAGTATAAAATGTTTAGGCAATATAATGTATATTATTTTCATTTGAAATAACTATAGGAAGCCTCATCTCACCTGAAGCATCAAAGCCACCAGATGGTGCCACAGGGGCACAGTCTACTGCTGATGGTGTTGCGGATACTGGTGCAGAGCCAAAAGCATCAAATTCTGACTCCAGTAGGTCAGCAGGGGCTAAGGCTGGCATTGGTGCTGGGGTTGGTGTAACCGTGGGGGCAACCGGTGAAATCAACCCTGTAAACACGAAGAGCAATCTAAATACACGATCATGACACTATATCAATCAGTTCAAACCCTGTGGATTTTGTATTTCGTTTGGACCTCAAAGCAATTTCATTTTCATTTGATTTGATTTCGTTTTGTGTTTCTTATTTGGTGCCTGATTGGAAATCCTACAATATTGCTTTTATGTAGTCTTAAATCATGAAAATACATCAATCAATTTTATGTAAGCTATATATGACATACAGGGTTAGGAAGTAACGGAATACAGGTAATAGGATTACATATTTAAAATACAAAATATTAGTAACTGTATTCTACTACAGTTACAATTTAAATCAGTGGTAATCAGAATAGTAACATTCAAAAAGTATTTTGATTACTGAAGAGATTACTTTGCCTTTAAATTTGTCATTTTTTCCATTTCATATTTAGTCTATTCGGTTGGAAAACATTCATACATATACTGTAAATGATGCGATCCAAGTTTCAACAGCTGTGAAACTCTTCTTAAGATGTGTTACGTTCATAACAGCAGCAATTGAAGTTTGGAGCAGCAGCATTAGAAATAAACCTTGTATAAATTGTCATCTGAACATTTAGCTTTATGCTAAGCTACCATGCTTTTTCTAGCTATTTTACATGCACTTGTTACCAGGATCAATCATATTTTTATTATCAAGAAAATCCACGTTAGATCATAATTTTTTCTCTAATAAGACCTTTGATATGAGGGCAAAAATATTTTTTTATGATGAGAATTTTATTGTATTTCTGTAAAAATATCTAAAAACTGATCAATTTGCTCTATCTTGTTTTAGAAGCAACACTGCATAAGATATTTAAGCTTTTTTCAGAGTGTATTTTTAAGATGTGTATTTTGTCTTACTGTTCTGGCAGATTTTTTAAAGAAAGTGAAAAAATATACCAGTGCTGAAGAAGTAATCTAAAGTATTTAGATTAAGTTACTGACCTTGAGTAATATAATTAAATACCTTACAAATGACATTTTACAGCATGTATTTTTTTTATCTGTAGAGGAATACATTTTAAAAAGTAACCCATCCAACCATGATGACATGGTTTTAGCATGATATAATGAAAGCAAAAAAATTGTCAAATTAACATTTCTCTTTGTGTTTTCTGTTTGCATGCTAACCGATTAACCTGCTAAGCAAACATTCCATCATGCTTTCCCAACTGTTAGAAAGCAAATACATTATCCTACTAAGCTAACATAGTCAGTGCAAATACTTCACGTAATTATATCAAAACTTTTAATTTCGTGCTATATAGATATAGTGAGTAGATATGTTAATGCTCTATTTACTGACTGTACATGATAAGCTACAACAGGAATTAGTGACAGACACTTCTGATCAGGCATTACAAACTACCCAAAAAACCCACAGGGAACAGGATTTGGGTAACTCAATATTGCATGACACCAGAGGTAACAGCTAGGCCATGGCTGCAACACATCAGTTTTTTTTTGGTAAAACTAAAAAATAAGGTTGTTTTCGATAAACAACATGATCAATGATCAATAAACAATAATATTTTATTAATTATTATTTACCATGATTAATAAATTCTACTTAAACATTATACATTTTTTGTTAATGATATCTAATATATTTATTTTTCTTTTAATAAATACAACCTTATAATAAAGTGCTAGCAGTTTGTTTGTTTTTTGGTTTTTTTATTTATTTTAAAATATCCTAACTTTTTTTTACCGATAAGAACAAAATAATTTTTCCTAATCAGGATTTATGACACGTACCACCAAGCAGGTCACCTGATGGTGCTCCAGGAGCAGTGGACTGGGTCTCCCCAGTGGTGTCCCCAAATGTGTCTGTCCCAAAAACAGCAATCCCATTGCGCAGCATGAAGGAGGAGAAGCATTAGTCAAGCCTTAAAAAGCTGCACACACACTGAGAGAGAGGGGCAGATGGAGATAGAGTGAGCTGAGATCATACACTAGGCAACACTCCCACACAAACACATAAACACACTTGTTTAAATCGTAATAAACACTGACTCATGGATCTGCAAATGCATACAAAGCGTAATCCCACACATACAGTCATGTACAAACGACAGCACAGCATGCACATACACTAAGATCAAACACATACACCCAACAAATGTCTGTCTTCACAACTACATCACCGGCTCATTTAACAGTTACAAATTAATTAACAGACACCAACAAAACAAACAGATTCTGTTTAATTTCCAGAAACTATTCTGTATAACTAAAAGGCTGCTAAGTAGTTGAATTAGAGTAGGAGTTCAACGGGGGCGTTCAAAGGTTGCCAGTGGGCACTGAGAGCAAGTTGGTAGAGAGGAGGTCATTAGGTTACCAATGGGAGCATTTATCAGTCATGTTAATCAAATCTATCATCAAGTTCTCTGCATTAAAACATTTATCTAGACATGGAGTTTATCAGTTGGTTCTCAATTATACAGAGTGGTACGCATTTGTACTGCAATTCATCTGATTTTGAAGTCTAGCGACTCATCTGAAGTATCTGGGTTAGCAGTGTCAAATACACAGACGGAGGCACATGCATGGCTGATGAACCTGTATGGCTCTGTAGATGGATACGGCTCAATGGATAGAGCAGCACGAGCGCAAAGTTCCTATAGCTCGAGCTCTTAAACTCACAGCTTTGAGAGAATCAGTGAGAATCAAGGCGCGAGAAGTGGAAACTATTTTACACAGAATTCTACATCACCACCCTTGAATTTGCTATAGTAACACTGACTGTACTTTAGGCAGAAATAGATTGATAATAAATATTATCATATCACTACTTCAGCTCTATTAAATTTGTCAAAGGCTACATAAAGGTAGTGAGGGAATATAATACATTTTTATTACAGTTTATACATATTTACAGTATATATATGTGCGTGTGTGTGTGTTTAGAGTAGGTCTAATGTTTAAAATGTAAAAATACCTTAGTTTGTTTTATAGAAATAATGGTACATCTAACCATGGTAGTAAAGAAGATCCATGCTTCCATGTGTTTACTATGGTCTTGTTACAAATACCACTGTTAAAACAATAAAAAATGAATAATGAATGAATAAATTAACATTTTCAAAAAGGCAAATGTAAATGTATATTAACAATATCACTTTTATTATTAGTTTCTATCTTCGCATTTTCATTTTATAGGCCCCAGATATAGCTCTCCATCTGTTTCAATTCAAGAAACACAGGTTTGGTCTAATGATGTTTAAGCCTGCTAAATTTATTACTGACTTTTGTGTTTTATCTTTTTCACTTTTTTTTTATACAACAAAGTCAGATTATGTAACATAATTTTAGACGGCTGGTGTAAGGGAATGAAGTAGGGGGGCATTTATAAAAAAAAAAGAAAAAAAAAAAAAAGCAAGAGTCATTGGGCATTATGAATTTTAGCTGCTGCATACTTACCAGATAACATTTTTAAGCTGAAACGTCTAAACTGAGAAAATCTATTTCAAAAGCTAATTTTCAAATGCGACAAGACATGTTATTCAGTTAGATGCAAAAAGCAAACCCTTTTGCAAATCTTGTTTATCATATTTGGTCCTCTGGATGGGTGTTTTTGTATGAGGGAGTTTAAGGGACACACCAAGGAGATCTAGCACAGGAATAGGCTCGGGTTTAGGAGGAGAGACAGGAGCAGCCGCAGCAGGTGTAGCAGCCACTGGAGCAACAAATGAGTCTGAGAAAGAGATAGAAAAAGAGAGAGAGAAATTTTGACACTAATTTCTTGGCACGGTTTTCTAAATATAATGTACCTAATACTAGTATGTTTGGTAAGTAACTGTAAAGTACAGTAGCAGCAGCAGAGCAGTTGAGAAAATAAAGTAAAATTAAATAGTGACACCCAAACAGTACTATCATTAGTTTTTCATCTTTTTGATGCTGTATATACACTCACCAATCACTTTATTAGTTACACCTGTACACCTACTTATTTATGCAATATCTAATCAGCCAATCTCGTTGCAGCATTGCAATGCATAAAATCAAGCAGATTTGGGTCAGGAGCTTCAGTTAAGGTTCACATCAACCATCCATTTTGGTGCCAGGCAGGCTGGTTTGAGTATTTCTGTAACTGCTTATCTCCTGGGACTTTTATGCACAACAGTCTCACAAGTTTACTCAGAATGGTGCCAATAACAAAAAAAACATCCAGTCAGTGGCAGTTTTGTGGCGGAAAAGCCTTGTTCATGAGAGGTCAACTTAGAATGGCACGACTGGTTCGGGCTACGGTAACTCTGGTAACCACTCTGTACATTTGTAGTGAGCAGGATAGCATCTCAGAATGCACAACACATCGAACCTTGAGGTGGATAGGCTTCAACAGCAAAATACCATGTCGGGTTCCACTTCTATCAGCCAAGAACAGAGAGCTGAGGCTGCAGTGAGCCTACCATTTGTGTACCTCAACAGAAATCAAGATTCATCAGACCAGGCTATGTTTTTCCAGTCTTTCACACTCAGCTTCAGATTTCTGTTCTTGGCTGACAGAAGTGGAACCCAACATGGTCTACTGCAGTTGTAGCCTATCAGCCTCAAGGTTTGACGTGTTGTGGATTCTGAGATGCTGTTCTCCTTTTAAAGTGAAAATAAATTTGTCGACCAATAATATAAGCTAACTACATCTCAGAGTTTAATGGCATTTTAGTGCTGATGTGTGAATGGCCGCAAAACTGAAAAATATCTTGCATGTGTGAATAGCAGATGTGTGAAAGGGGTTAATATCAATGACAAATTAATTGCACACATATGCACAGTACGAGTAAAACTAAACATTAACTCAAAACTCAGTGAGATGATCTCTGTGCTTAACTTTGCATATTAAAAGATCAATCTTAAGATTTTAAGAATCGTTATCAAGATTGTTCAAAAGAAGATCGCAATTAATCGGAAGAAGGTTTAGTGCAAGTATTAAAAGTTAATGCAAGGATCAGACACTCACCAGACAAGAGGTCACCAGTCACAGTGGCCTCGGGTAAAGGTGACGGCCCACGAGAAACAGCAGGAAGATCTTCAAGATCAAAGCAAAGCAGGAAGAGGAAGAGAAGGAGGAAAAGTAAGAGACATCAATAGGCCGCATATGCACAGAAAGGACACAGAGTCGTGCTTTTGGGGGCACACACATGCACAAGTCCACGTTCCACTATGGGGACAAACCAAGACGGCGTGGGGAAAAAACAGATGAAGACTAGAAGAGACGAGACGTTCAACAGAAGTACGGGAATCACTCCTGTACCTGAACCAAATAGGTCTACGCTAGGAGTGGTTGCTTTGGGCTCTGAGGAGGAGCTTTGCTCAGGCATAGAATCAAACATATCTACAAACAAGGACATACATATGCATTATGTTTTTTGTTAGTGCATTACATGACAGGTACAACTGAGAAAGAAAGAGGGAACATTTTCATTTATAATTTTATACTTTATACTACGTTATCACTTTAAGGAGGAGAGAAATCGACATGAAAGTTGTAGAAATACTTAATTAAGAGCAGTAATCCACACACAAAAGTGTGGACTTTGATATTGATGCTATACTAATTGTATTGATTTATTATATTTATGTGTGTGTTTGCTAAAAAAACATTTCAAAACAAACAGTAGCATTCAGATCATGGTCAAAAAAGCCAGAGAATGATTGCAAGACTTGTGGTCACTGCAAATCCTGGATTTTGACTCATGGCAGTGCACTTTTAGAGGCTAAATGTGAATCAGAAACATTGACCACCCTTCTTGATCCGAGACAACTAAAAACACATAACATACAAATACAGTAATCCACTGTAGATTAATAATTACTGCTCTATTTTGGGATCAGATTATGGCACTCATTACTTCATAGAGAAATTAATCACATTCCTAGTTCAATTAATTTTAAGTTACTTTCTAAAACAACTACAAACACTTTTCACAGAAAAGTTCGTTTTTCTGATCAACAAATTCTTAAAATTTTGTATGATTAAAAATAATGAAAGTAATTTCATACATTCAGCGGTATGTGTGTTCCCCTTACAATGACTCATTAAGGGGGCGTGCTCCTTTCAGCTTTTTATAGAAATTCAAACAGATGTACATATAAATGTAATAGACAAAATTTATATTTTAAATGTATTCTATATTAATAATGATATTTTAAAATGTGTAACACAAGTAAGGTATTGTAATAATTAGTTTGAAATCGCATTTCACCCAACACTAATCATGACAAATTCAAGTTGCTCTGCTTTGATAAGGTGGTTAAGGTCACGATTCACTATGAATAAAAAAACAGAATGATCAAAAACATAAAATATAAATCTAAATGAGAGGAATATAAAAAAAGAGAGAACCTTGTTGGGGAACTAGCTTAGCAAGTTTTTATTATGATGCAGAGTAAAGCAAGACAGAGACAGAATTACAGCAGAGATATTACCACTAAACAGGTCTAGTGTTGGCGGGGCCACAGGCTTGGTTGTAGCAGATGTGGTGGTGGTGGTGGGAGGAGGAGAGGGGGCAGCAGGGGCCGCTGTTGGCGAGATGCTCAGCTCTGCACTGGTAGGGGAAGCTGCAGCAGCAACACTCTCTACCGGCTTCATGGCAAAGAGGTCCAGCTCTGGGGCAATGCTCGCACTACCCTCTGATGGGGCCCAGGGGTCTTTATGGAGGTGGGGGAGGGGTGAGAATGGAATGGGGAAGGTTTGTTAAATAACAAACACTGCAAACGAAAAAAGAAACACACTGAAAGCTCACAACTTCAGGAGTGCTGAAGTCAGGGAGAGAGAAGAGATGGATTTTACCTTTAAAAGCACATTTTAAGGCACCATTAACCTTAGGACTGCAGCCACCAGACTTATTAAAAAGCAGTTCAGAATTCTCTTACTCAGTAAAAAACAAAATATCCTACAGAAAACAACAAAGGCTCTTTCTGCTTGGTAGGCTATAAATATACTTAATGTACAAGTATGTTATTTATGGTTATAGACTGAAGTCAGAGCTGACATCCTATTTAATTAAAAGCTAACGAAGACAACATTTAAACTAAATGTATTGTAAATGTACATTAAATGTAGTTATAACACAAAAGTTGCAGATTTGTAAGACCCTAGCAGTAATGTGGACGCAGAGCTAAGTTAATGTTCCAATAAAAGCACACATAAGGGAGGTAAAGGAAACTCTGATCATGTTCCATAACAAGTTCATAAAAGCATTTTGTACAGTCAATACAAACTCTAAGCTTCTGCTGTTATATTTACTCTTTGTAAATCATAGTTTCAAACTCCATGAAGAAAAGGTTTAGGTTGTTAGACGAGATCACTGATACTGAAAATACAAGTTGGCAGGGAATGAAAATAGTGGGGTAATTTATAGTGTTTTCACCTAAATGATTAGGAATGTTAACCAAGTAGCAAGAAAAGGCCAAGAAGAGAAATTATCCAAGCCTCCAAGGCTCTCAGGTAGGTCATGGATATAATGATATTACAAATATAATTACTTTTACATTTGTGGGCAAAAGCAAGGTGTATATGGATATTTCACCCAAAAATGAAAATCCTGTCATCATTTACTGACCCTCATGTTATACCTAATGCATTTGAGTTTCTTTGTTCTGTACAACACAAAGTAAGATGTTTGACAGAATGTTCAGTCTCAGTCACCATTCACTTTCCTTGCATTTTGCATCTCCTTTTGTGTTCCACGGAAGAAAGAAAATCATACGGGTTAGGCATAACACGAGGTGAGTAAATGACGTAATTTTAATTTTTGGATGAATTATTCCTTTAACAATTGAAGAAATCCAAACACAAATCTCTTTATGTGTACACACAAAGAGCAGGGGGCTAAAGGATCTTGTGTATGGATAAGCACCCACCAGAACCAGCACATGCATCGGTAGCAGCTGCTGGGACCATGCCCTCACTCAGAAGATCGCCTGGGGAGGAGGCAAACGCGTCTGGGTCAAACCAGACCAACAAAACACAACAGAGAAAAATAAATGAGGATGAAGAGGCAATAAAGAAAGATTTCAATGTCAGTGATTACAAGTGAGCAGAAACACTATATATAGCCCAAATGGTGATGAATAGACCAATCTAGGCTGTATGTAGTTTAATTTAGTGTGTCCACACACACACACTGAGGGAAATTAGTTCACAATGAGAACAAATGCTGTCAATGCCATCAAGACCAACAAGTGAGTAAAAAAACAAAGTGTTTGGCTTTGACAGCATGGCTTCTGTTTAGCAAAAGCTGATGGTGTGTTCAGGTCCTCCTGGGAAGTTCGCACTTATGAGATCGGAAATCAAAAATACAATGTAAAGTTGAAAAGTATTAATTAATTGCAAAGAACAGACCATTTTTACAATTTCATATTTCTTTCTCTCTTTTTCATATTTCTTTCTCTCTTATTTAAACCAAATGAAGAGCAAAGCTACACATTAGGTGTGTAATTAATGCTTTATCTATTTATTTTATCTTTCTTGCACAGCCACATATAATGATGGGAAATGTAGTTTTGTTGCAAACGCTTGTGGCTGCATTAACCAGCTAAATGAGGCTTATGTTCTGGCAAGTCGTTATTCTTCATTAACAGTACAAAAAAGGCATACAAACTGAACTGTACTGTCAATATCCTCAAATAAAACAGAATTCTATCGGGAAGACACGCAGGCTTGAGTGAGTTTTAAGATGCCATTTATTTGATGAATGTAAAACAGAAAAGTAATGACTCTCTTTGGCGTAGGCTAAAGGGAGTTGTACTCGGAACTGTCATATCCTGCCGCAGATAGGAGGCAGGGGCGAGGAGCCTACGCCTGTGCGGGATGGGGCTCAACTGGTGGTGGTGGGGTGATCTTCCTGCTAGAACTACCCTGTGCTTACATTTATTACCAATAACAAAGCCAACTCGGAAAGTCAGGGCTCGAAGAAAATCCAGAGTTTCCCACTCAAAATTGCGACTTTGTGGTGGCGTTAATGTGCGTTCAACACGTAAATACGATCATTCCAACATGACTTGAACACACCATGAGGAAGTGATGAACGTTGTCGCATTTGGTATTTCAAACCCCTTTGAGACCTTGCACATCTCCATCAAAAAGAATGATTTAATTTACTAGCTGAGAGAAAAGAAATGGCTTGGCGTTGTTTAACTGCCCATTGATTTAATTAGAGATAAAATAAATTAACTGACTTCACAGCTTTGTGAGAAACAAGGCATACAATATGAACAGAGTGAGTTTCCATAAAAATAATGAGGACTACAGATTTGAGAGGTCAATGTTTAATAAACCGACAATGTGTAAGGTCATGTAAATGCCTTAAACGACATTCGTTTATCGGTGTAAGGTCATAAACAGTAAAAACATAAACCAATCGGCACACACAGATTTTTCTCATTACCCTGATTGCTTTCAGCATTTGAGCACCTTTACCGGCATTCTTACCAGCTTATCCAATGTGTGCATGCCTGTTTATGCTTTGTATCAAAAGCAAAGGAATATACCAACGATTTCAAATCTCATATAAACGCGGTTTTTGTTGTTGTGTTTTCAATTAACTGGTTTTTGGAAGTTATTATCTTATAGGTGTGCTCAAGGTTACTTTGATCACAAGTAAATTAATTTCAATTCCATACTTATTGTGTGATTGATTGGGTCTGGAATCTTTAACAGAACAAAAAAATCATTAACACATTTCCGCTAGCAAAATGGAGATAGACTTGAGTTGAACTTGGTTTGCAAAGTTTCTATGGCATCAAATTTGAGTCAATCTGAGGTGATCTGGTGCTTCTTACTTGGTCCTGGCCTTGTATATTTTTTTGAAATTCATCACATTGAATATCAGACAAAAAGCTCAAATGCAGTAAAGAGCAATATGAGGAAATTTGGGTAATTTACAAAAAAATGTGCCAGTGAAAATGTGCAATTAGTTACTGTAACATTATTTTATACTTTTAACTTATCAGTAACTACTTCGACAACAATAACACAACTACAACTTGTATAACGTCAAATAGTACCAGTCCATGTACCCAAACTGACCATTTCCTAATCACCACACCCATTCTCCATACTCGTAAGACTGGAGATGACCTGACTAACCTCCAAACAGATCCATGTCTGAGACAATGGAAGTGGGGGCAGGCATGGACAGCGAGGCAGCGGCTGGTGCAGCGTTGGCATCAGCTGCTGGTTCGGAAGCTGCAGCAGCAGAGGCTGGGGGAACTGCGGAGGCAGAGTCAGCCTCAGAGACTGGTGCTTCAGAGCTAGCGGAAGGAGCTGCCAGAGAGTCTGGAACCCCGTCACAGCCCAGCCACAGCCAAACCAAAGCATTCAGACAGATAAAGAGGAGAAGGTGGAGAGAAAGCAGAGAGAGGCAAGGAAGGGGTGTAGACAGGATGAAATAAAGCTCAGAGTATATCTTTTGTGGAGAGATTTTTGCATAATGGAATCATTAAGCTACAGCACGATAAAGAGAGAAAAAAATTAAGATTTGGATAAAACAATATTTGTCCAGAGAGTTCCTTGTAAGGCAGTGGATCACAAAATGTGTAGATGGTGGATCACTTTAACAGTAAAACAAACATTGTGGACAACCAAACAGCCCTTTTCATCAATCCTGTCTTGAGCCACTGAAATTTATTTTTCCTAGACTACAGTTCTGTTCTTATTCATTTGAAATTAACAAGACTGCAACTTTTAACTAATAAACCTAAATAAGCATCACATACATTTAGTAAGATTACATGTGCAGTTCGGATTAAAGTGCTTACATGAAATAATAATAAAAAGAGTCTAACTATTAAACTATATGAATATTCCTTTATTTTCTTGTTATGGCTTTATTAATTGGTTGATTAATTCAATGTTGGTACTTTTTTGTTGATTATAATGCTTTATTTTTGCCAATTTTTACTAATCAAACAATCAGATTGTGGGCCACTTTACAGACCTCAGGTGGTTAACAGATCACAGTTTGAGAACCACTTAGAACCAAGATCAGCACTTTTAATCTATGACATCCGATTCCTATGGGTCTGAATGGACCACTCTCCAGTATGTGATACACAAAAAACATCTCTACTCACCCTCACCAAGTAGATCTGAACCCAGAGTAAAGAAACAGCCAGGAAAAGGAAGAAGGGAGAGGAATGAGAAGAAGAAGAATGAGAAAGCATGTTAGATAAAATGCATGATCTCTCCCTGGATCAACAGATCCCATTTTTTTTTCCTTATATATATATATATATATATATATATATACACTCACCTAAAGGATTATTAGGAACACCTGTTCAATTTCTCATTAATGCTATTATCTAATCAACCAATCACATGGCAGTTGCTTCAATGCATTTAGGGGTGTGGTCCTGGTCAAGACAATCTCCTGAACTCCAAACTGAATGTCAGAATGGGAAAGAAAGGTGATTTAAGCAATTTTGAGCGTGGCATGGTTGTTGGTGCCAGACGGGCCGGTCTGAGTATTTCACAATCTGCTCAGTTACTGGGATTTTCACGCACAACCATTTCTAGGGTTTTCAAAGAATGGTGTGAAAAGGGAAAAACATCCAGTATGCGGCAGTCCTGTGGGCGAAAATGCCTTGTTGATGCTAGAGGTCAGAGGAGAATGGGCCGACTGATTCAAGCTGATAGAAGAGCAACTTTGACTGAAATAACCACTCGTTACAACCGAGGTATGCAGCAAAGCATTTGTGAAGCCACAACATGCACAACCTTGAGGCGGATGGGCTACAACAGCAGAAGACCCCACCGGGTACCACTCATCTCCACTACAAATAGGAAAAAGAGGCTACAATTTGCAAGAGCTCACCAAAATTGGACAGTTGAAGACTGGAAAAATGTTGCCTGGTCTGATGAGTCTCGATTTCTGTTGAGACATTCAGATGGTAGAGTCAGAATTTGGCGTAAACATAATGAGAACATGGATCCATCATGCCTTGTTACCACTGTGCAGGCTGGTGGTGGTGGTGTAATGGTGTGGGGGATTTTTTTTGGCACACTTTAGGCCCCTTAGTGCCAATTGGGCATCGTTTAAATGCCACGGCCTACCTGAGCATTGTTTCTGACCATGTCCATCCCTTTATGGCCACCATGTACCCATCCTCTGATGGCTACTTCCAGCAGGATAATGCACCATGTCACAAAGCTCGAATCATTTCAAATTGGTTTCTTCAACATGACAATGAGTTCGCTGTACTAAAATGGCCCCACAGTCACCAGATCTCAACCCAATAGAGCATCTTTAGGATGTGGTGGAACGGGAGCTTCGTGCCCTGGATGTGCATCCCTCAAATCTCCATCAACTGCAAGATGCTATCCTATCAATATGGGCCAACATTTCTAAAGAATGCTTTCAGCACCTTGTTGAATCAATGCCACGTAGAATTAAGGCAGTTCTGAAGGCGAAAGGGGGTCAAACACAGTATTAGTATGGTGTTCCTAATAATCCTTTAGGTGAGTGTATATATATATATATATACACTCAATATATATAAATAAAATTATTTTTTTTTTTTTATCCCCTTTTCTCCTCAATTTGGAATGCCCAATTCCCACTACTTAGTAGGTCCTCGTGGTGGCACAGTCACTCACCTCAATCTAGGTGGCAAAGGACAAGCCTCAGTTGCCTCCGCTTCTGAGACTGTCAATCCATGCATCTTATCACGTGGCTCGCTGTGCATGACACCACGGTGCCTCCTGCTATTCTCCGCGATCCACGCACAACTTACCACACGCTCCATTGAGAGTGAGAACCACTAATCGTGACCACGAGGAGGTTACCTCATTTGACTCTACCGTCCCCAGAAACCGGGCTAATTTGGTTGCTTGGAGACCTGGCTGGAGTCAGAGAATTTTTCATTTTAAAGAAACAGCACATTACAAATGAGGCTTGAAAAGCGTGACAATACTGGGAGGGACATTTCCCATTAGTCTGCCATTATAACTCATTAGAGTGCTCAATCAATACTCTCCTAACTGATCTAATCAGGGTTCCCACTCTTTTTAAGCCTGAATTTTCCAGGACATTTCCAGGACATTTTATGAGCCCAGCCATTCAAGCAAAAATACATGAGGTCATGCAGTATATTGTGAATATTAGATGGCAATTTTTTTCTGAATTCAGTGTTCAACAGTTTAAATAAAGTTTATTGTCAAAATGGTGTCTATTTTAATCAAATGAAAATTGAATTAATACATGTAAATCTTTTAAAATAAACTTGGATTATTTTTATAATACTACATATAAACAATAATATTATATATTTGTTTGCCTTTTTGTTCCATTTTATTTTGGTGTATCTGTGTGTTCACTTCTTGACAGTAGTTTGTAGCTCTGCTCTTTGTCATATACAAAATACAGCCTTAGAATTGCTGTGTCCGTTGCATGCTCTTTGCATCTATTTGGATCGCACGCAGAGCTTTAGAAGCTCCGAGCAGCTCTTTGTCTGCTTCGGTGGACAGTGGAAAGGAAGTGTTGTCTCCAAACAGATGATTATCGATGCCATCATCATGGCATACCATGCCCAGCATGTGCTGCCCCCTGTTGGCCTGTGAGCCCACTCAACCAGGGGTGTTGCGGCTTCTTGGGCATTGTCCCGCGGCGCCTCTCTAGCAGACATCTATAGAACTGCGGGCTGGGCAACAACTAATATCTTTACGAGAATCTATAACCTCAGGGTTGAGCCAGTTTCGTCCTGTATGTTATCAGGTGACACAAACAGGTCAGCCACTTGCGCATTTCACTTCCCTTGAGGTGAAGACATGTGCTCTTTTCCCAGCTGCATTCGCAAAAAAGTGTGAACCCTGGACATTCTTCCTCCTTAGCCCAACGGCCGGCGACTCTTCGGAGAGGCTGCTTCCGCTCCGACCCGGTAAGACCGTGTGTTGTATTCCACTTAGAAGCCCCCCCCCCCCCCTCCCTCGGGGCTAGGTGTGGTCTCTGCAGTGTCCTCCTCTTTGGAGGGACACCCCCCCATATGGACCTTATATGGCCCCTAGCTGAACGATTTGTTACTTTTTCTTGGGGAGAATAAGAGAGAGAAGGCACACAGACTTCTGCCCTTATCGAACCTCCAGTCTGCGTAACCTGTTCAGCTCATTTTCCATTGGGACCCCTAGTTTCAACTCATCAACACAAAGTCGAGTGAGTGACACATAGGGAAAGTCTTGGTTACTGATGTAACCTCCATTCCCTGATGGAGGGAACGAGACGTTGTGTCCCTCTTGCCACAATACTGAACCAACCGCTGAAATGTCTGGGTCTTTGGCACGGCTCCTCAGTGCGAAACCTGTGTGTGTTTGCAAAGGCACTCCTTTTATACCCGTATGTCCGGGGGAGTGGCATGCAAATTCCACACGGCAATTCTCATTGGCATTTTCTCAAAGATCAGAGATTTCTGGGCTCCCAAGGGTGACCCCTAGTGTCAACTCATCGACACAATGTCTTATTGCCTCCATCAGGGAACAGAGGTTACATCAGTAACAAAGACATTTTCCAGGATGCGTGGGAAACAGCTTGGCTACAGCAGGAGGCTACAGCTTTTGGACAATCTCCTTTTGTGTTCCACTTAAGTAAGAAGGTAATACAGATTTAGAATGACATGAATGTAAACAGTTATAGCATTTTCATTTTTGGATGAACTATTACTTTAAGATATCATTGTTAAGATATACAAAGATTTGAAATATGTTCAGTTGACCTGAAAGATGATTATTGCACAGCACTCTTCTGCCCACTGGCGAGGGCTTGCCAGTGATGACAGATTAACAGCAAAAAAGAATTGGCAACAGCTTACCTCCCCATGATGCTGTGGGAGCCGCTGAAGCCCCTGCACTTGGTGCCAATAGATCGAAATCCACAAGATCATTGAAGCCACTACTGCAGAGAGAGAAAAAAATGAGTGATGCATTTGTAATAAGGGTAAGTGCATCCACACTTCCACACACATCATCCACAGTGGTTCTCAACCTTTTATTTGATGAACGCCTACCAGACCCCCACCCCAATCCTGTGACATAATTTGAAAGTGGAGACTTTGTTGTACCAAAAAACATAAAACTCAATACTTGTGTTACTTGCTTAATTTGCTCAATGGAACTTACATTGCATAATTTTAAAGTTTTGTTCATAAATTGAGCAGGCTTACACATCATGAATGAGACCAAACCTGCGTTTCTTGAACTGAAACAGAGGGAGGGCTATATCTGGGGCCTATAAAATGAAAATACGAAGACAGAAACTAATAATAAAAGTGTTACTGTTAATATATTTCAAAATAAGTGAAAAGACCAATAATATTGCATACTTTGTTCCACTGAAATGTTCATTCTACATTACAGCATTGATTTCGATTTGGATGAAGATGTAAATTTACTCACATCAACAACAGCAAGGGGTTATCTATAACATCTATAAAAAGTAAACCAGTTATTTTTTCTTAAACTCAAAAATATATTAGCCTATTTTTTAGGATTTACACATTTCTATTTCATCTTTAAAAAGAAAATTTTTTGCATTTACCCTTCTGAAAATTTGTATTTATTAATTAATAATTAATATTTATAATTTTAACAGTGGTATTTGTAACAAGACCATAGTAAATGCATGGAATCATGGATCTTCTTCACTACCATGGTTAGATGCAAGATGATTTCTATAAAAACACACTATGGCAAACAGTAGACCTACTCTAAAAACATGTAAAAACAATACATACAAAACATAAATACGTATCATTTGTAATAAAAAATTATTATATTCCCTCACTCCCCTAATGTAGCCTATGACCAATTTAATACAGCTGAAGTAGTGATATGATAATATTTATTATCAATCTATTTCTGCCTAAAGTACAGTCAGTGTTACTATAGCAAATTCAAGGGTGGTGATGTAGAATTCTGTGCCAAATTCAAATGGTTTCCACTTTGTGCGCCTTGCTTCTCACTGATTCTCACAGAGCTGCGCTTTTAAGAGCTCAAGACCGGTATGCGAGTAAAAACGCACCTTCTTTGCTCTCACGTTGCTCTGTCCATTGAGCCATATCCATCTACAGAGCCATACAGGTGCATTAGCCAAGGTTGTGCCTCTGTCTGTGTATTTGATGCTGCTAAACCAGATATTTCAGATGCGTTGCTAGACTTCAAAATCAGATGAACAGTGGTACAAATGCGTACCAACCCGAATAACAGAGAACCAACTGATATACTCCCAAGTCTAGATAAACATTTTAATGCAAAGAGGAACTTGATGATAGATTTGATTATTATGAGTGATAAACGCCACCCATTTGTAACCTAATGCCCCCCTCTCTACAAATTTGCTTTCCCCTTGTACCCTTTGAACGCCCACTGGGGAGGGCGTACCGCCCTCATTGTTAATCCCTGTTCTACAATAAGAAAAAGTATTCAAGATTCTTTGTCTTTATGTATAATAAGATATTTGTAACTCACTTGGTAATGGTTGTAACTGGTGCTGCTTTTGCAGGCTCTGTAGCGACGGTCTCAGTAACTGCGGAAGCTGCAGCAGTGGATTCTGCGGTTTTTGTAGGTGTACCACCAGGTGTTCCATTATTTGTTGGAGATCCCTTCTATATGTGTCATATTGGATTAACCATTGATTTAATGTAATACACAAAGACATGAATCATAAGTATGATAAAATGCCATAGTTAATAATGCACACAGTATTGTTTCTGTTTAGAGACACCTAGCAGTGTAGATGCAGTATCATACAAAGAGCACACATTTTCAGTTACCAATGCTATTGTGGAAATGCACTAATTGCAGTCAGCCATGACTGATTAATTCCACAAGTGAAAGTGTCTAGTTGCAGGATATTACTGAGATAAAGAGAGTAACATTGAGCTTCATGTGATCTCAACATAGCGGCACTCATTATTGTGCGTCCTGCACCATGTGTAGAATAAAGTAGCTTTTTCTCCAAGACTGGTATGGCTAGATGAGTTTTCTTCACACCTGAATGCATTCATTCATCATTTTAAACATATTTTTCCAAAATACTATTAATTTCTTTGTTTCAAATTTAGCAACTAGCAAAAAACAAAACTAAACGCACTTTTAAATAAAAAAATTACTAAATAAAAATATATTACTCACCTTAGTCGGTGACCTAGTGGAATAAAATGTAAAATATATGAGAATGACTTTTGAACTAACTTTGATCACAAATCATACATAAAGTTAAAATTCTTATAATTCATGGCATGAAACAGCAAGCAGATGGACAAGGCATTATACATCAATAAAACATTTTCTTGGCTCTCTATTCAATTTGTTTTACCAGGCATAAATAAACCTAAATTATCCAATACCAAAATATACAGTATTTCTTTCAAATTAATGTAAAATTCAGTATCAACATCATGCATTGGGGGAATATGGGGATTCAGTTGCAATACACATGTACCATGACACTGATATGAACACAATACATCAAATTCATATTGACCAATTGATCAAGTCTGGTTTATTACAGTTAGCATGTTAAATTCATTCTGGTTCAGAACTTGCACAGAGTGAACGTAACATGCATGTTTATTCTATAGACAGTGGGAACTTCACTATTTTTAAATGTAACAGTTAAAACTGAAATTCAACCATCTGTTCCATAGAATTAAGAACCTTACACTGATGACAACATAAGCATTACAGTATGAAAATACAATCCTGTTTTACATAAATATGAATTCTGACATGAATTCTGAAATTGTAGAGATACTTACTCATCACTGTTAACACAAAGCAAAGGGGATAATATTTTTTTTTTTATATATAAATGTTTTATTATTATTTTCAGAAGAAAGGTTTAACAAAGAGACTTTAATTAAAGGCATAGTTTGTCCCACAATGAAAAATCTGTCACAATGTACTCCATGTATACCATGTGCATGAATTTCTTTCTTCCTTGAAACATAAAAGAGGAGGTTTCGCAGAGCATTAGCTTCAGTTGCCATTCACTTTCATTGCATGGAAAAAAGTGCAGAGAAAGTGAATGTTGACAGAGCTGGTCTTTCTGCCTATAAGGTCTCATTTTGTGTTGCACAGAAGAAATAAAGTCATACAGGTTTGAGAAAACATAAGGTTTAGCATATAATGACAGAATTTCCATCTTTGGGTGAACTATCCCTTTAATGTTGTCTAACATATTTGCAACCCACTTAGTAAATCACTTACACTTTCCTCCCCTCTAGTGTGTTGAGATGTGTCTCCAGAGATTCCAGCAGACTCTCAGGGGCCTGCAAAGCCACAAAAAAGTTTTGGTTACAGTGACTTACCACTATGGACAATGTTTCAGAGCACAAATACAAAAAGATAAGGTCAAGCTACTAATACTTAATTAAGATGACAAGCAGAGGGCAAATTACTATTAACTGAGCTACAAAGGCAACATTGTTTATATATATTAAATAAAGGAAAATATCTGCTATAATTTGAGAAATTAACTTTCAATCTGTTTATCATAAAAAGTTTATGGCTCCATATGACTTGAACAGTGTTGGGTGTTAGTTACTGTAATCTAATTACTTTAGGCACACAAAATAGTGTAACAAATTACATTTTAATTCCTTGTAATCAGATTACAGTTACTGACTTTCAATGAAAGTAATTACTTATAAGTACATTACTTGAGTAACAAATATTTCTAAAAAAATATTATTTATGTGTAATACAGTTAAAATGTGAATTAATATGTTCGTAAGTACATCTGTTTGCGTTTCGGTGACAGCTGAAGGGTGTGACAATGAACAAGGGGAAAATGTGCATTATTTTATATTTGAGGTGAAAAAATAAAGTTAATAAATGTTTTAGAGTATAACTTAAAAGTGAAGCAATTAGTAATCAGTAAAGTAATCTGATAGTAGTTAGTAATTATAGATTACTTTTTTTGGTAACATTCCCAACACAAATGTTTTTGTTCAACAGAAAAACAACAGTATATGGTTTTGGAAGACAAGAGGGTGAGTAAATAATAAGAGAATTTTCATTTTTTGGGAGAACTATTCCTTTATTTAGGGTTTACACATATACCCCTACTGGTCTGAAAGCAAAACGATGCTTTAGTTCACAATGCACATGCTCACCAATGCTTTTAGGCACACCGGAGAGATTTCAGAGAACATTATTGGCAAGACATGCAATATAAACACAGGTAGGTATATCTCCTGGGTAAAATTATATGCAGTTACAGCTAAATAGGCCAAACAAATCAGACAATAATAAAAAAAAAATATATATTTTTGGGGTTATTTCATAACTAAGAACTAAATACAAACAATTTTTTATATTAACAGCGCTTCACTTTTTCCACATTTTGTTATGTTACAGCCTTAATCCAAAATGGATTAAATTCATTATTTTCCTCAAAATACTACAAACAATACCCCATAATGACAACGGGAAAGAAGTTTGTTTGAAATCTTTGAAAATTTATTAAAAATAAAAAACTAAAGAATCTCAGGTTCTATAACCTCAAGGTAGAGCCAGTATCGTTCCGTGTGTTATCAGGTGACACAAACAGGTAAGTTCTGGTCAGCTGGCCAGGTGTACCGCTTGCGCATAGCGCCTTTCCCCTCCCTTGAGGTGAAGACGTGTGCTCTTTTCCCAGTTGCATTCGCAAAAAAGTGTGAATCCTGGACGTTCTTCCTCCTTAGCCCAGCGGCAGACGAGTCTTCGGAGTGGCTCGCCGCCCCAGTACATGTGTCACTTAGGTCACCGTGTTTGTAGAATCTCCTCCCCTCCTTGGGTAGGACCTACCACGGTGCCACTCTGCACGATATACTTCCGCTCTGACCCGGTAAGACCGTGTGTTGTATTCCACTTAGAAGTCCTCACCCTTCTCAGGGCCAGGTGTGGTCTCCACGGTGTCCTCCTCTTTGGAGGGACACCCCCCCAACATGGACCATATATGGCCCCCAGCTGAAATATTTCATAAATTTTTTCGGGGAGAACAATAGAGAGAAGGCTATGGCTGGGCCAACCAGTCCTTAAACTTCTGAGCAGTTAGCCGCTCCCCAAGGTGTAGGGGATTGCGTCATGCCTGCCAGTGTGTTGGGGGTAGTTACGCGATGGCTTGCTGTGCTGGTTATGAGGCATACAGAGTTCTGCCCGTATGGTAGTCTGCATAACCTGGTTCAGCTCTTGTGGCGTTTTCCATTGGGACCCCTAGTGTAAACTCATTGACACAAAGTCGAGTGAGTGACAGAAAGGGAACGTCATGGTTTCTGATGTAACCTCCATTCCCTGATGGAGGGAACAAGACCTAGTATCCCTCTTGCCACAACACTGAACCAACCGCTGAAATGGCCGGGTCTTTGGCTCGGCTCCTCTGTGCGAAACCTGAGTGTGCGTGGGGGTCTACTAGAATAGGTTTACATGCTTGAATGTTCGAAAAACACATTATTTTTCTCATAATGTACATTTTTTTTCCCCGCTCTTCATACTCTCCATTTCCGCAAAAGCCCAGTCTGCTTTGACTGGTCAGCTGGCCTAGTCTGTTGTGATTGGTCAACTGTGTAGCGTAGGTGTCGGAAATGTAATGCCCCTTACTATAACCGAGTTTCAACTTCCGAGTCTTTCTGAGCAGCTGTAAACACTATTGTAACTATGGTAACAGTGGTGTCAGTTTTTGCCAAGACAGCTCTAGCCCGAGTCTGATAATTAATTAAATAATTCAAGTTTGGAAGAACAAGCTGATCGACCTGAACCACCTTCGCAAGCACGACTTAAGCAGGATGTTTCACAGTGGTAAGTTTTAATTTAGTGCTTTCTTACAAGTACACTGTTGATTATTGTGAACCTAACAAAGCTTCAAGTAAAAGACACGTAGTGCATCTAAGTTAGTCATCTTTTGCTTGAATGGGTGTAGCTGAATTTTTTTTGCCTGAGATATGAACGGAGAGCAGACGCTTTCTCCCATTTGGATATTACCGGGTTTACCGAGAATTAGTGAGTAAGTTAGCCACGGACTACCGTGGATAGCGCCCGTAACATTATAGCTTGTAGTTCTATAATTATATAAGACTCTTGAGATCGACCATTTTGTTAGACAGTTTTAGGTAAAAGCCGGCCCATAGCTGAAAATTAAACCCTTCCCAAAACAATAAAATAACATAGCAAGTTAGCCGAGCACTACCTTGGATTGCAGATGTAAAATGACAATTTGTAAAAATAAATCCATCTCCACACTTGATCACTTTTCATGATAGTAAAAAAGATAAATAATCTGCATAATTCTACACAAAAGTGGACCCGCAGCTGATTAGCAAAACTATTTCAAGACAATAACATTAGCTAACAGGTTAGCAGAGGCCTACAGCTGTGCACTGGGTGTGCACCATAGCTACAACACAAAACTCCTAAAGGTTGTGATCCTGAAGCGCCAGATTACTAATAGCAGCAAAAACAAATGGTCCCTAAGTCAACAATTCTGTTTTGATGATGTGCACACTTGATCACATAAGGATCTAGGAGTCATCAAACATGCTACCAATTTAACAGCCTATGCAGCTATCATTGGATTCCAGTGCTCCAAAGCCTATTAAATTGGGTATAAGGAAGAATCAGCTCTAATTGAATGTAAACAATTAGAGATAATTACCTTACAACGCCATGTAAAAATGTATTTCTTAATTTACTGCACAGTTGTGCATCCCAGGCCAAAACACAATTACAACCACTGCCAAATCCAGAACCCAGGTAGTCATGCACGTCTCACTCTAGCATGGCCTGCACTCTGCCACTAATCCAAAGTATGTGAAGAAGCCAACCATCTTGCCCTGACATCACACAGGGCGTGCTTTAATAGCAAGCCATTGTCTCACCATCTTCCCCCTTTTTGTCAGCATGAAAAACACTTCTAATCTCAACAGAGCTTCCACAACTATAAAACCATTAGTGTCTTCTGTTTTATAGAATATAGGAAGTTTGAAATTTAGATGAAGGCTTGGTAAAGATGCTTTTTTGAATTTTGACAAAATTATCTTGAAGACAAGATTAATGAGTTGCTGTTGTGTTTCAAATTTGTTATTTTCAAGTTTGCTCATCTACAACTGAGGCAAAATATCATTCTGACACTCTATAGACCTCCATATTTAATGTGACATTAATAAAAAAAAGTGGCTGTAAGGGATAGATGTAGTGTTCAATAAATGTACCTTTGTGTTTATCATTTACAGTGTCTTTCCAAAATATTTCCAGTGAAATAAAAAAAATCAGGAAATGTAAAAATAGACCTTTATACAGTACAAACCCATCTAACAGACAGTAATGTAAACCTATTCCTCACAGCCTTGTTTTTATTTGTGTCAAATTAAATACCGTCAACCTAGAATAAAGTCGATTATTGAGAAATGTAGTAAAATGTCTTTAAAATGTATCTTTAAAGGTGCTATATGTAAGATTGACAACAAGCGTTTGAAATGGGTAAAGCAGTACAAATTCAAAATATTGGAGAGTTGTCTGCCCCTCCCCAGACTGGAAGCTCATGTGGGTTGCCAGAATGTTGACACGGAAATTAGCCAACTCAGCATCCGTTTTAATGTTTTTCTGGGCTTTAAGCTGTCTCCATCTCCAATATGTATCCTTGTTTTACAATGCCTCTGGTCATGGTGGTTTTTAGATGGATGGTGAGGCTTTTTATGTTGGGTGGAATCTATTATCTCTAATCCAGTTCGTTTGTGGCTTCCGTGGCAGCAACATGCAGTGTTGTTTGCCTGCAAACTTGCGCACATCTGGCAACCCGGCAGTGTCGAAATACTATTGGTGAGTGGGCAGTGGGTGGGATCACACAGGCCAAAACACAAACAGAAATTCCTGCCTGGAATGGAAACTTCAATGTAGAATATACTGGCTATAGCATTGTTATTGGAGAAGCCCGTATTTCAACTTAGCCTGTTTCCTAATTCTCTAATGACATATTATGGTCATTTTATGATTTAGTACAGTAATAATATTACATAGAGCACCTTTAAATATTTAAAATGTCCACAGGAAATGCATTTTGTTGTATGTATTAAAGGGACCCTATTGATTGTGGAAACTCTGTTCTGTACATGTCCTCAGCTTTACTAATATGCAAATGCGGCTGCTGCTTTAGTCCTTGGTCTCAAACCGCAAGCATTGCTGCAACTGCGCTCATGATCCTTCAGACACATTCCATGTTGACTCTAAAACAAGATTTCTAGTGCAATTTGCTCATGAGGATTGACTTTTGCTCACTCCTGGGCTTTGGGTTTCCCAAAAGTGGAATGCACTCACACTCTCAGCCTTTGTGATCTGTCTGCACCACTGAAATTAGAAGACAGGGTACAGAATCTGTCAATTCTGTCAGGCTTCACAGTGGACAGAATGGATCCATGGAACTCACCCCCTTCTGAGAAATGTCCCACCATGAGACAAGAATAACCTGCTGTTATACATAGCACATGGATGTCTGTGACTGGCCCAACGGCCTGGAAAGTGTATCAACACCCCATTTAGCTAAAATGCTGGTATTTCGGGAATTTGTAGGCTAAGAACACAACACATGCAAAACCACGACAGTGACATGCATTGTTAGTACTGACATGAACGGAGAGTGTGTTGACATCAAGAAGAATGAATGGAATGAAAATCTAAATAAAGGCTTACCTGGGTAAGTTCAGGTATATCGTTTTTGTCGATTCCAACTTGCTGTTGGGAGAAAAAGGTGAGGTTATTTTAACTAAATTCTGACCCAATAAACACAGAGCATTCCCCTAACATCAGAGTATGGTTCCCATTTTCTTGTTTTTTTGGGAACCAATTACAGACGTTCTAGGAATGTTCTTTTTAGGTTTCATTTTTTAAAAACATAAACTTAGAACTGATTGTTAGTTGGAGAACCACTAATGAAATATTCACTTGATATTGGAACATTTTATAATCAGAACAAGATGAATTATATACTTTACCTCAGCAATTTTGAGGAACTCTGAGACTCGGGTCATTCTTGTTAAGAATCTTTTATAAATTTCCAATGCGTCTTTGCATTGCCCTTTCTTCATCTGGAAAAATTTCTCTAAAAATAAAAAAGGAAATAATACATAAATCAAATTGTGGTTGTGCATACTGTACCTTGCAAAGTATTTGCAATCTGAAAACAACATCCCTAACTCAATTTCATTGGAGAAAAACAAAGTCTTGCCTAAGAGATTAATGATCCCGTCATTGTAGCAGGCGTACAACTTGATGAGATCTTTGAAGAGCAACAGGAAGGCCGCACTGATCGCTCCATTGACAAGATCTTTTGGATGAACCTGAAAGAATGAAGCAAGAGTCAAAGAAACTCCTGTCACCACTTTCCAGCTATTTGACAGACAAAAAATCTTTACTGAACATAAAATACAGACTCTATTATGTTTCAAATTGTGAAAAAATAATTAAATTGCCAGTGTGACACAGATTCTGTATTGTGTAAAATCACTGTGAGCAAACTCACGTCAAACTCCAGAAGAACATCAATCTGACTCTGCAGTGTGGGCATGCCTTTCAAGAGCTTGTCTGTAGACATTGTTCTCATCACACCATCAGCTCTAAGAAACACACACATTCACACAAAAATAACTTTTTATATGTAATTGAACATAGTCCCAAGAAGACTGTCATCTAATAGCAATACATGGGTTTCTAAAAAAATAGATGTAATAGAAAAGGACATATATAATATATAATACCTTGCAAATAAAAGTACACAAGCTAAAGCCAAAGATGATTAATGAGAACATGAGCATTGCTTTTAATTCATCTGACAAATTCCTAAAGACAAATAATTTTTTATGGCATAATCTACAATCACGTTGTTCACTGAAACAGCACAATGATGACTCAATGTGATTTCAGTGATCGGATCACTATCGGATAGCACTTGACTCCATTAAATGACAGTTGCAAATGCACCCAAGTCTTCACGTGTGAAAACAGGCTTAACTCGCACGTTTCAGATGAAGCATATTTAGCCGAATGCCGAACGCAAGACAAATATCATAAATTCTGCTTTGGCAACCTGACATTTAGCTTTGGTGGCCTGACTGTCAAAGTGATTTGAATTAACATTCAATGCTTTTAAAATGATTTAAAATACGAAGAATTTTTGGTAACCACAGGCTCTAATGTAACATGTAAGTAGCGTTTTCCATTTTGCGTGGGTAATTTTGATCTGATTTCTATCCTATCACAGTGGAGACACTTTTGACTGTAAGGTGTAAATGCAATCCAGGTAAAGAATATCCAGATACTATCCAGGTATGAAATGCATGTTAATGCAAGGTGAAAATGGGGCATTAAAGAAATGACAGCTTTGTTCTGTTATGGCATGATTTTCTGTAAAGCTGCTTTGAACGTGTGTTTTGAAAAGCACTATACAAATACAGTAAAAATGGCCTGAATTCATATGGGAACATGAACAGGCTCATTCTCAAATTTGCTCCTCATGTTGGTCCATCCAAACCTGTATCACTTGTTATACGCTGTATTGCACTATAATAGTCTCAGTCACTATTCACTTTATGATTTGATTTGGAACAATATTAGGGTGGGTAAATTGTAAATTTTTGGGGTAACTTTTAATTAACATGAACAGAAAACCCATAAGTGTATTCATTTAAATGTGTTCATTTGTTTAACTATTTTTAGAATTGTATTTTATAATTTACTCATTTATTAATAAATAAAAAATAATTCATTTTTAGTCTCTAAATATCAAAGATCTTTAATCTAGTGGCCTAGTTCCTCTGAATGTGTAATTGTACACACAAGTATGTGTGTTCAAGACAATAGCAGTGAGCTGTCATTGTGTGAAGGATGTATGAGATGGCTCTATCAACCAATTTGTATGCTGTAGCTCTTTCATTGTGTGTGCAGTGAGAGCTTGGTTGCCAACACAAGAAAGCCTCTGATTTATGCCCCTCTTCACTTATCAAAATAGTTTAGTATTCCACACACACACAAAGGTACCAAAGGAGAAGGTATTCTTGTAAAACAACTGCTCTGCCATCACCAACAGGCTCTTTTCCAGGGCTAGCGATTTGTTTGATTTCCCAGCATCATGCTCAAATCTGTTACAGCTTGGTAGCACTCCATTGGACTTGTCACATTTACTAAGTCTAGGGTACAGTCATACAGCACAGGGGAATGGGTGGTTTTATGGTGAGCTTATTTACCCTTTCTTCACTCGGCCAAAGTCGAAAGCCATCTGTCTGTAGGCAAAAGCCTTTTCATTCAGGTACCTGCTGTAACGTCGAATAAATGTTGACATGTCATAACCTGAAAGGAAAAGTCTTTATAAATTATAACTTGGACATGTTTTCAAAGTCAGGTTTAATTGTTATAAATACAGTACTGTGCATAAGTTTTAGTCACTTGTGAAAAATGTTCCATAGTGAGGATGTCTTCAAAAATAAGGCCATATATAGTTTTCATTTATCAATTAACATCATACAAAGTCCAGTAAACATAAAAAAAACTAAATCAAAATTTGGTGTGGCAAGATTTGCATTTAAAACAGCACCAATTCTCCTAGGTACACCTGGACACAGTTTTTCTTGAATGTTGGCAGATAGGATGTTTCAAGCTTCTTGGAGAATTCACCACAGTTCTTCTATCTATTTAGGCTGTCTCAATTGCTTCTGTCTCTTCGTGTAATCCCAGACTGACTCAATGTTCAGTTGGGGGCTCTGTGGGGGCCATGACATCTGTTACAGAGCACCCTGTTCTTCTACTATATTCTTTTCTATTCGCAAGAGTAATTTTTGGGAGACTAAAATGTATTTTTCTATTGACACACTACAGATGAATATATAAAAAACATCTTAAGACAAATGTTTTTGTGAAACATCTTAAGTGCCTAAATATTTTGTACAGTACTGTACATAATTCAAAAAAATGTTTGGGAAAATTTTAATGCAGTGGGCTCAATAACAGTAACATAGACCATTGGAAAAAAATTATACAAAAAAATTGTCATACAGTGAAATTGATTAATAATCCAATAACTTTCCAATTTACTTTCTGTTATGCCATATGAAAAGATATTGTCTGGTTGTAGAATTCCGATCAATGAATGATCCAGTCTCATAGGACATGCTAACACTAAAGCTTAGCTAGCACTGCACAAACAATTACTCACCATGGGAGCCAGTTTTGTCCAGAAAATTACTAAGATTGAAAAGGGTGTTCCTGGAGGCCAAGAACTGGACGAATCTCTGAAAAAATACAAAAATGTAACCTTTTAAAATGCATCAAAATTTCACAAGGTGGCCATTTTTTGAATACTACAAAAATATTTATGGTTATACTTACAGTGTACATCGAATAATTAGAATTCAGATAAATTACAGACGACACACAATATTTTAACACTGTCCTCATAAGATACAATTTTAGTTTTAACAACAATATGGTCAGAAGGAACCAGTGTCAGAAATAAACTTTTTCTGGGGCCTGGGTAGCTCAGCGAGTACTGATGCTGACTACCACACCTGGAGTCGCAAGTTCGAATCCAGGGCATGCTGAGTGACTCAAGCCAGGTCTCTTAAGCGTAGAGTCACATGTGTCATCGTGGTCGATGTAATGTGTGGTTCTCGCTCTCGGTGGGAGATGTGCGTGGATGCCACGGAGAATATTGTGAAGCTACGACCCCACAGTAATGCGTTCAACAAGCCAAGTGATAAGAGTCACTACGCCTCCACAAGGACATAGAACTCATTGGGAATTGAGCATTCTGAATTGGAGAGAAAATCACAAATAAAAGAAAGAAAAGAAATAAACTTTTTCATTAAGGGGCAATAATTCCAGGGGCATTTTTTACCTTTACAAGGGCAATTATTTTTCTGTTCTAACCTTATACAAGTACCTTTTAGCCTTTTATGTTAGAATTTAAACAATTAATTTAATTGTTTCAATAATTACAAAATTGCATGTTCTGTACATTGCATGATGTGCATTGTTACTGAAACTTTTTTCTCATTAACATATTTCGGCTATTAAATTAACATAGCCAACCAAACTAATGCACCGACATACAGCAGATGACAGCATTTCTCTGGATCTGGAATGCGGAGCTAAAAAAAACTTAGCAACTCCATCATGCCAGTTGAATAAAACACTGCAAAGTCAGAGATTTGATTCATACACTAAAAGTGATTAATGTACAATTATTATTGCATCATTATTTATTTTGCATAAAGTTTTATTTTACATAAAGGCTATTTGTCCAGATATTATAATTAACTACATTGTAGCATTTGGTTACATTATACTTTGTGTTCTTTCAGAGCTGATTAACTAAAATAAAATAAAATTGAATAAAGAACATCCATCCCTTCCACACTTTTGGCTTCTAGCAGGTGAGGAAGCATTTCAAACAGAGAGATGCATAAGTGAGATGAACCGATGGGAAGGTAGGTAGACTATAGCACAGGGAGTGACAGTGTTACTTACTAGGACAGTATATTTTGAAAAAAAGGACAGAACAGTCACGTAAACTGGCGTGTGAGTACGACATCGAACTGCTGCAGAGCATGAGAAGCAAGTGCCCGTTTGAACATGTTTATGGTGCGAGCATCCGCCACTGACTCTGCACAACGGACAACATGAAACAAATTATGTTCAGTGGAAATTCCAAAGAATATCACAATGTATGTACTTAGAAGTATGCCTATAGGCTATCATATGCTATTAATAAAACAACAAGAACTGTTTGCGGGGGCATTTTTTGCTGCCATATTTTGTATTTGGGGTGCATTTTTGCCCAGAGCCCCCGTTAATTTCTCTACCATGGATAGAGAGATGAAGATGATAGATGTAACAGGTGTTTAAGTGTCTCTCTTCACCATGCAGCTGGTACACAAAGCCTTTTTTGTCAAATGTGCTGCATCATGAATGATGATGGGAGGTCCAAGATATGAAAGGCATCAAAACTATAGATTGCTCCAACGTCACACTTGCAATGTTGACAGCTTTAATCATTATTAACAGGAGCAATAGTATTATTACGTCGCTCGCTAATGTAGACACAGCTGCACGTGAAAGAGAGGGAGAGATTTACATTTATGCATTTGGCAGACACTTTTATCCAAAGCGACTTACAGTGCACTTATTAGAGGGAGCAACCTGGAGTTAAGTACCTTGCTCAAGGACACAATGGTGGTGGCCATGGGGATCGAACCAGCAACCTTCTGATTACCAGTTATGTGCTTTAGCCCACTACACCACCACCACTCCATAGAGAGAGTGAGCGGGTTTAATCACACATCTTCTGGAGTTGCAGTTTGATACAAATACAAGTTTATTGATTTGATTTGTTCATCTGTATCTATTGGTTTAATATTTCGCAGCTGCATTGCAAAGCGAAAATTGTGTGTGGGAATCTCCCACGCTATGAATGTGGAACATGTGGGAATTATTTAAATTGTGCGCTATCCCGCGCCAAATTTCAGGCCTGGCAAGGGACAAAGAAAGGGGCAGCAAAAAGTAATTTAGCAAATTTTTTCACTAAACAAAATCAATAAACAGAAAGTTGGGCTGTGTACACAAAGTTCTTAATGAAGGGACAAACCAAACCTCAGCATGAAAAAGCTAGCATCACATCATTGTTCAGATTGGTTAAATTGATGTGTCTGGTGATCAGTACAGGGGCTTGTGGGGGATGTAGCTTTTTCCCTTGTACTTACAACATCAAGGTCTACATATTAAACTTTTTTCTAGTTTTAAAACCATGGGCATCATACACCTATTTTTTTTTTGGAAGCACCAGTAGCAGTTCTGACTCACTTGGTGATCTAGGCAAGATGAGACATGACCAAACCAAAAAAAGCACAACGCAAATGATCTGTGGAATGGGTGACTCTACTGACCAAATTTAAACACTTTTTAATTGGATCGCAATTGAAGCACATGCCCCCTCAGTTTCAATGAAAATAATGGGTTACCTTTCCCTCGTAGCCTAAGCAAACTGTTGAAGCACATGACCTGATGTTCTCCACTACATTTAATGAGCAAACATCCATGAAATTTAAATATAAAGGCCATTCTCTTTATCTCCAGAGTGTTAGTATAAAGTCTAATCACTTCCTGTCTAAGTAGCAACTGCACTTCTGTTTCTACTTTATTTCTCTTTCACAAAAATGAATCAGGCATTTGGAGGGAAATTACGAAGCAGCACATCTGTCCCCTTAGAAAAATCAGCCTGGCAGGAACTGGCAGGTCACAATCATAATTTAATTACCCACTTTACTTAGAATAATGCAGTGAGCTCATCTACTATATATTATTAGTTATTGCAGTAGTCAGCAGAATGGAAGGGAATGAATAATAATAGTAATCAAATTTGTCTGGCTATTTGGAATACTTGATTTTTATTAGTCAATCACGAGGTGAAATATTTTTGTATAATGACCGCTAATCTGTACATTTTACCATTGTCCATGGCAACGTACCAGTGCTACTTTCATGTCCCTTATAACTTCGCACCATTTTGCAACTGGCAACATTATATGAGTATATTATTATATTATATGCCTTGGAGAACTTCTGTATTATCATAATATATATGGTAAGCATTAGGGTTATTATAGTTTTGAAAAATGCATGTTTTTATTTCATTTTGTGTTTGATTTTCAATGTCAGCTTTGTTTTAGTTAGTTATAATGGTTCATAAAATGTTTTTATTTCGTTTGTATTTTTAATTCAAATGGCTATTAGTTTAAAAAAAAAAATTATAGTTTTTTATTTTCATATTTGTTATAAAGCCACAAAATATTAGCTGTAACACTTAATATTAAAGTTGTATTTGTTAACCATGTACAGTGCATTCATAAAGTATTCAGATCCCTTCATTTTTTACATACATTTTATTATTATTATTATTTATATTATTATGTTGTAGCCTTATGCTAAAATGCTTTAAATTATTTTTATTTTTTTTCTACGCTCCATACACCATAATGGCAAAGCAAAAACTAGATTTTTGATAACTTTATTAAATAATTCAGACTCTTTGCTTTGACACATGAAATTTAACTCTTTTGATCCAATTCTTTGGATCATCTTTTAGATGTTTCTGCACTTTGATTGAGTTCTTCTGTGGCAAATTCAGTTGATTGGACATTATTTGGAAAAGCACACACCTATCTATATAATGTCTCACAGCTGTAAATGCATATCAGTGCAAAAACCAAACCATGATGTCAAAGGAACGGCCTGCAGAGCTCAGAGACGGAATTGTGTTGGAGGCACAGATCTGGGGAAGGCTACAAAAATATTTTGGCTGCATTGAAGATTCCCAAGAGCACAGTGGCCACCATAATTCTTAAATGGAAGAAGTTTGGAACAACCAGAACTCTTCCTAGAGCTGCCCACCAGGCCAAAGTGAGAAATTGGGGGAGAAGGGCCTTGGTAAGAGAGGTGACCAAGAACCCAATGGTCACCATGGTTGAGCTCCAGAGATAATGTGAGGAGATGGGAGAAACTTGCAGAAGGACAACCATCACTGCAAAACTCCACCGATCTGGGTATTATGGCCAGATGGAAGCCTCTCCTGAGTGCAAGACACATGAAAGCCCGCTTGGAAAAAAGCACCTAAAGGACACTCAGACTATGAGAAACAAGATTCTCTGAAATGATTATTGAACTATTTGGCCTCAATTCCCAGCGTAATGCCTGGAGAAAATCACGCACCGCTCATTACCTGTGCAATACCATCCCAACGCTGAAGCATGGTTGTGTTAGCATCATGCTGTGGGGGTGTTTTTCAGCGGCAGGGACTGGGTAGGGTGACCACCTGTCCCGCATTTTATGGGACACTCCCGAAATTGGAAGCTTTGTCCCACGTCCCCCAAGTCATAAGCAGTGTCCCGCATTTCAATTTTGTCTGTATTATTTATTATTATTATTATTATTATTATTATTATTATTATTATTATGCATCATTTTATTTCATTGCCCTTTAAATTACAAAATCACTATAAAAAAAAAGTTCATAAGAAAACACTGAACATGCACAGCGCAGCCATTTTTCTTGCCAGACTGGGAAAAAAATGGAGGGGAAAAAAAAAAACTGCAACAGATAAATGGATCTATCTGGAGCTCCTGATAAGAAAAATTGTCTTTGTTTGTACAATAAAGAATGGGAGAAAATATATACATGGTTAAAACCAGTTACAGGTGACCCTAAAAAAAGAGAGTGCAGGGTATGCCACCGAAGTTTCACGCACAGCTCTGCTGAAGTATTTCAGTGCCCAGCTCTGGCATCATTGGCTTTGAGCATTCCTGTCACCAACGCATTCGTGGAGATGGTGTTTAAGGAACTGAGCATCTATGGACCTCATATAAAGTGAACTCCTGGTGAAAGTGAACTACAGCTACACCTGCCAGGAGTTCTACAGACACGTATTGAATGAGAAGGCCCTACTCGAAGCTGCCAGATCAGACAAAATATTTTTAATTCAAGATGCACTAAATCCGGTAAAAACGCATTTACTCTTTCTAGTCTTTCCTAATGGAATTGATGTGCTTATTTGGAAATGTGCTTTTTAATGATTAGATTATTATTTTCACTTCATTATATTTAAATTGAGTAGGTCCGTGCTGTTAAAATTAGTTTGATTGAGTGACAAAACTAAGTGACGTTCACAGTGCCGTTCAGCGCCGTCATTAACATTTAACATCACTGCAAAAATACATCTAATATAAAATCTATATTTATTCGCCTAGTACAATAATAGTAAGTTATCTCTCCCTCGTGTCCCACATTGTCCTGCAAAATCAGTTCTGCTGACCTGCAACAGAGCAATAGCCAGGTGGTCACCCTAGGACTAGGGGACTGGTCAGGGTTGAAGGAAAGCTGAACGCAGCAAATACAGAGATTTCCTTAATGAAAACCTGGTCCAGAGTTCTCAGGACCTCAGACTGGGCCGAAGGTTCACCTTCCAACAGGACAATGACCCTCAACACACAGCCAAGACAACGGAAGAATGGCTTTGTGACAACTCTGTGAATGTCCTTGTGTAGCCCAGCCAGAGCCCAGACTTGAACCCAATCAAACGTCTCTGGAGAGACCTGAAAATGGCTGTCCACTGATGGTCCCCATACAACCTGACAGAGCTTGATAGGATCTGTAATGGCAAATGTCCGTGGTCATTGTGGGTTTATTTACGCAGTGTTAATAACACACAATGAGACAGAGGAGATGCCCTGATCTATTTCTGTGGAGATGATAAAATGCAATAAACAGAATCTCAAAGTCTTCCTCCCTGAGAAATAAAGGGTTGTGAGATAATCAGAGAGTAGGGCTGGGCAATAAAACAATGTCGATATATATCACGATAAAGAAAATCCACGATAAGCTTTTGAGGAATTTTCAATATTTACTGCGTGTCGCTAAAACACAAGCAGTTCGGCTTTCTCAGGTTGCGTTTTCCAAGCTAGGCACTCACAGCGCTAAGAGAGAGCTTGCTCCACACCGCTGCCAATCCTACAATCCACCTTCCGAACATGACGCTCGGCTTTCATAGGATTGAATTGAAAATGCTCTCAGCTTCGTTCACAACACGCCAGTGGTAACGTAGGGTCAGACTGGATGAACTTGCTAATGCTAGCTGCCTTGCTAACAATTAGGTTATGTCAGACACTGGATTGATTCCATCCGCACCGCTTCATGACAACAGTCTCTCACTTTAATGAAAATATACAAATGTTTTTTACATTTAAAAAAAAATACATTTTCTAAATTTTCTCTCAGGACACCCCTGAACCCACATTCAGCATCATTCCACAGTCACAAGGGCTTCTATGCCCCATACTCGGGTATCTGAATCTAAAGAAATATAAAAAATATTTAATTTTAATGTAAAAATATTCCAACAAATACAGGACTGCTGTCACTATGCTTCAGAACAAACAGATGATCTTTTAACATTCATTTTCAATTGATAAACAGTAAAAGACGGTAAAATTGGTAAAAGATCCCGCAGACCCCATTTTTGGCCATATTGCCCAGCCCTATCAGAGAAACTTAAAATAATGTGTGAAAGTGAAGAATTTAAGGCAGAAATATTTTAATATTGCATAATCAAATCTAATCTAATATAATAGCTATACAGGTTGGCTGGTTTACAAAAGAAGCAAAAGAAAACAAAACATGGAAAAAGTCCAATGGATCAAAAGTAAATCGGACAAATAAGATACATTTTCTATGATATATTTTAGTTATTTAGACATATTTGATCATTAAAACATAATTTTAATTATTTTACATTTTATACTTTTGTATTTGACTGTCATTCATACATTTTGAAGCCTGAAAATTAAAATCATACACCCTTATTTTATTATATGACCCAAGCTAAATTTGTATAAATAACTTTGTTGTGTGCATGAAGCACACATAGTGAGTTTGTATGATAATTAATCATCATATTCATGAAACACCTAAAACAGACAATTAATCATCATAGCCCTAAAACAGGCAATTGATCGTCATAATCACAATTATTTTTTGACAATTAATTGTACAATTAATTAATTGTCACAATCACAACCCCTAATTTTCATTATTAGATTCCTATAATGTGAATTATTTTGTTAAAAATGTGTACGAAATTTGAAACAGCTTGTATCATTATTAAAAATGTGATTTCATGACATAAAAATTGATAGAATGTGAAATTTGTAAATTTTTTAAAAGCTAAAACCTGATTAAAATTACAATATACTATATTGTGTGAATATACATGAAGAGGCTCTCTCTCTCAGTTTGCTTAATATATTTTTTAGCTGCATTATTCTTACATGTCGTCAACATCTGGCAAGTAAAAACTAAAAGAACTTGTTTTTCTTTCTCCAACATGATTGTAGAGGTTTGACTAGGAATCTGCAAAACAACACATTTTGTGCAAAACAACCAATTGTCATAATCGACTAGTCGGTCTGTTGTTTGAATGACAAGACGATAAGTCTAATTAATCCTAATTAAGGATAATGTATAATTAAGCTTGATTATGTTCATATGACCCCGGTCAGACAATTTTCAGAGAGGTATACGGATGCTAAACGCAGCACTTCCACATGGTAATGAATGTATATTCAACAAATAAAAAGGCTAAATAACATTAATATCATATTGCAAAAAACTATCAAAGTAAGAAAAGTAAGAAATAAGATCCAATACAGAGCAGCAGAAAACCACTTATGCACATCCTGAAAACAGAATGGCACACTTGAACGTAACTTGAGTTCTTCAGGACGATCCACGTTGAGCATTCAAAAGTGCAGAACTGCTAAATAACATTGCAGGTACACATCTAGTTCACAAAATCAAGCACTTTAAACCTTTTTTACTGCAACTATTTATTCAAGCAATGTAAGACGAATTCAGAAAAATACTCAAATCTCTCCACAGCACCTTACAAATACAGTAACATTACTCAAAGCAGAGGAATTAACCTCCGACAGTGATCGTCTTGAAATGTATAGCTGATTCAGCACTTTGATTGCTGTAACAACAGTGCATAAAAAGACTAAACCTAATCCATTAACGAGACAAAACTTCTTGCAGAGGGTTTTACTGTGCTGACTTTTAATCACTTTTAAGCTCAGCAAGTTATCTTTACCCAAATACTCTCTCCAAGAAGTTGCATCTCCCATTAAAACCCCTATCACTAAAAATGTTTATGTTGGTAGTCAACCTCACTAATCGACAAGTCAGTTGTTTGACAACTAGTCGATTAGTCGACCACCCTGGCACATCCCCAACTATAACTAATGTAGTCAACACTGTCAGCCTGAAGTCAACTAGTCCATGTGATTTACAAATGCGTATGTAGGAAATACAGGTTGTGGATTTCCAAAACGTAGGAAGTCAAGGGAAGACTCATTTATATTAATGAGGATAACAGTTTATCTGACCAATCAGGTAGTTCTTTCCTGAAGAATATAATTGAATTGTCCATTCAGTTTTCACTTTATTCTTTCCCTGCCATCCTACATTTTGTAATTTCCCAGCCCTTGTGTAGGCCCGATGGCACAAAAAAGTGAAGTGGCGCAAATGTACTTTAATAAAAATGACACAGATGCAATAGTAACCTTGAATATATGCAAAGTGGCCTTGAAATATAACAGAAATACTAGTGCTAGGCATAATCATTTAAAAAGGCACCTGCTATGGTTAGTAAGTGATTTTCAACATGATCAGCACAACATTGTGTGTTTGGACATCTGACCATTTGCTGTTCATTCCTTCGAGAAAACGATTCGGCGACAATTAGAAATGTCCTTTCAGTTGGAGTACGATGACATGATGGAATTCATCCCCATCGTTCATGCTAGATCCCGTGTCCGCCCATAATCATCTGTACAAGCTGCTGTAAGAAGATGGGGGAAGCGGCTGCAGCTACAGGTATATCTGGATACACTAAAAATGTTCAGACACTTGTGTTAACTTTTAGCTACGTTAAGGCTGGAAATATTACGTCTACCTATTGTTGTACAATTCTAATATAAAGGTGCTTACAAGGAGTTAACATATTGATTGATGTTCATTCATCTGTTCCGTTCACATTCAAAACAATGCTCAGACTGACCGTCACTCATAATTTCAGACAGTCAGAAACTATGTATGCACGTTTCCATGGCAAACCTATAGGACCCCATGAATAGTCAACTCGACGAATGGGCTCGACATATTGACTATTAAATTTTTTTTTGTCATGCAACCCCAACACACACACACACTTCAACCGAGCATTTGAGTTTCTCCACAGACTGTAGAGGCTATATTCAATTTTCAATCAATCAATCTCCAATGTCTCTGTCACCACAAAGTGCCAGCCTTGACTGAATGAGTAAACTGCGTTTTCATAAACGAAACTGGAACATCTGCCCGCCTGTCTGTCTCTGCTCCTATTGTGAGACTGATGGGTGTGATAACAGTGATAAGTGGAAGTGAGTGACGCTTTAAATGCAATAAGGTCTGTGGATAGCTCCTCAGAAAAACGTTAAAATTCAAGGGAAGGTTCCAGAAACATTTTAGTCTTAGCTTTAAACAACGCTGTTGCTGTAGGTTTAATTTCATGCAGACCTTGCATTTCTGTATTCAAAACTGCAAACACCTGCATCCCAAGCCAGAATCAATGAGAGCAATTTGGGGCTAAGCTTTTAAACCACTTTTTAAGTTGTATTTTTGAACCATTTCATACATTCTGTCAGGTCTATGAAGTAAGGTCGAATTGCCCTCAGCTTTGAACACAACAGAATGTTTGACCACTGTTTTAAACGTGTTTAAATTGCATGTTGATAATATTGCCTTCTCTATATCTGGATTTGGTTTCATTTATTTACAGGACGTGAGCAAGATGTGGACTAGACACAGGCTAGAGCAGTGTTTCCCAACCTTTTTTCTGCCACGGCACACATTTTACGACTAAAAATTCTAAGCCACACCCCTATCCCACATAGGCTAACCATCGTCAATATTTTACCTTTTCAAGAACTTGTCCATGTTTTCTGTCCGTCTTGTATCATGTAGCATGTTTACTTGAAAATTCGGCTATGCAAAACAAATCACAGAGAAAGGCTATGCTGTATGATGTCACAGGTGGCAAGAGCACTTAATTGGTATTGGAAAAACAACAAATTTGCTTCTTTTCTAATTTGTAGATTTGTTCTTGCTATGCCAAAAAAATTACAGGGATGCAAACTCATGAGGGGCGAAAAGGTAAGACAATCACTGGTCCATGAACATTTTTTTGAAAGAATAAGCTATAAGCACCAATTACAGCTATTTTAGTGATTCAAGTTTACAATTGTGCAGAATTAGTTGCAAAATAAAGAGTATTTTGGTGAGGCTTGCTTCTACTTCACAAATTTTTTTATATTTCATTAACTGATTAGCTCAGTGACCCCTTCAGGAAATGTCACGAGGTGGTGACAAATGAGCATCTTATGTGCTATGAGTGAGTCAGTGAATCATTTTGAGTCGTTCATAACCAAAATCTACCAAGAGAATTTATAATGTTTAAGCATTAAAAGAACAAACTAGATCTATAGTCTTCCTTTAGTTTGAGCATTATTTTTCATCTAAAAAGACAACAATAATAGTGAGTTTCAATAACATCCTTACCTTCTCCTTTATTAAAACTTGCATGGCTACAAATCTACTGACATCAATATAAGAATTATAAACACAAAGAAGATCAGAAAAGACCACAATTATAGACAAATAATAATCATTTTGAGTTTCAATAATGTTCTTTCATCACAGTAAAGCGCATTTCACATGAGCTGAGTCGAGGTGTCAACGCCGCATTGCCTTCCACATGACAAGAGTTGCAGAAAGCGTCACAGAGGAGCGATTTTACGAGTTTGCCGTGAAAAAAAGCGGGAGGTGTGCACAATAAACATTGAAAACATGTATTTGGAAGAGAGATAAAAACCTTGCAGTTGCTTTGATAGCAGAAAGTAATAAAAGGACTTGTTTATGTTTAGGTCTAATCGTTTTCTTGGTGAATTTAAATTAGTTAAATAACTGGGGTCTCTGATATTCGTAAACAATATGGTAATAAGTAGGGCTGTCAATCGATTAAAATTTTTAATCAAATTAATTACATAATGTCCCGATTAATTAATCGCAATTAATCACATTTAATCGCTTATACAAATATTTGCTGAGAAAGCCCTCATATAACAATAATTCAATATATAATGATGACATAATTATACATAGGTATCTTTAAATATTAAAAAGTTCACAGATATCCATTTCGCACGTGAATTTCTCAATCAGTTCGAGATTCATTCGAGGCTTGTTTAAGGACCCGTCAATTTACACCCGCGTCAGACGGATGCTTGTGTAGAATCTAGGGTGCGTTGCGTCATAAACATAAAATACTTAGGTCTCTGTGTCAAGTTAAATATAGTTCCCTGTCTATCGGTCACTTCGACGTAGTGTCGAAGAAGCGACACTAGGGGTCTCTCTTGAATGCCGAATATGCCTCTGGTCAATGAAAAAAGGCCAATGAGAAGTTGGCAGACAGTAATTGCATACCCTGCCTCCGGACATACGGGTATAAAAGCGGGAAAATACGTCGAGTTCATTCAAAAAAAATTCCGGAGCCGATGGTCATGTATGCAGTGAGCTGCGAGTCACACACCTGTTCCTGTTCCTCTGAGCTGATTCTGCTGTTGGATCTACGGCGCACTACAGCGGCTCTCTCCTTCTCTGCACGGCAGTGCAGTTTGCCCCTGGGCGCTTCGACAGCACAGTTAAAAGAGCAAATACACAGCTGGCGTTGAACGTCCTTTTCAGGACGCGTCTTTTTAAAGACGTCTATTCCGCCTCTGTGTAGTTAACGGATGCGGTTGATTTCTCCCCACCTCTGACGGTCATAAAAGCTGACTCGCGTGCCTGGGCTGTGATCACACGCAGGCAGTGTTTTATGAATGGTTCATGTTCTCAGTGTGAGAACATAGCCATGGCAGCATTGCGGTCGCAGCTTTCTTTTGTCATAAGAGAAAGCCAATTCAGTACGCATTTCCCCCAGCGAGCCTTCTTGCACAGGTGCTGTGCAAGGTCAGGGAGGACGAGGAACAAGTCACCCTATTGGCCCATCCGGGCCTGGTTGTCAGACCTCGTACTCCTCGCGACAGCCCCTCCCTGGCGAATTCCCCTGAGGAAAGACCTTCTTTCTCAGGGACGGAGCACGCTCTGGCATTGGGAAAGGGTACGTTCAATCTGACACAGCTGGTCGCCTTTGCACGTAAAGTACCTGCCCGCTCCTGTGTCAGCAGTATACGTACACGGCTCAGCGCATGGCTTGATTTAAATTGGACCCCTAGTGTCGCTTCTTCGACACAACGTCGAAGTGAGCGACAGACAAGGAACATCTAGGATAAGTATGTAACCTCCGTTCCCTGATGGAGGGAACGAGATGTTGTGTCCTCCCGGCAACGGCTCCTCAAAAAAATCCTGAATGAACTCGACGTATTTCCCCGCTTTTATACCCATATGTCCGGGGGCGGGGTATGCAAATACTGTCTGCAAACTTCTCACTGGCCTGTTTTCATAGATCAGAGGCATATTCGGCACTCAAGAGAGACCCCTAGTGTCGCTCCTTCGACACAACGTCTCGTTCCCTCGTTCCTCTATAAAGAGCTGATGGAGATTAAAACATCTGGTGAAGGAAGAGACTCGACGGGGGGCGCACCGCGTGTGCCTGAGAAACGGTTACGTACAAGTGAGGAGGCATACACTCCCTCACTTTCTGAGATGTTTGACGAAATTTTACAGGAAAGCACCCCGATTCGTAGCGGTGTTGGAACAAGCGCAGCCGCACAACAAATAGTACGTATCTAGCTGAACTACCCATTGCCAGAAGCGACAATCCACTTGACTACTGGCGCGCGAACAAAGGCCGCTTTCCATTGCTTGCGGGGATTGCACGCAGGTATTTATCTGCCCCAAGCACCAGCACAGACAGTGAGACAGACTATTCAGTGCAGCATCTCATGTTCTTAATGAGAAGAGGAACCGTCTTTCCTGTCAAAAAGCTGAGCAACTTTTGTTCTTAAAGAGAAACCTGCCACGTTTGCTTAAATAAACAGTAGTCCAATTTTCTGTGTGTATAGCAGTTACATTAAAATTTGCGTAGCACTGCACAACTGTTTCCTAAGGCTACATAGGCTTAAATGTTGTTTACAGTTTGAGTTTGGATTAAGTTCTATTGCTGTTTTTGCACTGTTGTTTTGCACATCAATTTAAAATGTATGTAAACAATTGTTTACATGCAGAAACAGAATAGAGGCCCACTGCCATTCTGTGATTTTGTGTGCAGTTATTCAGATAATTGTGGATCTTTTTTTGCACAACTGTTTAAAAACAATTTTATTTGATGGAACATAAAACTTGAAGAATTATATTATTTGGTATTATTATTTATTGTTAAAAATATTTTAGGTTTTGTTATGTAACTTAATAAAATTTTGATTATTCTATTGGTTTGTGATTTTTTTTTCATTTCAGATCCATTAAATTCAAGCAATTTTATATATATATATATATATATATATATATATATATATATATATATGTGTGTGTGTGTGTGTGTGTGTGTGTGTGTGTGTGTGTGTGTGTGTTTTTAAAAGAAACCATTTTCGGCTTCAGTTTCGGATTTCGGCCAAGTGCATCCTAAAGTTTCGGTTTCGGCCCAGAATTTTCATTTCGGTGCACCACTACTTAGAACACATCTTGAGATTCCTTAAAGTTAAAATTTGCACTCCAAGTGTTTTGAACGCAAGAACATAACGCATGTTTGTTTTGTGCTGTCTGGTTGTTTTCATCACTGTATAAACTGTGCATTGCCACACAGCTGAAATTTCAGTTACTGCCCTCTGGAGTAAACAGGTGGTACTACAAGCTTGCATTTCTCATGAATCTTCCTTATTACAATCCGGGGGCATTGTGATTAATTGCGTGCATTTTTTTTACGCGTTATTGTTAATAAAATGAATTGCACTGATTAATTACAATTTAACACGTTAAATTGACAGCCCTAGTAATAAGGTATTTAATTAAAAGAAATTATGAGACAGTTTGGACAGTTTTTAAATAATTCTTGTTGCTTAGTACTCTCAAAGACATTATTGGTGAAGCAAAAACATGTGTGCGAAAAACACTTTGGTGTAAAGTGGCGTCACTTCATAGACTTCAATGTATTTTGCAGCGCTGACATGAGTCATGTGAAAGAACCTTAACGGGTATAAATATCAGTCACTTTTGCAGATAAACCATTGCTTTTCACAATCACAAAAGTGACCGAATATGTTTTAAAATGGCAAATTTCTCTGAAATGTGAGGAGTTTGGATCCCTGAAATGATACATTTTTTCATACATTTACTTATTTTGTGCAATTTGATAATTTACCACGGCACACCTGAAAATCTTTCACGGCACAGTGGTTGGGAAACACTGGGCTAGACACAAACTTCAGTTGAGGTGAAGGTTGTCAGTGAATAACAAATGTATTTTTTGGAGCTTCATAGCTAGGGTGGCCAGATGTCCCATTTTTCCCAGAACAATCCCATATTTAAGAACTTTATCTAGTGTCTTATTCTGAAAAAATTGTGTTTTGTCCCGTATTTACCCTCTCCTAAAATATCTTTATCGCCTATGTGGCTTTCTCAGTCACGAGAGTATTCTAATCAGAGGTAGCAAAGGATACGGCATGTAAAACCAATAAAATCACACCGTGTTATTTGAAGTACATTATTGGATTAAACCATCCAATCACAATCACCTATCAACAGATGTCCAGTTAGTGAACTGATTGAAGAGATATTTTGAAAGTGCACAGAGATTAAACTGCAGCTGGAAAAATGTCAAGGAAGCGTGCATGTACATTTAATAAGGATCTTCAAAAAGAGTTTACATTTCTAAAAAAGGATGTAAAGTGAGGTGTGAGATTTGTGGAGGTCGCTTTTTCATCGCCCATGGAGGCCGCACCGACATCACGCAGCATGTTCATACTGCTAAAAGTAAGTGTGCCACCCCAAGTGTTAGCAATTTTTTTTGTGAAGCAAAGTTCGGAATTTGACAAGGTGCATGCAAGTGAAGGACATTTGCTTATCATTCTGTTGTGCACGGCCATAACTTTGCACATTCATGATATAAGAAAAGTCTTGCAGGCCAGGCTGGAGGAATCCTTCATACCCTCTGACATTAAAAAGCAGTTGGATGCCCTGATTGAAGCTGTTAATATGCGACCGGATGATTTCTTTCGTGCAGTGAGAAACTTTCAGCATCGGTGGATTACCTCCAAAATTGGAGCTGCTCATTGGAGAACACAGAAAAACTTGAGTGGGCCCTACTGAGAGACATCCCAGAATGGAAAGACATTCAAAGCAGCCTCGAACACTTCTACTCCAGAATCCCCGCTCTCAGTTTGACTGACGAAGCCACGCTCTTTGATGAGTGGGCCTGCACGAAAAACATTGTCACTTGTCGCATCACTGAGTGGAACATGAACAAGACGGCCGTGTCTGAGAGATGGACAGACATTTTTCGTGAGCTGGAGAGCAAGACCATCAATTTCGGAGTCTTAGCCAAGGTCGTGGAGTTTGTTTTATGCCTGCCTGGGACATCTGCATCTGTGGAGCATATGTTCTCATTAATGAACGCAGCATGGACACCGGATCAATCTCGAGTCAGTGTAACAATCATGAAGTCAATGCTTTCCGTATGTCTTAATTTTGGAATGGAGTGGTCTGCATTTTACGATAAACTCTTGAAAGACAAGCGCTCACTGAAAAAATTGCTGCCAGCGAAAAGTACAAGGTGACAACAGTTACAGATGCACCATCTACTTTGCATTGATCTGTGCCTAAGGATTTGTCAATTTCATTTTTGCTGGGAGGGGGTTGTCCCGTTTTCCACTAGAAGGAATCTGGTCACCCTATTCATAGCCAATTTCTACTTTAATTAGCCACTGAAAAAATAACAGCATATGGGCATGTAATGACGTGAGGGTGAGTAAATAATGACAGAATATTTATTTTTGGCCAAACTATTCCTTTAATAGTTGATAATAAGAGGAAGTGGTGGAAGAAGCTGTAAATACAGTATTGTCCTTGAGCTCAATATCAGCACTACATGCTGCCACTTATAACCAAAGTCATGTTCATAATATTGCAGTAATCAATACTGAATGTTTCTCCAAAGTAAACAAGGAACTGCACCTCACCTCATTGCCATGGATCATCAGGTGGTGAGTGGTGACCAAAGCCTTGAAGACCACGATCCAGCTGGCATTTCCCGCTCTCTCAAACAGGGTATCTGCCATCTGAGGTATATTGACATTGGACTCCTGGGTTGCCTGAATCAAGTCTGTGAGGGAAAAAAAAATTAGGAGCTTCTCTAAAGACCTTTAATCTACTTACATCTCTTATCCTTAAATTTTTTTTACCCATCTGTAGAGTTCTGTGACTACCTTTTAATTTAGTTTAATTGCCACAAAATAATCGGTCATCAATTAGAAACATTAGACTTAATTTTTAGATTTAAAACACAATCTGTCCAAAACCTGTTAAAACCAGGACAGCAGGTTAAGAACAACTCACATTGGTCAATGCCATTTAGTGTTGTCCACTATTCACAAACAAGACTTGCTGCAAAACCTAGTCCTTTTTTTTACTAAATAAAATTCACCTCCCTGCCTAGTAGATGGTGATATGCACTAAGAATGATAATCGCCAAAAACAAAAGAAGAAAGTGAAAGTGGAGATTTATAGTATTAAAAAAAAAGGACTTAAATATTGATCTGTTTCTCAACCACACTTATCATATCGCTTCTGAAGATGATGATGAATTTAACCACTGGAGTATTATGGATTACTTTCATGCTGCATTTATGTGCTTCTGAAACAAAATGTTGATACCCATTCACATGCATTGTGAGGACCTACAGAGCTGAAATATTCATCTAAAACTCTTTCTTTGTGTTCAACAGAAGAAAAAAAATTCACACATCTGGGATGGCATGAGGGTGAGTAAATGGTGAGAGCATTTACATTTTTGGGTGAACTCTCCCTTTACAGTAAGCCAAATTGTAAGGCAACATTGCATGTATCCCATGAAGAGAAGGCTATCCCAGAATGTACTGCGACAAGCTTGTATAAAGAAGTAAAACCAAGAGGGCAGATAAGGAGAAAAAAATGTTGCCTATAAATATACTTTTACTAATAAGCATACTATTTCTAATATACTTATAAATTCAATACCAAATAGATAAAAATAGTTAAATAAAAAACAATAATTTATGCTTATTAGGGCAACATAATGTTTCAAGAAAGGTACCCCAATTTTGGTCTGACAGGTTGATTGTTGTCTTATAGCAACATTTGAACAGTATACTCTATTGAAATTAATGGTCAGTCAGGTCTTCAGTGCATAGTGCTATTTGTGTGCTATTTGCTGCTTATGAAAAGCAGTACATATCAGTCATTATAATTTTCCATCTCAGTTAGGATATCACCTTAGTAGACAGCTGCCTATGTAGCAAAACCCATTGGGCCATGGTATACATAAAGAGAGGTTTAGGCTCAATAATGCAGAGAAGAAGGGAACAGAACAGTTGAGGTTAATATTACAGTGCAGGCAAAAAACACAAAAGAAGACAGCATGATGGTAACTCTGGTGCACCAGCGCACTTGTCATTCAGTGTGGCATCTGACAATGCAGCAAAATATGCTAAAGGATAGCAAAGCGGAGACAAATGAGAGAGGTAGAAAGGGACAGTGAAGAAGAATAAATAGCAATAAAGACAGACACAGTCACAGACATACAGACATACATACAAATATGTACATACATACATACATACATACATACATACTGACAGATAAATAGATAGATTCTTTATCTGCTCTCTTTCTCCCTCTCTTTTTTCTTTTTATGCCACTGACTACAAGATGAAGCACACAAACAAACACACACCCACTCACAGTTTTTGATCAGCATCTGTCTCTAAGGGGATAAATGACACAGCAGCCTGCTCTCCACCCACAGGCCACACATACATTCCTTCTTTCAACATAAACTAGAATTCACAACATATTTTTTGGAAACGCAGCAGAGTCTGGGTTCAACAACAATTGTCCCTTCGCTAAGCTCCGTCCCTTTGGTTACGTTGCTCACTCTGACAAGCTTTACAGAACTTCCCATATGACTGAATTGGAGATTGCTGTGAACAGTGTGGTTTTGGACAAAATATACATGGCAGGAACGAGGAGTGAAATTTTAAAGCATATTTAACAGGGTTAAACTGCCAGTAATTTGAGTGAAAACTGTGGAGACTATGAATCAGAATTGAGGCAAATGATTATCAGTCAAAAAGAAAAGCGTAATAGGATGGTGATTATTCACCTGACAACGTTAGCTTAAGTGAACAGAACTTCTCATAAAATCTCACAATCACTATGATGCTGTAAACTCTCTATTTACTATCGCCTTTACTAGTTATTAGCTCTTAATTTGTCTTGGAGAAAATGTATGTGTCCTTGCTGATGTTACATGTTCATTTGGAAATGAGGGCTGACACAGTTTAATATATAGCATGCTCTTCTCAAGATTTATTTAAAGATTAAAAAAAATTAAAATACACTGCATGTATCTTCTCTAGGTACCTCATGTCACTATTACAAGTGACCAGGCAACATGTTTTTTTTATTTGTTTTTTTGATAATTTCTATAAAATTCTGCAAAAAATATTCAAACTCATATCACTCCCACAGACTCTCACTGAATAATGCAATCACTTGTCAGCAAAATGTGTGGACGGCAACATTTGCTAAGATAGGATTGGTCAGAAACGATTTTAAGGTGGGCTTAGCAAAGGGTCAATCGTCACAATCCTTTCATCCACATTAACAAGGACTGAAACAGTGTGTCAATAATTCTCATTTCATTCAATAGAAGATTATGATCTGATTGAGAGATTATGATGCAAATAATACAGTAATAACTGACACAGATGACTTGCATTAGTGTGTTCTCATAACATAGGAAGTTATATATTTTTAGAGGTCAAATAGCATCGAAATTCGCCAGGGGGTATTCAGGAATGCTGTGACACGGCGCCGAGCAGGCTCGCGCGTGGCTGTGTTGGGAGTCCGATTCTGTAAATGGATTTCAGGGTTTCATCATCAAATCCTGTGTAAACGGCAACGGTGGAGAAGAAATGGGAAATCTCACTTATAGATAAATCAGCCTGGCTCAGCTGAGTGAAGTATGCCGCTAGATCCATTTTTGCGGTCAGTTTTTCTGTCACATGCGAAGGAAAACACAAGAGCTGGATCTAGGCGCAGTGAAAATAGTATTTAATAAACAAAGTACAAAATAACGGAGTAAACACAGGAACAAAGAAAACATCCACAATGAGGGGAAAACACAGGAAACATCTACAATGGGGTCAGGAAACGCACAGGAGGTCAAACACATACATCAACTGACAAGTAATGAGCAAACAACAGGGCATTATATACACAAAGACTAATGAGTAAATGAAACACAGGTGGGGACAATGGAAGACAGCTGGCAGAGACAAAGGCAGGGAATTATGGGAAGTGTAGTCCATGGGGAACAGATGACAGAGGCAAAACACAGGGGAGACAACGGTGAATCATGACAACGTGTTTTTAGATGAGCGCTCGATGGGAAGAAGCAGCTTGATTTTTGTAAGGTTTGTGAATTACACCTTTTTAAATGAGATATCTGCATATTTGCAGATGGTATATAATAGAAGTTTTATTGATATTTGCCTTTTATCATTAGATAAGTTACAGGAAACTGTTGAGGAGACACTGTTAGAAAACGTGCTTTAGAGGTAAATAAATGAGCGCTCCACAGAATGCTGGATCTGCTGAAGTTGTGTGAGATTTGTTTATTACATCCGTTTAAACGAGATATGCGCATATTTGCAGACGGTATATGATATTATTTTTATTGATATTTGCCTTTTTATCATTAGATAAGATGTAGACAAAAAAGTTAGTTCAAAAAACTTTTGAGGAGAGAGAGGGAGAATGAAAAACGCGAGCACATTAACATTATGAGCTCAAACGAGTCAGTTGAGGCTCTGATATGCGGACCATTTAAATGAGACTGTATTGCACTGTTGTCTGTTATTGTAGTAACATGATGGCATGTAACAACAAAACAAACTGTGACTGGTCATTTACATGTCACAGTTGCTTCACATGCAAGCAGGCTATTTTCGGCACCCTCAAGAAACAAATCGGCCAAAGGCGAAAATGTATCGGCCGATGATGATCAAAATCTGAATCTAATCGAGAACTTGTGAATCGGAATCGAATTGGGAAATCTGTATCAATACCCAGCGCTAGTTAGCTTTGAGGTCATCTATTTGCAAGTGTACTGCTAGGCTAAACATTGACTAAATTAACTTTTAGCAGATATACACATTTAAAATGTAGTCATCCTCTTCCAGGAAAATAGACCAAGAATTTTGACGACCTATCTTGCACTACACAGCTTTTTGTCCAATCAAATGCTCTCTAGAATGAGAATGTCCCTCCCCAATACACCCTTTATCTGACTAGTAAGTAGTAAATCACGGTTCATGGCTGTGATGTAGCTAAAGCCAAATGGCTATTGGAAAGCTCTTCAGTAAGTCCTACCCAAACATCCTATTTGAATAGGAAATACATCAAACACAGAAGATCTGAAACGTCATGCTGTATGAAACCTTAATGCACATTACCACAGCTTGAGGGGATGAAATTGGTAAGAATCACCTGACCTAAAAACAAACATTTCCGAGTGTTTCTGTTAGTAGGCAACAGGCCAAATGGCTTCTTGAATATCTGTAAACAGTAGCTCTGGCTTAGCCTTCGCTTCCTGAATTATTTATGTAGAGAGGTTGGGCAATAAAAGACAGAGAGAGAGAGAGAGAGAGAGAGAGAGAGAAAACACCTTGTGTATCAGAAAAACTGCAACACACACACACACATGCTAAGAGAGGGCAGCAGTCAAACTGGCAGTAATTGCAGGGCTTGTAGAGGCATCCTGGCTGAGCTCGTAAGGAGCAGCTGCACTGATATCTCATATAGCAGTCCAACAAAACTATCCTGCACTCACAGGCTCTGTGGTCCCAAACTATTATTGACAGTATGCTTGGCCCACAGGCCACTTTCCATGTTCAATATCAGAAGCTGATTACAATTTAAGTTACCGCCTCAAGTCTGGTCCATGGGCCACCAAATCACACACACAAAAACACTTTTTTTTTCTTTTTTTTCTATACTGAGCTAGATTTTTCCTAACCCCTAACCTGCCCCTAAACCTAACCCTCACACAAACCTTTCTGCATTTGTATATTTTAATTAAAAGATTATTTCCTATATTTTAATATGTCATTTTTCTTGGGGGGAATTTGTTGGCTGATGCTCACAATAAGATCTGACATACACGAACATAGTGTTTTTTTTATAAATGACACCTTTTACAGTGATGTTTTTTTACTTCTTTGAAAAGCATAGATGAGTTCAAATTTCAAACAACTGACTAGGCATGTCACGGTATTCAGTAATACAGTAATTAACATGCAGGATATTGTTATCGTGGAGTCCGTGGACACTTCAAAATACCGTAAATAATTATTGATAACCTTTTAGACAAATAGCACAGTAGTTTTTTTCCATCAACAAATCAAGAGTCACAACATTGTGTATATTCGGCATAAATGACACAAGCGCACTCTGATGTAAACAAAACCAAATTGGACGAGAAGCATGGCTGAAGGAGGGACTGTTGGTTGAAGATGGTTTTCCTTTGTGTAAAACATGAGACAGAAAAGTGACAGCAAAACAATCATCCTATGCAATTCAGCGTGATAAAGTTGTGGCAATTGTACACGTTTTTTTCAATCTGAGAGACAACACTTCAACTACACTGTAAAAAAATATAATTTTTTTTACAGTTTTTACCAATACATTTAATTTTTTTTACCTGTGTTTCAAAATTACAGGAAAATGTATTCAAATTACAAGAATAAACAATAAATGTTTATTGAAATGTGTCATGTGACACAAAAAACAAAACAAAAAATCGGTATAAATGAAATACATTAAATATCCGTGTGGCATGGGGAGCGTGGTCATGTGTTGGTCTTCGGGAGAGAGAGAGAGCGGTAAGCCTCCTCACCTGGTTCACAATTATCCCTAACACCTGTCTCTCTTTATAGTGATTCGGAGGGAGACCAAAAAGGCACACCAGAGCATCAGTGGGGGAGAGAGTGAACGGAAAGCATGACAGACCGGACTAAGGGAATTGAGAGTGCTTTTGGGGCGGCTGTGACTCAGGAGGTAGAGCGGGTTAGCGGTTCGATTCCTGGCCCACATGACTCCACATGCCGAAGTGTCCTTGGGCAAGACACTGAACACCCAAGTTGCTCCCAATGACAGGTTAGCGCCTTGCATGGCAGCTCTGCTTTCATTGGTGTGTGAATGTGTGTGTATGTGTGTGAATGGGTGAATGAGTCCTAGTGTAAAGTGCTTTGAAAACCGCTAAGGATAAAAAAGCACTATATAAGTGCAGACCATTTACCATTTCATTTATTTGACAAAGTTAATTTATGTTATCAACGGTTACCTCTGATTGCTTGCTTAAGAAAAAAACGATTAAAAGAGACTGGCCTTGAACCTGTTTTGTTGTCTCCTGACTCCTCCATTGGCCACAAACTAAGATCCCATTACAATTAGTTTTTAACGGCTTTTAAATTACAATTTTTACCAAACTAACCATAAAAATAAAGTATTATTTATTGACAAAAGTAGCATAATGTTCTCTAATTTTACAAAAAAATGCCGATATATCACTGTCAAACACATAAAAATACTGTAATTAATACATTTAAAAATGTATAATTGCAAGAAAATATATGACTAAAGAAATAAATATTTTGTCATTTTAAATGCATATTTTAAATACATAAATTGAAGAAAAAAAACAGGTATTAACTATCCTATGAGACAGTTAAAAAGAAAATCAGATTTTGACTCACTTTATCATTAAATTTGCATTAATTTAAAGATTTTATTGTTGCATATAAGTGCATTTCAGTTAATAACTGTGTTTTCTCTGTTATGCTAATTCCAGCATACAGACCGCTCGTCAGACGCACAAAACAGCTTCAGAAGCAGGTGAATACCTGGCCAGCAGGAGCCATCTCTGCTCTTCAGGACTGTTTTGAGTGTACTGACTGGCACATGTTCAGGGAGGCCAACTTGGGGGAATACACAGAATCAGTGACCAGCTACATCAACAAGTGCATTGATAATGTCACTTTCTCCAAGACCATCACCACACGTTCCAACCAGAAGCCGTGGATGACTGCGGAGGTGCATGCGCTGCTGAGGACCCGAGACTCCACCTTCAGAGCAGGCGACAAGGCAGCCCTAAGAACAGCGAGGGCCAAACTGTCCCGCAGCAATGCACAGCTCGAATCACATCAAGTTCGCCGATGACACGACCATGGTGGGTCTCATCAGCAAGAACGACGAGTCCACATACAGAGAGGAGGTGCAGTGGCTAAGGGACTGGTGTAGAGCCAACAACCTGTCTCTGAATGTCGACAAAACAAAAGAGATGGTTGTTGACTTTAGGGGAGCACAGAGTGACCACTCTCTGCTGAACATCGACGGCTCCTATGTGGAGATCGTCAAGAGCACCAAATTCCTTGGTGTCACCTGGCAGAGAACTCACCTGGACCCTCAACACCAGCTCTATTACCAAGAATGTCCAGCAGCGTCTCTACTTTCTTCGAAGGCTGAGGAAAGCACATCTCCCACCCCCCATCCTCACTAAATTCTATAGAGGGACTATTGAGAGCATCCTGAGCAGCTGCATCACTGCCTGGTTTCGGACTTGCACCGTTTTGGACCGCAAAGCCCTGCAGGGGATATTGAGGACAGCTGAGAAGATCATCGGGGTCTCTCTTCCCTACATCATAGGCATTTACAAAAAACACTGCATCCGCAAAGCCACCAGCATTGTGGACGACCCCTCACACCCCTCACACAAACTCTTCACAGTCCTGCCATCTGACAAGAGGTACCGAAGCATTCGGGCCCTCATGACCAGAATGTGTAACAGCTTCTTCCCCCAAGCCATCAGACTCCTCAGATTGAAATGTAAGATTAATGACTAATGTCTTTTGAAGTTCATCCTGGATAAACTGCAGAAGTTCACATAGATGCATATTCCTTCATTAGTTGGCCATTAATTGACAGTCGATGTATTCCATTTTAAGAGTGTAGTCCCTCCTTAGACCAAGGTGATGCAGGCAGAGATCAGTGAGGTTCAGCACAGTTCAACCGGCTGCATTTAGTTGTCATCACCCAGAGCATGCATGCATATGTATATTTCATGATTCATGATAATATCTCCCAGGGGAAGTATATATATATATATATATATATATATATATATTGTGGCTAAAACTGATCCCTGTGGCACTCCATACTTAACTTTTGATTGTACTATACCTCATTTACACAAAGTGATAGCCATCTGCTAAATAGGACATAAACCATGCTAATGCAAGTCCACAAATGTCAACATAATTCTCAATCCTATTCAAGAGAATGTCGTAATCTGTGGTGTTGAAGGCAGCACTAAGATCTAAAAGCACTAGAAGAGAATTGCAGCCGCGATCAGATAAGAGCAAGTAATTTGTAACTCTGATAAGTGCAGTCTCTGTACTGTGATGGGGCCTAAATCCTGACTGAAATTGTTCACATATAATATTTCTCTGTAGAAATGAACATAGTTGGGAGGACACTACCTTTTCTAGTATTTTCAACACAAATGGGAGATTTAAAATCTGCCACTAACTAGCCAATTCTCCAGGATCAAGCTGTGGCTTCTTAATAAGCCATTTTAAAGTTTCTTGGAAAATGTCATAAGGATAGCGAGGAGTTAATCATATTAAAAAGAGGTTCTGAGATTACAGGCAATATCTCTTTTAAGAGCTTAGTTGGTATTGGATCTGTTGTGGCTTTTGATGTTTCTGTAAGTTTTGTTAGCTCTTCATGACCTATGACAGCAAAGGATTGAAGTTGCTTCAGAGGAAAATTATGAGCCACTGTTTTCTGAGGTACTGTGACAGACGATTGCATAATTCAGATTTTATTTCTGATGATTTCAATTTTATTGGTTAAGAAATACATGAAGTCATTACTTTTGTGCTGAGACTAAATATCTGTTTCAGTCGAGGCTTTATTGAATAAACATACCATAAATGTCCTAAATTGCAATAAATGCACTGAAGAAACTCTTAGGATTGTTGTGGTATGAGTTTGCAAATATATGCTGAGATGGCAGCTTTAAGTGCCTGTCTGTAGCTACAGACACTATCCTTCCATGCACAGCAAAATACCTCTAATTTTGTATTCTTCCACTTGCGCTCCTTTTTCTCAGCTGCACTCTTGATAGTATGAGTGTGATCATTTTACCATGGTGCTGGGCTTTTTTCTTTAATTTTCTTTAATTGAAGGGGGTGACACTATCAAGAGTGCTAGAGAAGACTGTATTTATATTTTCTGTTGTTACTTCAAGTTCTTCTAGACTTTTTGGCTTACTAAGTATATGAGATAAATCTGGAAGATTATTAGTGAAGTTATCTTTAGTGGTCGAAAGAATAGTTCTACCTGAATGATAGCATGGTGTAGATTGAGTAAGATTAGCTGATCGCAGCATACAAGAGACGAGGTTATGATCAGAGATGTCGTCGCTCTGCTGCAGAATTTCTATAGTATCAACAACTCCATGTGACAGAATTAAATCTAGCATATGATTATGTTGAAGAGATGGTCCTGTTACATTTTGTCTGACTCAAAGAAAGTTGAGAATATCGATAAATTCTAATCCCAATGTGATGTTTTCATTATCTATGTGAATGTTGAAGTCGCCAACAATTAAAGCTCTATCTACACTGATAGAAAATTTTCAAATTCACCAAGGAAATCAGAATACGGCCCGGGTGATCTATATATTAAAGCAAGGGAAAAAGACAACAGAGTTAGTCAAATGCTATCACTATTAATACTATGAGCCAAATTACTATTGAGGAAAGCAGCATCTTCACTGAAGGGATGGAGTCTGTCTCACTTTAGCAGGTCAGGTCAACCCCAAAAACATTCCTTTGATATTCTCCAGACACCACTCAAACATCCAGCCATTCAGTGGCACTAATCTACTATAAACCTTGTCACCACGATGAGCAGGGAGGGGGCCAGAACATATTACAGTGTCTAACATCTTTTTTGCAAGTTCACACACCTCTTTAACATTATCTCTAGTGATCTCCCACTGGCAAAGCCAGACATCATTAGTGCCCAAGCCCCAGAAATGCATTTAACAATAGTGTCTGTTGTCTCTGTTATCACATTCCTTACAATAAAATCTCACATAACAAGAGCACTTTCAACATGATTCTCAGTGAGTACATTACTGAGTGGGGAGAATTGATTGGAAACCCAAACAGGAACGGGAGAGTGGTGTCACTTTGCTGATTTGTATGCTGCCGAGACGTCACCCAAACGCCCTCCTGTGGGTGCTCTACAGGCAGAACCAAAGTGTGCGTGATGCTCGCTGTTCTACCTGCATCTGAAACGGTTATCTCTTGGCTTCTCTTTCTCACTGACCTCCACTAGTGTTCGGATGCGTGTCTATCTCATTAATCTTCTCCGTCAGCCTGACTAATTCCTATATATTTATCACATGTAAATCCCTCTGCTGAAGGAAGAAGCTATAGTAAACATGTGGCATGTAATGCAAGAAGAAATAACATGAGCGGAAGACATGTCTTACCGCAATTGTTTGTTGTTTGTTCTTGAGCAGTGATGGTTTGAGAATAATGTGAATCCCTCACGCAATTGTTTACTGTTGTCGTGGAGGTTCCTGATCAGCAGATGTTTGAGATTGATGCAATAATCCGTGTAAAACACAGAGGATAAAACGAATGCATGCAGTCGAAATGTGAGATGTAAACAAGTGGAAAAAAAGAAAATGGGTGCGCGTGGTAATATACATGCTGTTGAAACTGTAGAAAAGTATGGAAAAAACAAAGCATGTGGTAAAATGGTAAAGGATAAAAATTAACTTAGAGAAATAAGCAATGCTAAGTAGGCTAGCAAGCTGCAAGAACTCAATATAGAGATCGTTCAAACGAAGATCGCGGTGCATCAGAAAATCTATATTTTTACCCACACCCATACTGTGATAAAAGAGCAATTATCGTGATGTGAAAATTTTATACCATCAAATACCAGTGCTGATTCAGCGACAAACAAAATCCCCAAAACATGACAGCTAGTTTATATGTTTACAGGTTATGCCATTTAAATGCAAACCATCAATAATTATGTTTACATGCACAGTTGTAATCAAGTTGCAGAGCTGCAGTCTTCACATATCTGTAGGCTATACATGACACAATGCTTAATCGAATATTTGAAGGAAGAAAGTCAGCCGAGGAAGTGTTAAATACATATCAAGCATCACAACTGCCTTTCGAAACATGTACATAACACCAAGGCCAGTGGTAGTCAGAACATGTACACATGCTGGACAAAGCCAAGCTACAATCATATTATTTAGGTCTGTTAGTCAAACTTCGCAAAAATCTGACTGGTTTGATTTCATCATGAATAAAGCATTTACATAAAATTTTGAATATATGAATTATTGTTTTACTCGGACTGAAATCAAACATTTAAAGAGTGGAAGAAAACGCATTCGGAGGCAACATAAAAAAAGCCCTAGAACATAGAGCAAAGTGTTAAAATACTCTTACTTTAGACATTCAATTAAACTTTTGTGGTGTCATTTCAAAGTTATTTTTATCTATACTGTAAATGCTGTTGTGGATTAGTTGCATCATGCATTTATGTATGTGGAGATCCATTTTACAAACTAAACACCAACATTATGTATCATGCCATGTGTTAAAAAGCACAGAACAGTCGGCTGCTAAGCCAGTAATTTTCACTCCTCTGAAGACATGAGTAGGAGGAGAGACAGAAATGTTAAAAAAGCCTGTTTCCCTGGCAACTGCAGCACTTAAGTCTGGTGTCCGGAAACCAGGTCTTCTTTGTTAAATATTAAGACATGTCAACATTTAATTAGAAAATGTACGCAGCCATGGAGCGAAACGAGGCCAGTTAAAAGCTTGTTAAAATTGTGTGTCCTTCTAATAGATTTTAACTTTTGAATGTAAGATAAATTCCCAACCACTTCCATTTCCAACGGCATGTGTGCACAGGCAGCTTCAAACAGCAGCTTGTGACTCAACACTTGACAGTATGCACAAATGCACTTGAACTTAATAAAGACAATTAAGTTTGTAGGGCAAACTGTCAAGTGAGTAATGATATTTAATCAAGAAAAGATAAGGGAACAAAATGTTCATCATATATACATTTACACTTGCCATAGAGTACCCTTAAAGGATAGTTCCCAAATTAAAAATGTATCATGTACTCAACTTCATCATTCCAATCTCTGTATGACTTTCTTTCATTTGTGGAACATAAAACAAAAAATTATTTAGAGACAGTCACCATTCTCTTTCACTGTCTGGAAAATGAAATGAAAGTGAAGGATGATTGAGGCCGTTATTCTCAAACATCTTTTGTGTTCCATGGGAGAAATAAGTCACACAAAACACATTTTTTGTGTTTAATTGTTTAACTTAGTTTAACTGTTCAGTAATTTTATTGAACTACAAACTCTGCTTTGAAATTTTGTCAAATGTGATCATTTTATTTCAAAGCACTAAAACTTAAAATGTATTCTAAAAATAAAACCATTTGAAACATTTCATGCCCTGTGGGGTCTTCTGCTGTTGTAGCCCATCCGCCTCAATGTTTGACATGTTGTGCATTCTGTGATGCTATTCTGCTAACTACAATTGTACAGAGTGGTTATCTGAGTTACTGTTGCCTTTTTCAGCTCGAACCATTTGTGCCATTCTACGTTGACCTCTCTTATCAACAAGGCATTTCCGTCCGCAGAACTGCCGCTCACTGGTTTTATCTTTTTGCCACCATTCTAGGCAACTTTAGAGACTGTTGTGAGTGAAAATCCCAAGAGATCAGCAGTTACAGAAATACTCAAACCAGCCTGTCTTGCACCAACAAACTAAAATATCCTATTCTGATGGTTGATGTGAACATTAAGTGAAGATCCTGACCCATATCTGCATGATTTTATGCATTGCTGCCAAATGATTGGCTGATTAGATAATCGCAAGAATAAGTAGGTGTACAGGTGTTTCTAATAAAGTCCTCAGTGAGTGTATATAATACAATATAAACATCAATATAAACAAATAGAAAACCTTGTTTCGTTTCTTTTATGCTCTTTTAGTAGATATAGTGTTTATTGTGTAGTTATTTATCTTAATTAGAAGCTATATTCTGTGGCAAGATGCTAAATTGTATGACCATATAATTTATTTAATGTCACACCATACTACGTTTAATTTGTTCAGGTCAATCTGTGGCCTAATTTAAATTAGCTAGTGTCCTTGCAGCATGCCCAAAGCTACATCATCAATGCAATTTTGGGTGAACAGTGTCACACCATATGGCACAAAAAAACTGACCATGTACTCACAGCTCTGCAAAGTCATTTTATTTCATTTTACAATAGTGAAAGACACAATCTGATATTGCTGCGAGTGTAGGGCTATTATTGACACTATAAACAACAAAGTGATACTTCAAACTACTGTACAACCATGCTTCCATACAGTACTTCATGGTAAAGTGTTAGTGGATACCATCAATGAAGTTTCGTGTAACCAACAGTTACCTGCTTTGTGTCCCAATGCAAGCCTGTACAATGATGAGAGTGCACCATCATCTTAGCATGCTAAATTTCATTGCACTGTACAAATCTTTGTGCATCTGTTTCTCTGCTTAAATTTCCAGTATGCTATCTAATTTAGCTTGTACAGTACAAGAACATCTAACTGTGTTTAACTGAAATAAGTGCTCTTAAACTTGCAGAATATGTGTGATATATGCAAAAACAGCCATATTCCGCTGCACATGAATGGAGCTTGAAAAGCTCTCTTTATTAATAGTTCTCTCCCTCGAGCAAAAAACAGAGAGAATGCCCATGTGCCCTCACTGGCAAGCAGTGTGGCAACGTAGCATCCAAGAAGAAACCAGTGTAAACCAGACTGTACAGGAGGCACAAAATCATAAATATAACATACATTTCTTTGTGTACTAGCCTGTACAGCCATTAACTTACAAATAACCACAATTTAAACCATTTAGAAAAGCTGTGAATTTGAAAAAAGACAATTTTTCCTTTCTCACACATTTAAGTTATTACATTTAGCTGTGTGTTCTGCATCGCAATACAGTACATTAAGATTTAATAGAAGTTCAGACTGAATATCATCCTTTACACCCAGTCATAACTCCCTTTATTATACAATTTAGTGATAATTTTGAAGAAAAAACAGTCCAATAATAAACCTCTTGCTCAGAATTCCTCTTTTTTTATTTCCTGTAATAGCCCTTGAGCCAGTGTTGCTCTCCTATCCAAATTGTTTATTGTAGGGCTTTTAATTTTGCTTATGTTCACAAATAGAAAAGCCTTTAAACATCTCTAAACATCAGATTAATATAATTGTGAAATTATAATCTCAGTGTTCTATTTAACCTCTCCAAACTAATATGGAGTCCTTCAACCAATCCAGCACATACCCTTCCCCCTTTAGACATATCTTGCTCTTGCATGGCATGTAAAATATCAATCTGTTTGACTACTCTTCCAGTGTGAGAATCGGGCCTAATCTGAAATGGCAGACTCTGTCCATGTCCATGAAATGCACTCTGCTCTCCATCTTGAGATCAGGGTTCCTGGGGGCCCAGCAGTGTGGTTAGGCAGATTACACAGGAAACACATCTCTGCCTGCATTATTCATTGCACAGCAGTGTACTAACAGCACCCATTGCTGCCATGTACATGGCTGCCAGTTTCCTGATTAAATGGCTGACAAATTTAGCACTTTCACCACTAATCAAGAAGCACCACAAACATCTGTTCAATGAATGGACAAACATCTCTTGCTACACTTGAGTGTAAATATGAGTGTGTGATTGTGTGTTAATGCAATTTACTACAAAATAGAGTGGAGTTAACTACTAATTTTCCAAGTTTTAACTCAGCTACACAATGACTAATGCACAATGAATAAGATTCCAAGGACACAGTGACCTTGTGTGTGGGGGGGAGGGGTATGTGTAAATTCAGTTGCTGTAGACGGTTTACCCTGTCCAAGGTGCTGAAAGTCAGCCAGTTTCATATGCCGCTGTATCGTGATTGGCTGAAAGCCTTATTTTCATATTGTTACATCAGAGCACTGTTGATTTCCTTTACTGAGTAACATCAGTGCAGCACTAGCTTTCACTCTACTACTTTTACATGCTGCACAGTACTGCTAATGTTGTACAATTTGATTTGTAGTTGCTGAAAGAAATGGATGGAAAGAGGGAGCTAGTGACTGACAAACAGAAAGAGATAAAGAGAAAGAAGAGGGAGTAAGACAGACCTAGACTGATTCAGAGACGCCCAGAAATACAGTATTCATCTTAGTTAGACCACACTATTCACTCTTGATGTGCTAAATTTGCTGTATTTGACATCTACAGCAAAAAGCTAGAATAAAATGTAAGCACTGATTAACACATTAATGCCCAGATTTTCCCATAAAAGACTACACTGGAACACAAGAGGAGAAATTTGAAGAATGCTGATGCTGCTCTTTCACATTCATTAAAAGGGAATGGGGACTGAGGCATCAAACTGTGGGTAAAAGATTTTTGGGTGAAATAGTCCTTTAATATCCTGCAACTTTGCATTATATCATATCTGCAACTTGTCTTTATAAAGAAACTCCTATAGAAACCTATGTAAAGAGTGAGATAATAAGGGCTTAAGTTCCCAGGTGTATTTCTGAGAAACTACCCAGAAATGGAAGCATACATAAAACACCACGACAAGACACATGACAGTATCTCGCAAGTTCTCAAAAAAATTTTTTACTGATATTAATGAAATAAATGTCCTGAGATATGGTCTCACTGGTCTTTGTGACAACTCTAGTCTCTGTAAACAGCACACAAAAATGTGTCCGCTTACCACGGACAATGGCGCTTTCTGCCTGTTAATCATTTTGCGCATCCTCAGTATTGTAGATGCAACGAATTATTGAGGCTTAATGCCATTTTTGTGCCATGTTGCTCATAGCAGTTGTCAGTTGATGACGCCATTTTGCTGCTGTTGTTTTTTACAACAGTTTCTGCTTGATATCAATCTCAATAAGCTCATTTGGAATCTTTGGAGAGCACAGTTTTTGAAAAGGGGGCATGGGTAATCCAATGACTCAGCTTGGGTAAATTCTAGAATGGCTAAAATCGCTTATAGCACTTTTAAGCTGTAAGAGAAACTTCCTAAATCAGCACTTGGTTGAAATGCTACCCTGGTGCCCTCAGTCTCTTTATTTGTCTTGAGAGACTCGGATGAATGATTTCCCCCTCCCCATAGTGACTCCCGTTTGGCAAAGAACTTATCAGAGCGTTAGAATCAGTCATATATCTCTCTCATTAGACATAATGAATATCTATCAATATTATGTTTAAACTGAAGAGTGATATGGTCTGAGCTTGACACTCTGCCCAGTTTGTCTGGCCCCACATGGCCATTCTTTCCCCATTCTTTGTCTCCAAAAATAGCATCAACAAGGATTAATAATGCTCTGATACAGCTGGCTGATACACGCTTGAAGAACCAGATACCTATGAATATTTTTCATTCCATTCCCTTGATTATAGTTGGCTGACTCATCAATAAAAAAAATCATGTGCATCCAGAATGTGATGATGCAGAAAAAACCCAGGACTGACAAAATAACTACTCACCAGCGTCACAAACAACATTAGCTGCATTTCCACTATCAGGCCAAATGAGGGCATGCCAGTGCCAATTGCGTTCCCACTGTCAATTCCGGGGCTTCATCATTCCTCATCAGGGCTTCCTGGGGAACAACACCCATTTACCCTTGGGCCCAAAAAGGCCAACTGGGGATTGAGGCGGGGTCAATGTCAAAGGCAGAGTTTCGCTGAGTCAAGTCAGAGGTTTCAGCACCAAGATACTAATTTTACAATATTTAATTTCTAGTTACCAGCTTACCTCAACAGATCAAGAGAGAATGGAGAATTGTCAGTACTGGTCAGTAGATTAAATCAGGGCTCTTCTGAATATTTGGGTTAAAGAAAATGTGCAATATATGGTCAGTGGCATCTGCTGAAAAGAAGATGTGATTAAGTTGGTCACAGAACTTTCTAAGTTGTGTATCCAGCGTACAATGATACAGGCTCAGGGATTCATTTAGAGAGCTAGTTAGCCTCCAGAGTCTGATACCTCAGCTTGAATTCCTCTCTTGCTTGTGAAATGGGCAGGGTGTGTGACGCTGGCTCCTGGGCAGTGTATTAAGGGTGGGTTTTCGGGCAACACAGCGGGGCCATTGGTTGGAATGCAGATCAATTTGGCCCTGGCTGACCAGTTTGGCTCACACTAGACCGACAGTGGAAAAGTGTCTATTATGTTCACATTTAATCCTGATCATTGACCATCCTGACATTGCTAGCATTGAAAGTAGAATTGTTTGTTTTCCACAAAGATAAATGAATGCCACTACATTAGATAACAACATAATCTAAACAAAGCAAGTGCTATTTATTTTAAAGAAAGGTAGTAACATGTTTCACACAAAACATTTCACAAACAGAAGTATGTCTCTTGAGGGAAACTGATTTCATACTTTCACAAAAACTACCTTGGGATCAGTTGGTTAAATGCAATTGCAAAAATGGCTTATAAAAGTGAAGTTACTTCTGACAAAATGTCTACTATCATTTGTTTGCAGATGCCATTTAGTTTGAGATTTTTTTATCTAATGCAATGACATTCATACATTTTATGAATGAAAGTGTCACTTAAGTGTTCAAATACACTTTGGGGCGACTATGGATCTTCTGATTCTTCTGGTGTCCCTTTATTAGGCAGATAGTTCCACAAATAGAGGCTTGATTTAATGCAGCATTCAGAATGCCCAAAATATGCCTTTAGAAAACTCTTTCTATCCCCAAAAACACCTAAACATACTCACACATCTGTTCTTTCTTCCTTGCCTTAGGAAATCAAATTAATGCAATGTTTATACTGTATGGCCCAGTGAGGGTTTGGAATCATCAGAAGTGAGGTGAGAAAAATAGGCTCTTCATGCCCCAATTCAGCAACACAATCTTTCCAGACTCCCACACGGGCTTGCCACCTTCCTGCTGTACTCTGAGACCTGTTATTGTTTTTGAGACTATTACTGCTTCTGTTTAATCTTTCTGATATATCCATGTAGTAAAATGTAAAACACACTGATTTCATCATTATGCTCATCCTCTCGCACTCGCACTTTTTAGTTACAAAACAGCATGTTATGACAAGAAAATGTGCACAACCGGTGTTTTGAGACCAGCAAAGAGGAGACAAAAGACATCTGAATTTCAATGGAAATATGATACTTCACAATACTGACATTGTACACAATGGGAGGTAAACTGATGAGTCAGCACATTAAGGGACATTAAAGAAATTCCTGGCACATAGTGTATTATTTCCAGGTGGTTAAGATGACTGAAAGCAGCAATAAGAGTGAGCTCAATGATGCACACAAAATAAAACTGATCAAAATAAAACTTGCTTGGACAATCACAAACTATGATTGTCATTTTGTCCTGAGCCATGCAGTTTTGTTTCTTAACTATCTCTGGTTTAATTGACATTTTCTGGTGTCCAATGCTCCTCTGAGATATATGTGGGTGTGTCACTATGCTTAGGAGCCTGGGACACCTGCCACAAATGGAAAGCCTTTTGTGATGCTGATCAAGACTGTTTGAAAGCCATTGATTTAAGGGCCCGACAGAAGCACAATGTGCCAGATTTCAAAGAGACAGTGCTCAAATTTCAACATGGGCCTATTTAAAAAACCTGGTAGACAATTTCCAATACTATATTCACTTTCAATGCATATAAAATGCACTTTAATACACATTTAAATGGTTCAATTCTTATTTCAGATCATCATTTAAATTTGAGAGATGGCTAGTCTATTTTGTGCAGTCCAAGACTTAGAAATTCATCATTCACTACTAGAGGTCTAAGTAAACAACAGGCATATTTTTCAATCTGTAGTTTAGGTGGGGAAATTCAAAATTTTACATGCACATGTTGAGATCTTGAGTTTAAAACTTCAGAATATCAAAGGGTCACCTGCAAATGTTCCTCTTTTCAACAATTCACCCCCCAAAAAATAATTGATAAGTCCCAATCATTTAAAGGGTTACTTCAGCCAAAATATTTAAATCCTCCCATCATTTACTCACCCTCATGCCATCCCAGATGTGTATGACTTTCTTCTGCAGAACACATACAATAAGATTTTTAGAATATCTCAGCTCTGCATGTCCATACAATGGAAGTAAATGGTGATAAAATTTGGACGCTCCAAAAAGCACCTACAAAAAGCTCCTGTAAAAGTCGAAAAAAGGTAGTCCATATAAGACTCCAGTGGTTTAATCCATGTATTTTGAAGCGATCCAATTGGTTTTGGGTAAGAACAGACCAAAACTATTACTCAATTTTTACTGTACAATTTGCCATTGCAGTCTCTAGACACATTGATGATTTCAAGCTCGATTACACTTTCCTAGTGCTTGACACATGTGCAGAAAACTAAATGGCACTAGGAAGTGTAATCGAGCTTAAAAATCATGATCGCCAAAGATTTATGGTTAAAAAAGGAGTTACATTTTGGTCTGTTCTCACCCAAAACTGATTCGATCATTTCAGAAGACAAGACAAGTCATATGGACAACTATTATGCTGCCTTAATTAGCTTTTTGGAGTTTCCAAATTTTGGTCACCATTTACTTGCGTTGTGTGGTAGAAAGAAAGTCATACACACCTGGGATGGCATGACTGAGTAAATGATGAGAGAATTTTCATTTTTGGGACAACAATTCCTTTAATGCTCACGGTGACATCCTCAACTTTGACCTGTGAATGAAAAATGTATAATTCAGCTGGGGTGAATCTGAGAGGCAGGGAAAGCACAGAACCATGCTCGACCACATCACTGAAGTGCAATTACATTAAATTTGGAACATAGGAAAGACCTATAACATAAAAAGTTACAGTCACCACATATATCTTGTGTTTAAAGAGTAATATGAATGCTATAAATGATTAATATTTAGAGAGTATGTATATGAAAATGCATTTTACAAATGCACGACATGGAATAGTGTGAAGAAAAGTCTGATTCAATGCACAGTGGAAGGTAGCCATGTTATGTACTCATTCTTGTGTCTCTCTACTTAGTGACAGACACGCTGTGAAATGTGGGCCCATTAGTCACAAAGCTACTGCAAAGCTATAGCATATTTCCTTCAATACTGGCACCATAACAGCATGGTAGGCCTCTCTACCCCATCCAGTGGCATTTGATGACCTTTGAGGAGTCATGATGGAAAAACTGGGTTAAACATTGTGTGCAGGTGTGTGGATATACAGGGCACAGTAATAATAATAAAATGAGTATTGAATATTATTTAGTGATATCAAAAAGGGGTAACAAGGCCAATAGACTGACAGAGAAAAAGCATGAAAAATCTCAGAGGTGTAATCTGAGCCTGAACCCACTTACATTCGAGATGTTTCTTCTTTGGTGCCATCACCTCATGAGTGGTCGCTTTACACACGGCTCGGGCCACCTCGGATCCCGTGAGGCTGTACTGCGCCGCGGCGATGCGGTCCGTCAAAGTCTGACCCGACATCTTCCTTCTGTGGCGGTAAACTTAAAGAATCAAACGTCCCTGTCCCGTATAAAGAGACTCGTCGACTTGTTACAAAGCGTCCACCTACACACCTTAAACTGAGGCCTTTTAAATGGATTCTCAACCTCAATTTAATATAATATTATAGTGTTATTTTTATGCAGGCCAACCTGGGATGGAATCTTTACCATGGATGATGACCAAGATTCCGTTTCATGTATAGTACAAATATTAAATGGCCAAACCTAGAATAATACTACCGTCCGGCTTCTGTATTACTACATGAAATATTTCAGGTCAACGCCTGCGTATTACAACGCTATCTATTCGCCTCGTGGGGGTGCGGGATCACGTAAGTGAGGCGTAACGACAATTTCAACCGCAAATAATTGCTTAAAAAGAGTCAACCTTGAGCTTCGAGGTTATAAAAGGCTATTTGTATAAAGTCTTCAAAGATATTCCTTGTTTTTTTTTTTGCGCGTTGTCTCTGAGGAGGCTGATACGATGATGATGATGATGATGGCTCGCTTCAAATGATGCTCGGCTCGAACATTTGTCTTTCTCTCCTCCAGATCAAAGATTAATCTGCCCGTTAAACCCCCGCTGGATGTTCAGTCACCCAAACCTTCAAACTGCTTCCGTTGTTCTCCTCATCTCTAAATAAACGTTCTCCGTCCTTTTCATTCACCCTGTGGCTATGTCCAGTATCGGACAAATGCTGAACAAGGAGGATGAAATGCTGCGATAACGTGAAGTCCGTGCTGGAGTCAGTATGCATGTATTTATTTATTTATTTGCGGTATCACTCCGCCCCCGCGCGCATGAGTCAGGTCAACGTTGTTAAAAACCCAGATTGCGTTTTACTATCTGCGCCCATTGAGCGTCATGAAGGGGCCGTTCACACCGAACGTGTTTAAAAATCGTCCAGTCGTTTTTTAGCGTCTCGCGCTGGAGATTAGCGTTTTTAGACCAATCTTGAGACCCTTTTTTTTTTTTAGCGCAAGAACGCGTTCGGTCTGAAAGAAAAAGCTAGACGAAGCGCAACGCATGCAACGGAACTCACGAGTCTCGATACGCGCTTTTTAAAAGTTTAAGTTCTTTTGTCAAACCAATATTTTGACGTAGGCTGCTACGTTTGGTACCCAAGTATACCTTTATTTAATGAAGGAAAAATAGCTGCTGTGCACATAAATCATTTCTGATTTATTCTCTTTTAGTCTCATCCTCTGATATGCAACAATATATATACAGTACATATATATATATATATTAGGACTGGCAATCGATTACAATTTTTAATCAGATTAATTACATGGTGTCCATTTAATCACATTTAATCGCATATACAAATATTTGCTGAGAAAGCCCCTCATATAACAATAATTCAATATATAATGATGACATTTTACATAGTTATCTTTATATATTTATAAATTAATATATATAAATAAAAAAAATTCAGATAATTAAAATGCAATCATCATTAATAAGACAATACAAAAAGAGGCTTTAGAATACAATTTATTGTTTACTACCATATTATTGAACATAAACCAATCATTGGCATACAGTTCACAGTTTCCATTTCAAAAAGTGAATTTGTCAATCAGTTGGAGATTTATTATGAGGGCTTGTTTTAGGACTCGTCAATTTACACCTGTGTCTCGGGTGCGTTGCGTCATAAACATAAAATATTTAGGTCACTGTGTCAAGTTAAATATAGTTTAATACTTAGAACACACCTTGAGATTCCTTAAAGTTAGAATTTGCACTCCATCAAGTGTTTTGAACGCAAGAACATAACGCATGTTTGTATTGTGCTGTCTGCTGGATGGTTGTTTTCGTCACTGTATAAACTGCGCGTTGCCCATACAGCTGAAATTTCAATTACTACCCTCTGGAGTAAACAGGTGGTACTACAGCTTGCATTTCTCAGGAATCTTCCTTATTACGGTCCGGTGGCATTGCGATTAATTGCGTAAAAATTTTTAGCGCTTTATTTTTTATCAAATTAAACGCACTGAATTAACGCATTAAATCGACAGCCCTAATATATATATATATATATATATATATATATATATATATATATATATATATATATATATATATATATATATATCACTTGTGCAAGAGTGCGATATGGCCCTACATCAGCACTGCTGTGATTCAGCAGCAGGCACAAGGCCGCATCCGAGTGCAGTAGGTAATCACAGCAGTGTTGATTTAGGGCCATATAGCATGATTGCGAGTGTGAATGCGAGTGTGAAAAACTGATGCCTTGTCCACACTAATAAGTTTTCATTTGAAAATGAATATTTTTCTCTCTGAAAACGGAGCATTTTGAAAATGCACTCCAAAGTAGATAAATTTGAAAACACCATTTTTGGTATTGTAGTGTGGACTTGATGTCCACCAACATCTCCCAAACCACTGCCTTGTCATTATTTCCTTCTGTGTTTTCCCCTGTTGTGTGCAAATCAGTGCTATTATGGGTGCAAGCTCGTCTTTCATGTTGTTTGTTGGCTTCTTATCATGAATAAACTCTCCCGTTGCCATGTGCGTGGATTTGTGAAAGAATTTCGGGATCGTAGTTTCATTTGGGCACAAATAGTCATGTGTTTGATACAACAGGTCTGCAAACAATATCTGTGCACTTGACTTGAGTGTATCCACTTAATTCACATCTTTGTTTCCACACCTGTCTTTGGCGTGCACCACTGCTCTGCCGTGATTTAAACTGAACTCAGAATCGATTCTGATTCTTTTGAGAATCAATTCAGAATCGTTAGAATATGAATTGCGATGCATCGCTGAAACAATTTTTTTCCAACAGCTCTAAAATATATGTAATATATATATTTATATAATATCTAAAAGAGTCACTCTTTTTCAAGATGACGTTCCATAAGTCCAGAGATGCGTCCTGCATCAGACAAGCATGAGAGCTGTTTTCTGTCTGGGCCATACCCATGCAGAGTTAGCTCTCATGGAGACAGACTGTCCTCACTGTGAGTACACGAGTCTCAAGTCGATTCGCTTGTAGACAGACGTCCACACTGGTGGGGAAAACCTACTCGGCGGCAGGACAAGCTGGATCAGCACTCCACTCAATGGCAGTGCTCCAGATATTCCATGCAAAGCTCCTCAGACAAATGGATGAGTAAGGCTTTAATCCGTAAACTTTCAAAGAGCTCCGCACTGCTACAGACTTAGCGCTGAGTGCCACGAAAGTCACAGCGCAGGCCATCGGCAAGTGCATGGGCAGCCTGGTCATGAGTGACAGAGAGAAAACATCTATGTTGAATGTCCCAGTGTCTCTAGCCGGCCTCACAATGAGTACGTTTGCTGAGCTTTATGTCGCAACTCAGCAGCAATCACAAGCTATAAGTCACTTCATGCCCAAATAGAGCATAGCGCAGAAGGCTCGCCCCGCTCTGTCTCAAGCCAGCGCCTAGCTAAAAGACCAATGCTCAAAAAAGAGCCCTTATCCTCTTCAAAGCACACACATTATGCGCTACCGCTTCCCTATGGTGAGCGATGCATTATATCATACGGTGAGCAAACCAAATTGCACTCTGTCCCATTACGCAGATGCATGGCGAGCCCCTAACATTTCAGAATGGGTGCAATAAACGGTCGGAAATAACGAACTGTCATGTCCTGATTTGCTCAGACAACATGACAGTTGCGTTCATTTACCACCACTGTTGAGGCTGACGTGTCACCTCCTCCTATGGAGTGAGAGTCATCTCCTCTCCCTGAGAGCGACATATGTCCCAGGCCGCCTGAATTACGGTGCGGACCTACTGTCATTCCAAGGGGTAATACCGGGTGAATGGAGACTTCATCCTCAAACTGTACTGAGGATTTGCGAAATATTCGGCAAAGCAGAAATCAATCTATTTGCCTCAGTGGAGAATATCCACTGTCCCTTTTGGTATTCGAAGTCCCAAGCCCTGTTGCGAATGAACGCAATGGCACACAAATGGCCGGTGAAACGTAAATATGCATTTCTTCCAGTATGCCTGATCCACTCTGTCATATGCAAAGTCTGAGAGGACAAGGAAATGGTTCTATTAGTTGCACTGAAATGGCCCAACCAGCCATGGTTTCTGGAAATGATGGAGGTGCTGTACAGCTCACCATGGGAGACACCACTGAGGAAGGATCTCCTCTCTCAGGTGCAAGGCACAATCTGGCATCCCTAGCCGCAGCTGTGGAACCTGCATGTGTGGCCCCTGAATGGGGCGCACTACACGCGCCAGGACTGACGCATTCAGTCATCAACACCATTTTACAAGCCAGAGCACCATCCACAAGATGGCTCTATGCACTAAAACAGAAGGCGATCACTGATTGGTGTCTCTCACACAGCAAGGACCCAGTAAACTGCCCCATACATGAAATTTAAAGATCACAGATCACAAGCGCGATTAGACGCAGGACTCACCCCGTCAACGCTCAAAGTGTATGTGGCAACTACTGTGTATATACTGTGGTATATCTGCTTATCACACACATGAAACCAGTACCTCTATAGGCAAGTATGATTTAATCATAAAGTTCCTTAAAGGAGCAAGACGATTAAATCCACCTCGGCCGGCTATAGTCCCGACTTGGAACTTAACTTTAGTCCTAAAAGCTCTCGCAGGGCCCCCCTTCGAGCCTTTGGACTCTGTTAATTTGCACATGCTCTCCATTAAGACCGCACTACTGCTGGCTCTGGCCTCAGTAAAACGCATAGGTGAGTTTGGCCCCGGTCTTTCAAGAACCACTGTCAAACCCAGGAAAGGCTATGTACCCAAGGTCCTAACAATACCCTTCAAAGGGCAGGTGGTTCACCTTCAGGCCTTCTTCCCTCCTCCATTTAATTCAGATGAGGAACAATCAATGCATTTGTTATGCCCTGTGCGGGCGCTACACGCATATGTTGAGCGCACCCACCAGTTCAGACTGATCAGCTCTTTATATGCTATGGAGGATGCACAAAAGGAATGTCCATCTCCAAGCAAATACTTTCTCACTGGATTGTCGATGCAATTAATCTGGCAATTCAGAAGAATTGCAAAAAGAGTCGCGGGTTCAGACTTGCCCAATTGGTGTTAAAGCACACTCAATTAGAGGCATGGCCTCCTCATGGCATGGACGAATTGTATGTCCTTAGAAGACATATGTTTTGCAGCAGAATGGTCCTCGCAAAACACATTTGCAAGGTTTTGCAACCTAGACGTAACATCTTTTTCTTCACAAGTCCTCTCTGTTTAGAGCATTTTCTATTCATTGGGCAAATATATGTATACTTATGCCCTTCCCTTTAAGTACGGGCTCCCCATCATTTACACAACCTCCTGCAATCAGGCCGTTATAATTCCATAAGTCACAAGCACTTCATTATAAATAAACTCCCTTCCTGACTGGGTTTATAAGGAGTTAATTCATACTATATGACTATAGTTCATATATTAATTATGAGTGCTCTCCTCCTGGCCATCACAAGGATCACTCACTTCAGCATGCTCATGTCGGTCACCATCCCATAAGACTGAGCTGCCATGTTTCCTCTCTGGGAAGTTATGTCATGGCGTGATGGGATTCTGTTCCCCATGCTACGCAAAGTCAAGTTGACTAAGTTGTAAGGGAATGTTTCGGTTATGTACGTTACCTCAGTTCCCTGAGACGAAGGGAACAAGACATTGTGAACGCTCAGAGTTCTTGAGGCATGAGCGATGCGCTCCTTGTTCTCAGTCAGAGAAATTCTGAGGAAATGGTGTCTGTGCACCTGTTTTTTTAGTGGTCAGTATCATGCCAAAACAGGTGGGGCTCAAACACCAGAGAAAATATTAGAATATTGGCTTTATTGTAGAGAGGTTTCAAATATGTTGTGTATGAAGGCACTCCCCATATGCGTAACTACGCAATGTCTAGTTCCCTTCAGCTCTGTGCACAAAGATGTTTTAAATTAAAAATAAATACACAATACTAGGAGAAAAGCTTCAGTGTGCTTTTTTGGAACACTAACATAGACCAATTCTATTATTGTTTAGCTTAATTTTGTAAGAAATACCAACAAAATTTCCTGTATGAAATTAAATAAATGACCAAATGAAAAAAACAATGTTTTTTTTTTACCTATATATGCCTTTTCTTTATACAAATTTTAATTAGACTTACCCTGTTCTGTAGACAAAAATAAATTAATTAAAAAAATTGACAATGACATTCTCTGAATGTTCTACACTTTTTTTTAAGACTATAAACTATTTGTCCAATGCTGAGTTCACTTTCATAAAACAAGCTTTTGAACATTTTACCAAAGCTTTGGAGGAAAAATTTAGGGGCATCTGACTGGCAGGTAAATTAGCGATAAACACACATATCTGTACGGAAATGGTTTAAGGGCAGATTTCTTTTGCGATAAACCCAAACATATGCGATAAAAGTGTTTTTTAGGCATGACGTCATCACACACACCATTTTTATTGATAAAAGGCCATTTGAATGGAAACTGGCAGAAGACGGCAAATTTAGCTAAATATGCTTTATGCATTTTCAATTTGTCGATAACAATATAGCGCGAAAAGTGGATGGAAACTAGGCTAGTGTGGACGAGCAACTTTTGGAAAACACTAGTGTGGACGGAGAGCATTTTGAAATGAAAACACTGGTTTCAAATGTATTCGGATGAATGTAGACTTAGCCAGAGTACAGTCATAAAAAAGCATTTATGCATGGAACTACTTTTTTACGTGTCAGATCAGAATCTGCCGTTGCTGGTTCAAAACAAATGATGCGTTCAAGCCTTCGTTAGTAATTAAAAAATGTCACTTCACAAATAGTATCATGGCTTGTGCGGTTTCTAAGAAGTTTTTAGATAAACAAGGATGGATGTGTGTGTGAGTGAGAGAGAGAGAGGGAGAGAGAGAGCGCGCGAACACCTGTTGCCACACCCAAGCAGAGATGCTGTCAGCTTTCTGAAGATCAGCATTCTCAGTGGAAAAGTAGCCATCCAAGCGGGGGTATTTCTCGGTAGCCGGTGAGCAAGAGTCTTTCACTATAGAAACTGCAATGTCCTCCGCCAATTTAAACAGTGTGTCCACTCCAATGTGGAAAGTCCGATAAGAAGCAAGTGCCTTCAGTTTGTGTAATTAATCAGTCTGTCGCGTCTCTCAGATGTGATGAGCCTTAATGATGAAGTTGTTCATTAAAAACGTATAAAGCTATTTCCTTTTTTTTTAAGTGTAGTAGTAATACGAGTTATAATTGAGTGCTGTATGTAAACATTGGCTGATGCGGATTAATTTCACGTCACCTAACTGGCTCATATTTCACAAACAGTTGCTATTAACACATCTGCACAGCTCTTACACTTTAGTTTAGATACACACAGTGAAGCATCGGAGTGCTGACTGTGTCAGACCATCAGTGCTCATGGAATGTCTCTCGTCCAATCAGATTCGAGGACAGGAACTAACTGTTGTGTGTGTATGTGTATATAATTATGGCTCTTATCGTTTTCAAAGCAACGCCACATAAGTTAGAACTGTCCATGTATATAGTTTTTTCTTAAACAAACAGATGTTTTGTAGACACCACTGGAATCGAATCCAAGAGGAAATGAACATTAGTGCAAATTGTATTAGTTAGGTATGGACATGAGGTCTGCTACAAAAATTTAATTCATTTGAAAAATGCATTTTAATATGATATGTCTCTTTATTAGGCAAATCACTACAATATGGAATGGCACAGTATTCATTCATACTATCATAAGGGCTCAAACAAATGAAAGAAATAAATCACAGCTGGTCATATTTACAAGTAAAAGTTTGTAAATTAAATAGAATAGCTTTTGGGAGAAAAAATATATTAATTAGAAAAGCCAAAAAAAAACATTTTTTTTTACAAATGTTTGTTCTCTTTTATTTTTTTAAAAGGTGAGGTGTTAGTGTTTTGCCATAGCGCAACATTTTCACATTTAGTTCATGTCAGTTCACATTTTAATGAGTCCTTCAAGGAAGTCCTTCTCAACCATCTCCTCAATGTTCTGTCTGGCTCGGCTCCAGAAGACTTTCTGGCTCTCCAGCTTGCCGTCCTTGCCAGGGAATGGGGCATTGCTGAGGGTAGGGCTGTGGTGTGGTCCTGATCGGCTGTTCCCTTTACTGCTGAAGACCTGACTGAGAAGGTTGAAGAAGGGCAGGAGCTGGTCCATGCTGCGGATAACATAAAGGGTGAGCAGGAGCTGGCCGGGCTCCCAAGACAGAGTGCGAGTGGAGCAGTCCTCCTCTGGATTTTTCTAAAATTAAAAGAAAAGTGTTCCATGAGGGCCATAAAATATGCTAGACTCAGGAGAGATTCAAAAATATATTTATCTGAATCATCCATCAATGGTCCTACGCTTATGCTGTTAAATGTATCTTATGTCAACTAATAAGTAATAAGGCCAAGACAACAATAGGATAGAATTGATTACCATAGAAGTGTATGTCTCTTTTAATGGAATAGTTCACCCAAACATTTTAATTCTCTCATCATTTACTCACCCTCATACCATCCCAGATGTGTATAACTTTTTTCTGCTGAACACAAATTAAGATTTTTAGAAGAATACTTCAGCACTGTAGGTCCTCACAATGCAAGTGAATGGGTACCAACATTTTAAAGCTCCAAAAAGCATATAAAGGCAGCATAAAAGTCATTCATAAGACTCCAGTTGTTTATTTTAGATATTCAAAAGCGATATGATATATGTGGGTGAGAAACAGGTCAATATTTATGTCCTTTTTACTATATATTCTCCTCCCTACCCAGTAGGAGGTGATATGCATGATGAATGTGAATCGCCAAAAACAAAAGAAGAATTCGGTAGAGAAAATGGAGATTGATAGTAAAAAAGGACTTAAATATTGATCGGTTTCACAGACCTATCGTATCGCTTCTGGAGATATGGGTTTTACCACTGAAGTAGTCTGAATTACATTTATGCTGCCTTAATGTGCTTTTGGAGCTTCAAAATATTGGAACCCATTCATTTGCATTGTACGGACCTACCGAGCTGAAATATTCTTTTAAAAATCTTTGTTTGTGTTAAACAGAAGTAAGAAAGTCATACACAACTGGGATGGTATGAGGGTGAGAGATGAGAAAATTTTCATTTTTGGGTGAACTACTACTTTAAGTCTACTGTCTGTGGTTGGGTTACCTTGGCTCTTTTTCTCAGCAGCTTGGCCAATCTGACAACATAGGGCTTGAACTCTCTCTGATGGGTCCCCTGTCTGCGGACCTCCAGACCAGAGTCATCCGAGGCTTCAGGCACGAAAGCCCAGCGATACCTGTGGCATAGTGCATTTATTATTCACATCAAAATAAATAAGCTCAGTATTTATAATGAATTACTATCCATAAGATTTCAAAATGACTTTTGCTGACTTAAAAGGACAAATAATTTCCACAATTCTTAATAGATGATGCTGGAACAGTCTAAACTGAGTTTTTAGAAAAGCTCAATCTCAACAATCCATCTAGATATAATAATTAAGAAAATAGACTGAAGAGCAAACCTGAGGCTAGTAATGACAAAGGGAATAGTAGTTCCACTACTTTTATAATAGTTGTTAGTTTAACAAAATTTGTTCTTGTGTACTGCTAAAATGCATTTAAAACATTACATCAATGTTTAAAAAAGGGGTGAATACTAGAGGTTTCAAATTCGTACTAGTTTTGCACTGAAGTCCAATGATAATTTAGAACACCTGAACTTAGTGGCTGTATCAAGTGTAAAGACAAGCTGTATATAAATGCAAAGTGTATATGCTTGAACTAGGCAGTCGATACACAAGGGTTCCAATTTTTATTTTATATTTTAAAGTTCATCAAGTCATCTGTGAAGGTTTAAAAGCAAGAATGTGAGCACCCACATCTGGAACTGAGGCAGGCTCTCAGAGGGCAGAGCAAGGGCCAGGTCCAGCAGCTTGCAGGCAGATAGGTAGAGGTTGAGCCAGCGCTGGCTGTTGTAAGAGGTAGAGAAGCCGTTGCCCCCTGAGTACGTTGTTTCAAGCCCTGCTACTGAGGGGCCTGATGTCCTAGAGAGATGCCAGAGACAACATCTATTAATACTCAACATTTATAGCTACCCATAATTTTTAATTGGTGCCAGATTTGACTTCCCAATAAACAGCTAAAGATTTCCCACACTTTTTAACCAGTGCAATTACATGACCTTTTCCATTCATTTGTGATTACTGTATATGGGTGTTTTTAAATCACTTTGATTCAGGCTAGGTCCCTAGACCCATTTCTGAAACGGTTTGACCAATTAATAAAAATAAAAAAAACGACACAAACTGAAAAACATATCATGTGGGAATGTTTTTTCTGTAGACCAATGTCTAGTTGATTAAATATTTTAAAGCAGAGCTGAAGTAGTAAACTGTATTTTTACAATTTTTTCACTTTTGCTTAATTTTCTTATCTTTCCAGGCCTGGAAAATACAATTTAAAAAAGTCTCTTATATTTCCATGTTTTCCGTGACCATGGGAACACTGAAAGATGAAAGTTGTGAATAGCTAAAATATCAAGTACTGCTATGGATTAAGATACTGATTAATGAATACCTGGTGATGTCCTCATCTGCAGTGAGTTCCTGTTCCATGAGTAAGAACACCTGAACCTGAGAAAAGAACAACATAAACAAGGGGTCTCCTTGTCACTTTTCAAGCCAGTGAATATGGCTAATTTCTGATTCTTCAATAAATAACTACATCCACTGAAATTCAATTATTTCACCATCAAAGACAAATCTTAAAAAGTGAATTTAGACTTTAGAAAGTGTGTGTGTGTGTGTGTGTGTGTGTGTGTTCTCACCAGCTCAGTGATCATAGTAGGCCAGAGTGAGGTCAGGTGCTGGGGGGACATGCGCAGTAGGAGCACTCTGAAGAAGAGGAAGACCTGAGCATGGAGGATAGGAACTTGTGGGAGTCGTAGGCTCTCCACAAGACGCTCTGAAATAACATCAACACGTGTTTGATTTTGAGACTGGACTGGTGAAATCTTCGGGTTGGCCATTATTTTATTATAAAAAAGCTGTCATGTTACTAAGAATGCTTGTGTGTCTTAGGGTGCTTACAAAATAAAATAAGGTCTGCCGGAGCGTTTGATGGATTGGAATGCATAAGATCTATTTTAAGGGGCAGAGAGAGCTAAGTACATTTGAAATAAAGTGGGAAAATCTCATTGTTATACAGATGCCTACATCCAACTGCATGACAGCATCACTTCTTTTTTCCTTTACTAGTTTTCCCTTCTTCATTATTCCTTTAAATCATTGCTATGCATAATGCCCATTCACATCATTCTCTGACACAGTGTAAACCATAATGTTTAGCCGCTCTTGGGTGGCATGTCTGTTAGTGTGTCTGTGTTTACCTTGGATGTCTGGTAAGTACTTCTGGTACTGGTCCACCTCACTGCTGTAGATGGTGAAGGCTAGTCTTTTCAGTATCATGGCCCTCTGCTCAAGCTCTGCATCTCGATTGGTAAAAAGACTCAAAGAGCTGCTCTGGGCCACGGCAACTCGTGCTGCAGATATACAAACATTAGCAATATTAAGACACAGAATAGGCTTCTACAACATTCACATATAAACCTACCACACAAAAATCTCAGCAAAATGATAATGATTGAGCAATAAAATGGAAGTAGTTGGAAACTCCATTTTGTAGAAAGGGAAGACTTACTCATCAGGTCTCTGAATGTGGTTTTGTCATGAGTCATCAGATGGTCTATTATTGCTCTCCAGCTGAAAGAGAGAAAGATTTGGTCTACTACGGGTCGAAAATTGTCTCATAATTTCCTAACTTTCATGCCATCCCAGATTTGTATGCCTTTCTTTATTCTGATAAACACACCAAAGATTTTTAGAAGAATATTTCAGCTCATTAGGTCAATACAATGCAAGAGAAATGTGACCAGACCTTTCAAGCTCCAAAAATCACATAAAGACAGACTAAAAGTAATCCACATAACTCCAGTGGATTAATGTCTTCTGAAGCGATGCAATCACTTTGACTGTGAAACAGATCAATATTTCAATCCTCTTTTACAATAAATCTCCACTTTCTCTTTCAGAATGTGAAAGTGAATGTGGAGATTTATAGTAAAAAGGGCTTAAATATTGATCTGTTTCTCACCCACATCTGTTATATCATTTCTGAAGACATAGATTTATTAACTGGAGTCCTATGGATAACTTTTATGCCATCTTTATGTAATATTTGTAGCTTGAAAGGTCTGGTCACCATTCACTTGCATTGTATGGACCTACATAGTGGAAACATTCTTCTAAAAGACTTTGTTTATGTTCAGCCGAAGAAAGTCAGTCATACACATCTGGGATGGCATGAGGGTTAGTAAATGATGAGAGAATTTCCATTTCTGGGTGAACTATTCCTTTTGACCAGGTGAAAGGAGATCTTTTACTGAATATCACTCACTGGCTGACGCATGAGGAGTCCATCTGGAAAAACGTATGGTCCATAAAGAGGTCAAAGGCTTCTTTCTTCCAGGCTCTCCGGGTGTACTGATATCCACTGAGGCTGCTCAACAGCTGTATACATGCACGATAACTGGGGGTGTTATGAGCACTGTAGAAAAGGAAGTCACAGCATCATGATGGGTCACTGAGAATCAGTTCTTAAAATTCTGATCCCCCAAATTCTCTAAAATGTGCAACCCTAAATGCTCATTTAGATTAATTGATAACTATACACTTCCAATGACAAAATCAAAGCCAAATGAAGTGGCATTGGGTCTAATTAATTGTGATATGCTTATCCTGTGTACAGTGTTGGGTGTTGAAGGGCAAGTACCTATGGTTGCGCAGGTAGGGCACCACATAATGCATAAGGTTGACCAGCAGAGGGATCACCTTCTCCTTTTCATCACTGTAGAAGACCATATCTAACAGGTGGGCCAGCACCTGCAGGAAAGTGAGACTCATTTAAACCATCCATGCAATTAGTGAAACAGTGATTAAACTCAAAGACAGTCATGCAACTCTATGCAACACACCAAAGCAAGCATATCAGAACAAAAGCAAAGACAAAAGAGATCCAGAGAGCACAATCTCTTATGAAGAAAGTGGTTGAAGCTCAGCTGACCTATGAGTGTTCTTCGATACCAACGCCACATTCCAGTTTTCTCAAAAATGATATCCAATACCAAAACTACTTTTCATGGAATGAGTATCTTATTAGGACTTTAATTTCTAGGTTTGCTTGGTTGTGGTGCTGGGTTTGGTTTTGTTGTGTATTTGAAGGCGAAAAAAGTGTGGATGTGACATTCTGTGTTTACCTCAGCCAGCAATGTGAGGGCGTGAACGCTGTACACAGATGGAGTGAGGCTGGAGGCCTCCATCACTGTAAGCATTAGATCTGAAATGCACACACTGGTTAGTGAGAGACTCACCATACACTCATGCAGACGAGCGTGCTAACAGGAGGCGAATCACAGAGACTATATCAGATAGACACATATAGTCACTGACCTTCGACATCAGCCTCCAGATTGGTCCCATCCACCATGATCTGAGGGGAGGGTTTGACCTCCAAGTTTTTCCTCAACCATGTGGTCTGTTCTAAGGAGGAGCCAGCAATTGTACCAATGGCCTCTACAATCTTATGGGTCACATCCTGAGAATTGTTTTAGGAAATTTCTGATTCAATGTAAATATATAACGGAACATTAAAATGAAACAGCTGAAGCTGATACACGGTTATGAGCACGAATGGTATTGATAGTATTTAAAGTGCCTCTCTTAATTTATGATACTGTAAGATTCGCAGACAAAAAATTTCTAGTCAATAACATTAGTAAATGCTTTAGATCTTATGAACTAACAATGAACAATATTTTTAACAGCCTTTATTAATCTTTTTTATGTTCCATTATAAATGTGAAATTGTTCATTGTTAGTTCATAATGCATTAACAAAGTTTGTACTAGTATATGTTTGATCATTTTTAGTTCATGTTAACTACTGTAAATGGATACAACCTTATTGTAAAGTGTTACCAAAAATAATATTTTTGAGTTAGAGGTGTAATGCAGTTCTTACAAATAGTACTGTGGTGGCAACATGGCACAGTGGTGGTGACAGATGGGAATGCTATGCTACTTATCATAGTACTACTGTATATTAATATATTATGGTATTTACATGGTACTCTAAGGTACTTCCAAGAAATTCCATAATATATCCTTGTGGAGTGTCCAAAAACAATGGTATTATCATGGAACCTTGTTGAAAAAACCTGGTATGTTTTAGACAGTAACAGCGCAGAATGACTGTTGAATGTGAGATTCTGCTTACCTGTAACTCTCGCTGGTCCTTCTTGCTCTCTAGGGTGGGATTCTTTAGGATAAACTCGTTCAGGACCCTAAAGAAAGTATCAAATACATTTTGGAAATTTAATCCAGTAACCGTAATCTTAGAAGATAATGCAACATATTGGATGTACTTTGAAATTAAAGAATGACTGGGCTAGGATCTGTGGCATATACCCAATTATAAGGAACTGTCCAGGAGCGGGCAGACTGAGCTGCACAGACTCCTTCAGCAATGCCAAGAGTGATGGCCAGCTATCAACCAGACTAGACACTGGAATCCTGAAGGAGACAAGACAGGGGCAGTGAGATTGGCAGTGTAATTACTACAATACACACAACTCACTTGGCACAATCTGATATAATTGTAGTTGATTAACTCACCTCTGCACATAGGCATAGAAAAACTGAAGCATGCAGACTTCAAGGGAAAGATGCTTCTGTGAAATGAAGAAACACCAAGGTTAGTCTACAAAACCATCTACAAAAATGAAAAACAGAATAAAAACAGAAGAAGACACAAGTGCCAAAAGGAAATTTTGGAAAGTACACCTCTTTGGCAATGGCAGGGGGTTGCTTTAGGACTTCCTTCACTGTCTGTATCACCGTCTCAGTTCGCATAGCACTTACTGAACGAACAAGTTCCACAAGGAGAAGCTGTTCTTCACTCGCAGTGGGAATTACCTTAAATACATATAAATCCATGCATAAAAGTAAACAAAATCATATCTCAGGAAGTGTCAGGCTTTATGAGACAATGAAGGAAACAGATGACTTTTGGTTTTGTTCATACCTTGTTTCTGGATGGAGTTTTAAATGGCTTCCTTTCATTCCACACATAAGCAATAGCAGCCATGAAGTGAGCTCCATGATTCATTGAGATTGGTCCCAGCAGCTCTAGAATTTGCTGCCTGAGATTCTGTGAACAGGAAGTTAAATAATTTCTACAGACAAGATCATTTTGCAGGCAGACCTTAAAATTCTGTCATCTCTTACTCACCCGAATGTTGTTTTAAACCTTTATGACTGCCTTTTTTATATGGAGCCAAAGACACCATTCACTTTCATTGCATATTTTTTTCCATACAATGAAAGTAAATGATAGCTTAGGCTGTCATCCTGGCTAAAATCTCCTTTTGTGCTTCACAGGTGAAAGAAATAGTCATATGGGTTCAGGAACAACATGAAGGTAAGTAAATGATGATAGATTTTTGGGTGAACTATCCCAAAACACCTAAATGCTGTCCAGTCTCCTCATGGTACCTTTGTGGATCCTAGGTTGATGTTGGAGGTGGAGCAGGCAGAGGCTGCGGCCGGCCTGTCAGAGCTGTCAGCCAGATATAGGACACCCCACAGCAAGGTTACAGAGGACATGATGGTGTGCAAGATAGAGAGAATTCCTGCCCGGGCCTCTGCAAGGTGCTTCTGATCTACATTCGCCCGGAGCTGAAGAATAAATGCACAGAAGCATGAAGAACAATTACAAACTCATATGATTCATTCATGCTAAACACAAAATTATATTATTTTTATGTCCATTAGTTTAATTATTTTCTAAATGAAAGATTAAGGTAAAATATTGGGCTCACAAAAAAGCCTTTGCAGATTACATTGCCATGGGCTGCAACACGCATGGCTTACTAAACCCCTCACCTGGTGATATTGTGATGTTGGGTCTAGCAGACAATAATGGATTATGGCTGTCATTCCTTCTAGTACAGTCAAAATCAGGTCTGGAGGAATACACAGTGCCATCCACTGGGGCCTAGGAATATGATACACAGCGTAAACACACAAATCGGCTTACTTTTCATGAATAAAAATTGCTTCAAGAGTGCATAATTCTCAATAGTATGCAATACACGAGCTGTAGCTGATAGTGAACAGTGCCCTCTTTGGATGTTAATAAGCCTTTACTGCAATATAAAGGGATAATTCGCACAAAATGTTTACTTGTCATAATTTCCAAACTCATGACTGTTTTCCCCCCCATGGCACACAAAATATGATGTCAGGCCGAAATACAGCCTCAGTCATCATCCACTTTCATTGCATCTTTTTTCCATAAAGTGAAAGTGAATAGTGACTAAGGCCATCATTCTGCTTGACATCTTCTGTTTCATGGAAGAAAGTCAGAGAAGTTTAAAACAACATGAGGGGGAATACATGATGACAGATTTTTTATTTTTGGGTGAACTACTCCTTCAAAATATAAATGACCCTATTCCTCTGCTACACAGCAGAAGGGGACCCAGTACCTGGTGTCCATGAGGCCCGTCTCATAGCGATATTGCTGGATAAGGTTGTCAAGGTTTTTGCACAGCTGAAGTGTAACAGAAGCAACCACTCGCCGAAGCACCTTGCCCATGTAAGGCAAAGTGGCTGTTATGAGGCCGATCCACTGTGGGTGCATCTTGCAGGCGTGGTGCTGATGCAGCGCCCGGATAACTGCACACAGAAACATGCCCTGCGCAGTGATAGGCTGCCCATTCAGATACTGCAGGGAAGCCAAGGGCTGCTGCGGGTTGATGTGCTCTACCTCCCCTCCTATCAGTTCAAACCCAGCCCCGGGCCCATTAGCTCCTCCACCAGACACTGCTGACCCTGGAACCCCATCCCCACCCTCGTCCACTGGGATCAGCACGCGATGCTCCAACACAACCAGGCTCTGGAGAAGCCGCAGAAGCTGCGACTGTATGGCGCTGCAGTTGTCCATCTGGTCCTCAGACAAATTGATTACACTGTCCTCTGAAAGGCCCTCTTCAACAGCAGCCACATTGGTACCACGGACATGAAGTTCATGCCACTTTTGCACACTAAAGATGGTGGAAAGCAAACAGTGTAGCACTACCTTCTGCACCTTGCATTTGGACAGCACATCGCAAATGAAGCTTGCAAAGCCCTTGGCTGAGCCCCCAGTGATCTTGGTAAGCTCACTGAACAGCAGCGTCAACACCTCCACACTGGTCAGCTGCATGGTATGGTTGCCTGCCAGGTCCTGTGATGTGGCCGCCACATGGGCCGAGTAATAGCTGCGCAGAAAATAGAGGCAAAGGGAAATGATGATCTCCAAGAACATGGCACTTCGGAAGGAGTGGGAGTGCGAGTCCTGTGGGATGGGACAGTAGAAATCCTTGCCCATGACAGAGACACGGTGACGGGCCAACAGGTTCTGCAGTAGAGAGAGCTGCGGCGTGTACGTGTTATTTATGCTGGTGGTGGAGATGGCACTCACAAACCCTGCTGGTGTAGTACGCAGCATGGCTGCAATGGCAGAGAGTGCATGCAAAGTGCGAGAGGAGTCGTAGAGCTGAAGGTAAAGCAGCACATGCTGGTACAGGGGATGGATGTTAAACCAAGGAGGTGACCCAGATGTGCAAGATCCTCCTGTCCCACCGGCAGCCCCACCACTAGGCGAGCCCATGTCGCTCTCAATCTCAGACACCTCACCCTCCCCACAGCTGTACCAGTTCTCCAAGTCCAGACTGTCCCCGAAGAAGATGCTGGGAGGCCGGCTCTTCTCTGCCTGGTTGGTCTTGCGTCTTTCATCCTCTTTCCTTTTGACCTTCTTGATTTTGGGCTTGGCACCAGGGGATTTGTCCACCAGGCGCTCCATAATCTTGCCCTTAAGGCTTAGCTGTGTACTGCTGTGGCTGCGCTTGCGGTGTGGTTCATTGACCTGGAGGCTCTGCTCAGTGGAGGTATTGCCACAGCTGTCCGGAAGCATGACGATAGAAGGGGAGGAGCTATGCCGGGCAATCCCTTCCCGATGCTGCTCCTCCCCTGAAGCATCAATTGTGGCCACAGCCAGAAACTCCAAGGTTCCCCCTGCAACCAGTTCTGGAAGTGTTCTAGGTTGGGTGTTGGAAAAGGGAGCCAGCGTGATGCATGGCCCAGTGGACATATCAGTGGAAGAGTTGGTGCTATCAGAGTCTGTTTGAGGCCAGGCCTCAGGGGATGATGGGACCTCACCTGACTCTTTCTCCACCATTTGCACCACCCTGTCCACTAGATCAGTGAGTATAGCAGAAACTGCCTTGTGTAAGCACTCTTCCTCCACCAAAGAAGATTGACAAAGCACAGTATCCGGTATGTTAACAGTGCTACCACCTCCTTCTAGCTCATCAAAGCTGCCATTGTCTACAGTGGATGACTGAGAGCCACTGGAATCAGAGCTCTGGGGCTCCCCCTGCTGGTCAGGAGGCTGATATTCGCCACAGAGTTGCAGGTTCTCACTGCTAAGGCTCAAGAGTGAAAGACTGTCACTCAAAGGGTTAACTGTAAGGCTAAAGGGTTCCATATCATCCAATGGGAGGCCTCTTCCACATGCTTGGAAACCCCTGTGGCCATCCCCTGATATCTGGCTATAATCTGCAGAGGAGACAATTATATGTTTATTAAAGTTGGCATGAAATCAAAATTGACCCTATTTTTTACTTAATGCATGTTACTGGTGTTACTGTGAATGATTCATCCATGCATTTATTTTTCTTAATACATTTTTTGCTTCTGCTGATATGACTGACTCTTCTCTGCTGATGTGTGCGAGACCACAGCCAATAGTTTTTAGACATTTTTAACCCTGTCCCTTCAAGAGCCTGTCATGTACAAAAGCCTAGCGCAGAGGTGGTGAAGATGTGCATTTCTGGTTGTTTCCCTCCCAAAACCCTGTTCAATTCCCAAAACTTCCTTGGTTGCCAAATGAATTTTTACATTTGAAGGAGAAATGATGACAAATTCTGTTGTTTTCGTGGCATTTTATGACGGAATGCTTCCATTGGTTGCATCAGTCGGATGGGGAGAATGTGACTGGAGTTTATACATATTTTTAACGCAGGCATTTTTTGGAGGCAACTTGGGATGTACAGTATGAGTAAGTCTTCTTTTTTCTTTATATTTATTAAACTGTGATTAAAAATTTTGAAATATTGTGAACTTTTATTTGCTTGTTTCACATTTATCTGCACTGGACTTGCCAAATGGCTCCAGATTCGTCGTAAACAAAGACTGATGTGCTTGTTTGAGTTTGTAGGTTGTTTATGTATTAATGTTGTCAGTTTGATCATTGTTCAGTTCTCAAATCAGTGGAATAGCGGGCCAGTATTGAAATCGGTTTCCCTGGTAACTGGCTCTGAGCAGCAGCAAGGATGGAAAGGGGTATGTGTGTGTGTGTGTGTGTGTGTGTGTGGCTGTAAACTAAAGTCTATGGGCAATTGTTTTTAGAGATGAGCCGGTAGAAATGTCATGCACAAACTTCCTGTATCGGTAGGGAATACGTCAAAACACCAAGAAGAACTGCACTCGTCAGGACACTTCACTGTGACTTTAACATACTGAATATTTGTTATGGTAAAAAGGTAAGACATTAAATCTATTTAAAAACACTAGGTCAAACCCTCTTACTTTCAGCATAGCTCATTTTCTTTAAGTAAATTGGGTCTGAGGACTCTTGTTCTGCTGGGTTGGGGAAAGCCTGGGCCCAGTGGCACTGTGCTTGAACACGCTGGACGGACACGCGGTGGGTTTTAGGGTGCAGCAGCAAAAGTAGTAGAGGCTCAAGAACACGAGCAATGTCATGTCTCTGCAAAACCTGGTTTAGCCAGGCCCGGCCAACAGCACTAGCCATGCCATCCCAATAACTGAGGCAGTCTAACATAATAAAAAGAGACCTACAAGAGGCAGGAGAGGTAGGAGATGGTAAAGAGGTTAAAAGATCAATAGAAAGTGAGAATAACCTCACAACAATTTAATGTTGCATTTTGCATCATCAGATTTCATCTCCCATGGAATTGCTGTTACCTGTCAAAGGTGCGATTGAAAGGGGAGGACTTGGTGATGTTCAGGTCTCTGGTCAGGTGCCAGAGAACAGAGAATTTTACATGGGCATCCAACTGTATTCTCTGAAAGAGAATTTAGATATAAAAAAAATGTGAATCAGTGAATGTACAGTAGATGTGTGCACATCTAAGCCCTTTGTCTGTGAGGTTAGTGTGCACATGTACTGTATAACCAACCTTGTCTCGATGCATAAGCTGCTGGCTGATTACATCTTCACAAATGCTGGGAGAGGGAGTCAGGTTGTGGAGCTGGTAAAAGAGCTCCACACTGCGCTTGTGGTGCTGGGGGGTCTCCTCTCCCAACTGATCCCACAAGATCAGGGCTATGCTCTACAAGAGAGAAATGAGAAGATGGTCAAAATAGAAGTGGAGACTAAAAGAGAAGGAGAATGAAACTGAGAAAGAAAATAATGCAAACCTTGAAGAAATCTGTATTCTCTGCTATGTACTTCAATATACCCGCTGTGAGTGGTGGTCGAATCACCACTGCAACACGACCCTGGCTAGGGCTCATTGGCTGGCCCGAGTCTGGACTGGCCACACGCTCAGCTGTCACCATAGCTACTGACTGTGTTAGACCGACAAGGTCCATGACAAGAGAGATAGCCACTGCCTGGATACTGAAGTCAGCAGTTGAACAGCACGCATCCATCAGAGACTGAAGCCACACTGCTGGCTGAACACTCTCACCTGTCAGGGAAGCATGGCACATTGCAAATATTCAACACAGAGGGATTTTGCCACTAGAGAGAGAAACAAATCTTGTGCTTCTAAAAAGGACATGCACCCTCAGGAATGTCCCGATACTGGTATCGGAATATTGCTTATAAAAATGCTCAGATACGATCTGACACATGAATGTCATTACATACATATTCAGAGCACAAATTAAAATCACGTCATGTCCTAGTGAGCTTTAACAGCAAAAGCTGTGATTTAATTAGATAAATAAATATTTTGCATGTGCATCACTTTAAATGTGAGTGCATGTGAATGTGTGGAGCCGGTGTTGTGCTGACACAAAGTGCTCATACTTTTTAGATCTCCTTGACTCATACACGGAAAACACCATCATGAGCACTGCATGCTCTGTTTGTAGCAGATGGCAGCAGGCAGAGCACTAATTAACTTTTTAGTGCAAGGCACATACAGACTACATTTAATGAAATAGCAGACTTTTTGTCTTTTCCAGACTGGAAAGCTATCATAATAAAGTCAGAGCTCCTTGGTCATAACGACACAGAAACACTTCAAAATAAAAGCACCATTTAACTAAGGGGAAAAAAAAGACAGAAATAGATAACGAATTCTCAAAAATGGTATCGGAACATCCCTACTTTTCTTTAAATGCAAGCTTTGTGTGATGGTACATAATGATAGAAGTATTGGTCATTTTTTACCTGTCTGCTCCTCTCTGGTGGGTGAGGACTTTAGGTTGCCCTCAGCAATGTAGACTGGAAAACTGGAGCACTCCAGGAAGAGCTGGCAGGCAGCCGTGAAAGCAGCCAGACACTCCTTCTGTTTAGATAAGATCGGCTCCTTAAAATCCTTCTGTCTTTTTTTATCAGCCAACACTGTCAGAGTCTCCATCTCAACACTGCAACTCCTCCCTGCCTCTTCCTGACTACCTGGGGTGATGTAAAGCCTTACCAGGCAAGAAAGGAATTGCTGGAAATGCTCAAGGCAGCACTGCATCACTGGCTTGTCCTGGGGTTTGCTGTTGCCTGAACTACTGAGTCCAGATTTGGGTTGGATGGGCATATCCTCAGGGCTGGAGGAATCAGCCTCGCGGTGCTGTGTGTTGCAAGGTTGCACCCCACGTTCCGCCTGGTATTGGATGAACTCAGTGAATCCGCTCTCTGATGACCTGTTGTTAGAAGGGTTCTCACCTTCATCAAATAAATCAGTGCTGCCAGGGACTTCTAGGGTGACTGGCAGGATCTGAGAATGAAAAGTGGAAAAAGAATGTCATGTCAAAGTGTATTGTAATTTCTTTCCTGCATTGAAAGAGAATAAACAAAATACAGTGTATCCTGACATCACTGTGCAAAAAATATAATAAACAATACACCGAGTACACTAACCCAGAAAAAAAATAGAATTTCAATATCTCTATATCACAGTAAAGGCAGTTTCATTATGTCAATGAAATAGATTACATCATGTTGATATAATATCATATTGGGGATATTTGCACATGATCACTTCATGGATTTTTACAGATTGGATACCTGTCCAATCACAAAAAAGACCAAGTGTAAATGCCCTCCAATACACAAACAAGATGCACAGCAATCTGGTCGCCGATGTAATTCAAGACGTGACTCGGCCAAGTGTAAATGCATCTGGTTGTTCAGGCCACATAGGTAAACTTCACTCCTCCCAAACAGAACTACATCAACATGTGGACGTTTGGGAGATCAAAGACAACAAAGAAAATGTGGCACATACAGTAACAGTTGCTGCCATCTTTAGCCCAGTGTAAAGTTCAGGCAGTCCTATTATCCGCATTCAAAGAAAGCCTTCCCCAACATGCAGTTGATTGGCTACAAAACCTCCAAACTTCCACAAATCATAGAACCCAGTAGCACCCCAGAGTCAGACTCAGGTGGCAAGCAGTACGCCGCAAGAGGAGGCTATTATCACCTGAGTGGAAACGACAGACTCTTTGGTCCTCAGTGGCCACGCTTGGCTCCCACTAGAGAGAGAGGAACTCAGCTGTGTGTGAACATCTCGTCCTTATTCCCTCTCTTCCCCTCTCTCCATGCTGGCACCATCCAGGGAGTCTGGCATCATTTCTATCATGTTTCACTTATGGTAGAGACACATAGTCCCAGTCAGGTAGCCAACAGGCCATGACACATGCATCCTCACCAACTTCTGTCAGGAGCCAATGAATTAGAACCCTGTACCATCCTGTCTACTGGACCCAGAGCTACGGGCCACAGATAGAAGGCTTGTAACAGGGGGAGATACACACCATCAGGCAGAAGAAATGGTTGTTTCTAGGCCAGTGCTTGTAAAGCAAACAGGCCATATTGGCTTGTCTTTACCACATTAATACTGCAGGGACATTAGCTCCACTGACTTCAAAACAACTAAGAGACATTCTAAGTTGATACAGTACTGTTTACATTGGCAGTTAGATAAAGTGCTGCCTGACGTACAAAGTCAGCAAAGAAAATACATTTCATCAGTGAACTCTAAACAATAAGGTCAACTTAATACTAAATCTACATATTCCCCATGTGGAACATCTAAACAAATTGTACAATGGGTGAGATAAGAGAGTAAAAAATTGCTTTTTTTTGTGTCACACTGGCGCTACACACAGCCTATGTACAGGTGCCAATGAGTTTTCCTAGTTAGGCTTGTTTCAAAGCTTTGAAAAGCCACTCAAATTCAAATGGGTTTTGAAACTTTATTTGATGTATTTGTTGAAGTGGTTACCACAGGAAGCCCATTTGACTTTCATTTATATTTAAAAAGTTAATCAAAATAATTCACCCACATCTATAATATCACTTCAGAAGATTTAGATTTTACCACTGCAGTCATATGGATTACTTTTGTTTCTTTACGTGATTTTTGGAGTTTCAAAAGGTTTGATCACCATTTACTTGCATTGTATGGACCTACAGAGCGGAGATATTCTTCTAAAAATCTTAATTTGTGTTATGCTGAAGAAAGTCAGTCATTAACATCTGGTATAGCATGAGGGTGATTAAATGAGAGAATTAAAACTTTTGGGTGAACTATCCCTTTATCAAATTTGAAGCTTACTGGAAACTCACAATTCCAGTTAATATGGCCATAACATATGAACCTTTCAGAAATAAATCAAGAAGGGATATCTGTTATCAGTCATCATGTCCAAGACTGATTATTATTATTGATAATAGTTATTAGCATGTACAGATTTCCCACACATTACGACCAATGAATTGCCATCTATTTTTCAGTTGATTGTCAGTTCCACTTGATTGTCTTATCATTGCTCTTACCATTTTCTCGTCTTTGTCTCTGACTGAGGGGGTGGTGGCAGAAGAGAATGGGCCTGAGGGCAGTGCAAGCGGTGACACCAGTGGTGGCTGGACTTTGCTGAGGATCTTTGAGCAGAGGCGCAGACAGTGAGTGAGCTCTCTGAGTCCCAGGGCCTGCAGATGAGTGGTAAGAGCAGAAACCATCCGCAGAAGTAACAAAGGTAGGTGCTCTGTCTGGATCTCAATGTATGTCTCCTAAAAAGACAAAGAAAGACAGAGAGAGAGACATCAGCTGCTGGCTTATGTTGAGCTATCAGGAGATCCATCCCTGCATCCCTCAATCCAAATTCTGTAATTATTTACTAGGGACGCACCAATGTAGCGGCAGCCTGTTATTATCGGACAATTATTGACCAAATTAAAAATCAATGCTTTATTTATAAATCATTTGTAACACACTTTGTAAAACTGTGAATTCAAATGCACAATGAAGAAATAACAATAGCCATTATATGTAGAAAGTTGGCACTCCTAAAAACATGTAATATTTCACATGCTCACGTTAGTGGAAAAAATGCCATAAACGGAGGTGACAGATGTGAGAATCCGACTTCTGAGATATCGGTAGTATATCAATGCTGCATGATTGATTGAATTAAGATTGAAATTACAATATGGTCTTTTACTATGGCGATTACTAAACCATAAAAGGCTGCATTCTAAAGTGCAAAAACTGTTTTAGAAGTAAAAAATAACATTTTTTTTTACATCAATTATCATGCTACTCTAGTTAGTAACTGTTTGTTTATTTTTTTATCTTGTATATATCTTTTACTGTGGCTATTTAATATGTTGGCCTTTCATGTGTTCAACAGATCCAATGTTCAATGAAAATTTTTTATTGTTTGAACATTTAAAAAGCTTTTGTACCTCTTTGTAAAATATTTTATGCATTCCTAATTAAAACAGTGATCTGATGACAAAATAATGTAAGTTGCAAAATAACAGTATCGTTAATCGTTAACAGCATCACGCTGTTCCAAACCTGCATGCCTTTTTTTCTTCTTCCATTGAACACAAAAGGTGATATTTCAAAGATTATCCTGGCTGCTTATTTCCATATAATAAAAGCTTGTGTATGGAACTAATACATTTTTTGATTACTTTTATGGTGCTTTTTGTCATTTTGGAACTTGACAGACCTATTCCTCATTCACTTTTATTATACATATAAGAGTGTCCAGGATATTCTTCAAAAATTCACCTTTTCTGCTCTACCGAAGACAGAAAGTCATACGGATTTGGAAGGATTATAATTGGATTGTTAAGGCATATAAGTGAGGAGTAAAAGGGGGATGTTAGTGTAAAAAGCTTAAGATCTTTAACAACTGGTGAACAGTTTGGCAAATGTGCATCACATGCAAAATTATGGTTCTACCTTCCGCAACATCCATAGATAAACGTGATGAGTGGTTTGTTCAAATAATACAGCAATTTACATTTTTTTACATTATATTTTGACAATTTTTTAGAACACACAATCCTGTGTGTATTTAGGACAACAGAACACATAGTATGTATTAGTACAATTATGATATTCTACATAATGTAGTACAACAGTATGATATTCTAGAAATCAATACAGATGTTTTTGGAAAGATAGCAAACCCCCATTATGGCAAAGTGAAGTGAGGTGAGGTGAAGAGGCAAGAAAGAGCAGTACTGTACCTGGCAGATAACCCTCATGCTTCTAGTAGGCTTTGAAGAAAAGAGAAAGAAAGCATAGATTTTCAACAGACAGAAGCAAGCAGAGTACATGCCAGAAAACACTTCTGAAACCCTGATTGTTTCATTAACAACCAGTGTTAGAGAAACTAGCTAAGACCAAGATGATCTCTGAAACCATTGCAAGCTTTCCTTCAAGGACATCAACAAACACACGAAGTTGTGCACATGGAGAAACCATCTAAACTATAGTGTGCAGACAAAACAAGGGCACATAAAGATGTTTGAGTTTCTTGGTTGAGTTTCTAACTAAGGGCATAATATCATGATATGCCACTAAACACTAGTTTGACACTTAAACCTTGTTATATTTACTTTAATATTTTTTTTCGGCTGTCATAAGATCACTTTCTCAAAGCAGAAAATAAAAATGTGAGGGACCTGAATCAAAATGCTGGAAAACTATCTGTTATAGCCGAGTGTGAGGGCAAAGGGTACAAACCAAAGACACAATGTCCAACAGGAAGTCCACCAGCTCACAGAACTCAACCAATGAGCGTGCTGATGTATCAGAGCTCAAAGTTTGCCCTGGGGCATGACTGCTCTGAGTCCATCTAAAAGGAGACAGGGATGTTAAACAAGAACGGAATGGGAAAAAAAAACGTTCTGTCATAAATCTTTCATAAGTCACTCATGCTCATGATGTTCCAAACACGTATTACATAACCTTTGTTATGTGAAAGACATTAAGCAGGATATTAGCCGGTCACCATTTACTTTTATTGAATCTTTTCTCCATACAGTGAAAGTGAATGGTGACTGAGACTAACATATTTGTGTTCCACAAAAGAAAGTCATACAAGTTTGAAACAACATGAGTGTAAGTAAAATACATAATTATAATTTTTGGATGAACAATTCCTCAAATACATAAACACACCTGCAGCACTCCTCAAACCATAGTGCAATATAATCCCACATGTAGTAGGGCTCAAAGGAGTTGAACAAGAGGTTGGCTGTTTTAATAAGCTCTGCCGTCTTCTTGTTTTCTCGGAGTTTGCTGAAAGAACAACGAAAGGTTTTAAGAAATGTTAAGAAAAATATGCAACAGTAGCCACAAGTGTAAGTGGATGCAATGCTCTGCAGACCTGCTAAGCTGAGTTTGGTCTTTGCTGAAAGGGTTTTGATTCTGAAGGTCCAGCTCAGCACGGCACTGAGTGTGTAGGGTGCGGAACACTTCAATCAGAACATCCTCTAAGATTGCTGGACCTAAATAAAGTAGCGAAGAAGATTTAAAAGCAAAAGAAAATCCCAAAACACTTTAATACAAGTTTGAGCATATACACCACAGAGCATGAGAGCAATCTTGTAGATGAATATAGTAACGGCTGTACCCAGCTCAGGCTTGTCGAGAAGGCTGATGAGGATACGGAATGGCTTCAAGTCATGCATCTGGATGCTCTCCTCCTCCCCTCCTCTTGCCTTCCCCTGCAGGATCCCCACCATGGCCTACAAAACACAGAATCACATTTGGATTCACTTTATCAATCTTCTTAACGGCATAGTTCCTCCAAAATTGAACTTTGTCAACATTTACACACCCCCATGTCTCAAACCCATACTTTTATCACAAAAGGAGATGTTAGGTGTAATGTTAAAGAACTGATCGCCTCAGTAAATGATGACAGAATTTTGGGTAAACTAATCCTTTAAACTCCTCCATACTTTAAGACAAAATATAATTTTTTGCATCAGCTTGATTACAAACTCTTGGGCAATCAAAATGTCATGGTGGTGTGACTGAGGCCAAATAGCAGAGAGTAAGGACTAAGTACACTCAAGTTCTCAAGATGGTTCTTCCTTCTACATTAACCAACAACCTAAATGAAAGGTTTGACTCTCCATCAAACAAAGAATGCCTTTGCAAATGTGTCTGTGTGTGTGTTTTATCTCTTCAGGGATTTCACACTTGGACTTACGCATGGCTGCACAGGCAGAGGAACAGACGGTCCTTGCACTAACCTACTTCCCAAACAAGTGCGATCCAACAAGTGGCCCAAACCAGATGGCACAAAATCAAATAAATCCCCATCCAATAAAATAAGAGGAAAAGACAAAAACAAAACTCCCCCCAGGACAACCAGGACGTCAAACACATGGCCTTAATATGCTCTGTCTGTGCCTATATAGGGACCAGTGTCTCATTGCAAGCCAAGCTATGCATACAGACCACATGGAGGAAAGTGAAGACACACAGAATAACTTATTGACAAGACATGTGCATTTGTCTGTGTCTCTGCAGACAAAACAAAATGGTTAGATCTTACAGCAAAAGCAAACACAAACTCAAAAAACAAAGAAAATATTTGATGTTTCTATACTGCTTTACTGAAGATCTTTCTATCTGAAAATATGTAGATTTCTAATGCCCCATCAATGCTTTTTTTTTTGTTTTGTTTTTTTTAACTAAGAATGCTTACAGATAGTGATAAACCGATATATCGGCTAGGACTGCATTTCGTAAAAGCATCGTAAAGCTAAGTAAATCGTAGAAACCTTTGCCACCAATTGTCTCTATGATAAACTCAAGCTTACGATGCTTTGGGGAAATGCAGCCCAGGTCAATTAATCGGTCGATACAGATACTGATTAAATGGCCAAATATCGGCCGATATATCAGTTTCTGACTATTTGTAAGTATGCTTGGCAGATTAACAGAAGCGTCAACATTCCCTCGTGTCAGTTCCAAAATATACCAATATATTTGTCAATAGATAGCCAACACTTTCTGGTTTCAATGTTTTTTCTTTTGAAGTTTATACAAATTTGAGTAAATATTGCATAAAATAAGTGTTTGTTTCACTTTAGAAATTTTGTTTACATCTGATTTGCTGTTGTTAAATTATATTATGTTTATCTGCATTTATATCAGCCTTCACGCTCTTTAGATATCGGTATTGGTCAATGAAAAATCCATATCGGTCGACCACTACTTACAAAATGACAAAATGAGTCAAAAAGACCCCTCTCACTGCAACAAACAAAATTTGGGTTAAACACTGATGACTTTCACTGTTTGGACTGCATGCTTTTCTGTTAAGTTCACATCATTCATCATACCTGAATAAGCATGTCCTTGGAGTAAGTGTTAAAGTATTGTGTGGCATGCTCTTCTGGATTGCTGAGTCGGGTACTGCGAGGGCCTGCTTGCACACCATTGTTATCGAAACCTGAAAAACATAACCAAGACACGGAAATAAATGCCAACACATTCAGACATTCATGCCTGAAAAGAGATACAAGGAAATAAATAAGGAAGCGTGTACTTATAATACCACCATAGGTATTTATGACATTCAAACTTACCACAGTGTTTATTCCCAGTGTAAGGATGGCAAGTAAGAAAAAGAAATCATAAAATCAAAAATTAACACTTGACAGAAATACTGGGTGCTCAGTCGTCATACGAGCATAATGTATGTATATTCTATGCAACACTCTGCAAAGATCCACATCACCAATTAGTCACTAGAATATCAAATTTAAATAAATGTAATTGATTTCAATTGATGGCATGAAAGAGCAAACCTTGTATTTGTCTGCATGTCTGTATTAGTGCTACTTTGCTTTCCAATAATATTAGTGATGTTTTTGAACAAACGGTATGGCAGTTTTCTTGCAGATAAGAAAAAATAGTAAAGCTCCTGTTTGGTTTGAGAAACATTTTTTTTGATTGCAAGCAGTTTTTGAATTAAGTGTGCATGTCTTACCCAGGAGCCAAGCATAAAGTCTCCGGTTCAGAGACATATCTCTCCTTAGAACAACATGAAGTGCTGCAGACAGAATCCTGATCATGTCTGGACGTGTAGCCTGAAACAAGCCAAACAGTTATGTATTGTGTATCTTTTATTTCTATGTAAAACACTTTAAATTAGCCATATTATCTTTGTGACAAGCGACTAACTAACACTAACTCAAATATATACAAATTAGTGATATATCCATATATCCAACATCAGCTAGGCCGATATTTGGCAATTTTGAGACTATCGGCTGATAAAAATGTGTTCCAAAATCTACCAACAGACTTATCAATGGATAATGCATGATTCATTTTCAAATATTATGTGTAATTATAGTAAATATCAATTAATATTTAATGTCAGTGTAAATGTGTACATCACATCTACAGTGCTGTGCACACTTTTTAGGCGGTTAGTGAGGATTTCTTCAAAAATAAATCCATAAATAATTTTCATTTATCAATTATTGTCATACAAAGTCCAGTAAACATTAAAAAAAAGCTTAATCAATATTTGGTGAGGACACCTTTGCCTTCAAAACAGCATTAATCCTCCTAGGTACACCAGGAAACAGTTTTTCTTGGTTGTTGGCAGATAGGATATAAAAAGCTTCTTGGAGAATTTGCCAAAGTTCTTCTATCTATTTAAGAATTCTCAATTTCTTCTGTCTCGTCATGTAATCCCAGTCTGACTTGATGTTCAGTGGGGGCTCTGAAGGGGACACGACATCTGTTGCAGTGCTCCCTGTTCTTCTAATCTATTCTCTTTGCAAAATGTTTGGGAGTCTAAAATGTATATTTCCTACTGACACACTTAAACTGGAGATATAAAAAAACCATGTGATATTTTTGTGAAACATCTTATGTGCCTAAGACTTTTGCACAGTATATCTTTAGGTTGCACAGTAGTTCTGTAAATCTGGATTATATTGGCATCGGCCACTGAAAAAATATATTGGGCAACCACTAATACACACATCTGTTTTTAAAGTCAACAGAACATGAAACTCTGCCTCCTGTGAAAATAGATGGGAGATTGTTTGAGAGCTGGACCTCAACTGAAACGTATTATATGACAGAGATTTTAAGTGAAGCTAAATCAGTTACCTGACTCATGTGGAAGGGGAAGCAGAACAGGATGAGGTCCAGGGTGCTCCTCTGCACTAGAACACTGGAGTCCTGAACAGACGTGCTGACAGCCTCCACCTGATAAATACAATCAAATAATAAATATAACTTCCCTGTAAATAAATGTTAGTAAAAGCCAAAACAATTTATGTATACTGTATTAACAATTTAGACGATTTTTTTGAATCTCTGCTGTTTTGCTGGCCTACTATGCCCAAGACAATTATCTTTGTACCATCAGTGCAATGTCACTGCCAATGATGTACAGCTGGTCCTCCATGGATAATTTACGGTTAAGGTGCAGAAGGACAAAGGAGACTCCAGGCAAGCGCACAGCAGGGCTGGTTAGAATACTGCCCCAGAGTGCACCATAAAAGGCTGGCTGCTCCACAGCCGCTGCCACCTTTTCCAGCAAGGTATTGGTCCTTCACACAACAGATAAAATATGATTTAACATCTGTTAACAGGTTTTTCACCTTTGATTGTGAATTACTGTTTTCAGTTTACCTGTCATAATACTCTGAGCCCTCTTCCAGTCCAGGCAGTACTCCAGTCAGGAGCCCCTGCAGACCTGGTTTAAGAGTCTTCCCCAAGGGCAGGTAGTAGGTCTCATACAACCCAAGTAATACTGGCTTCACAGACATAGCAGCATTGGATAATAAAGGGAAGAGCCCAGAACTAAGGAGGGGAGAGATAAAGTTATATATTAGCCACTAAAGTCATAGCTGTAGCTGATAATTGAAATGAAATAAAAATTGTCCACAGCTTCTACCTATAAAGGAAAAGATCCTTCGCCAGGCGTTTTGGTCCAATGATCTTAAAGATGATCTCGTAGGTCTCCAGGGCCTTTCGGTGAACCCCGCTGGGCAGCGCCGGGTGCAGGCATTGGGCCAGACGCTTCCCAATTGTCAATTTCTTGGGCACAACTTGGTACTTGCCATTGTTTTGCAATACCTGTCAACAAAATGAAGGGATTATTATTATTATTTTTTTTAACAAACGTAGATAAACATCAGTAAACCAAGTGACAGCATTTTGAACCAGATTCTCTTTGTTTAGAAGTGATGGTTAGAATGTGTTAAGGACCTTGTTGAGCTTTCCGAGCGCTGAGATCAGATCGGCCCATTCACTGGAGTACTCAAAGTTTTTTAGGGCCTTATCCACAGCTGCCACATAATTCCTGTACTTCGAGTCACCAAGGAGTTCCAACTCCTCTGCATTCATCGTCCTACACGACGGGACTAAAAGACGATTCCGAAGTCACATACGAACATCACACCTTAATTTCAGAGGAAGAGTGAGAAATGCACAAATGTTAAACTCTGTTAAGGACAGTGCACTCAGTGAGTAATGTTACAATGTAAATAACATGCTTGATGATGGAATGAAGAGCTCACACCCAGATTCCAGCATACTGCATTGTATAGCCATTTTTAAACTCAACCAAACACACAGTAGGCTTTTAATGTTCAGAAGAGCTCACTTTCACTGGTGGAGACACTGTAGGAGGCTGTTAAATTATTAACGTTTATGACTCAGTGTAGGTGAGGCACCTAATAAAGGACAAAGAATAACAACAGCTATAATACACCTAACTGGGGAAACATAAATACTACAAAATTGTACTGCAGGCAAATTCAGAGTTATCAGTAGTTATGTTATTCCCCATGTTATTGATAGTGTGGCATTCTCGTCAAAAATAACCTTTCAAAATCAAAGGCTTTTTAAACAAAACAAAATCAAGTAAAAAGATTAAGTTGATGTCGTTCAATATTACAGGGTATTTAAATAAATCCAATAGGATTTACTCCTTCCAAATATCAAAACAAAGCAAAACTAAATCAAAACAAAGTAAACAGATGTAGTTGATGCCTTTCAATATCAATGGCTATTTAAACAACAAACAATTTTTTCTCTAACCAAACACAAAACAGAGCAAAACAAAACGTAAAAGGTTTAGTTAATCCCTGTCAATATTACAGGGTATTTAAACAAAACACACACTTTTTACTCTAACCAAAAACAAAACAAAGCAAAGTAAACAGGTGTAGTTGATGCCCTTCAATATCAAAGGCTATTTAAACAAAACAAACAGTTTTTCTCTAACCAAAAACAAAACAAAACAAAAACAAAATGTAAAATGTTTAGTTAATGCACTTCAATATTACAGTGTATTTAAAAAAAACACACACGTTTTACTCTAATCAAAAACAAAACAAAACCAAGACAAAGTAAACAGGTTTAGTTGAGGACCTTTTAAATATGCCTCTGTAATCCAATGGACTAAATTAAATGTTTTTTTTATTATTATTTAACACACACACACACACACACACACACACACACACTAATTTAACAGCATGCAGTAGCAGTGCATTTAACAGCTACTTGCATTTAGCAGGCTGATAGGTGAACAACGTACAGTGATGTGAAGAAAAGGCCCCTCTAAGGTCCCCATTTGCAGTTAGCCAAAGTGACAATCATGAATCAGGACTTCAATGTCAAGATATCAAAACCTCTTCCATTGGTACAATGGTTAACAACCCCATTGTATATAACCTCCACATCAAAGTACGATCAAATGTCATCAATACACGGCTAACCGGCTAAGCTAGTGAATGCTCGCTCTAGAAATGATCCTCTATTATGAGCTGTTGCTTACCGCTGTCAGTCGGGTGACGTTTTTCAGGAGTTGTGAGGGGCTGCCTGTTTTTGTTTGTCTTGTGAATGGATGGATGGATAGATAGATGGATGGATGGATGGATGAATGGGTATATGGACTGATGGACAAGTTGTGAGCGATGTACGGTCAGATGCGACGTCGGTGATTAAACTGACAGCTTTAAACGCATTCCCGGAAACCGCTGGCGAGAAAACATATCTGCTTTTATTAAATAAATCTGTCATACACCAGTGTTAATACTGACATCAGTCCTGGCTGCGTTGACACTCTGCGGATGGACCCATTTTTTTATAAAATCGTTGACAGGTGAGATGCTGTATAATACGCGTGCTGGAGCAGTTCCTAGTTAAATACAAAATACGTCATCTTTTCATAATAAAAGTATCCGTGGCCTTTATTTCCCTATTAATGTAGTTTGTATCATACTGTACATCTACGACGACTTTCTTGTAGAAAATAATACTCAGTATTCAGCCTGAATTAAGTGGTTTGATTTTAATTTAAATAATGAATGGTTGTTGTTACTTTAATAATAGACCGACTGAAGGAGAAATGTGCGTATTTTGCCAGTTAATGTTGCTGTGCAAATAAAAACAGAACCCATTAACTCCAACGTCACACATTTATATTTCAAGTTCGTTGTAATTGTCAAGCTAATGATATTGAAATGCGTTATACGTAAATATGTTAGTTCAAACGCCATTTGATTAAATTTGATAAACCTTGGTCTAACTACAGTAGAAAATGTAGGGTGATGTCAGCTAAAGTGTGCTATATTTTGGTCAATCGTCTAGATGTCATCGGTTCTACTCGACCCGCTCCGCACGGGACTCGATCCGGCGTTTCCTGCATGGGAGGAGGGTGCACTAACAAGGAGGCTAAAGATTACAGCCTATAGCAAAAGTCACCGTGCACCACTTGAGGTCAGGAGAGTGAAGTTTACTCACTGCACAGTTATCTATCAGCTGGTTTTATCACTGCTGCGATAAGGTAAAATGGACAAGTGAATCTGTCTAGCAACAATATGTTATCTGTATTTATACACATTTATGGATTTATACAATCCTAATAAAACACGTCCAAAATTGAATTTTAATTATTTAAACATTATTTGGGCAGGCTTAATAAAAGCAACCATCAAAAAGTCAGTTTAATAAGTAACCCATTTTAGTTGATGGGGGTTTGCCTAAATGGACCAGCATATATAGTCTTTTTCAATAACTAAGTTCAGTAAACTGTTTTGTAAATGACCAAAAAATAATTCTTATAGAAATGATCATGATAATTCATGATAATTTAAATTTAGATATAGTTGCATATTAATATATAACCCTTTATAAGTTTAAAGGTGCAGTTAGCATACCAGGGAACTAATGTTTTGGTTTTCCCATCCAGCCCCTGTAAAATGATTTGCGCTGCCTACCTCAACAAACTCAAATCCAATGAAAAGTTGAAACATGTCGAGTGCTATTGTGGAAACTGTTTAAAATAGTTTGCAGTGATTGGATATTAAAACTTAAAGAATTATGACATGCCAACCTTATATGGCCCATTTCACCTGATGGCCCACTTTAGCTGACATCACTCAATTAAACTTCCTGTAGAGATTTAACATTAATTTTTCATAAATCAGTTTTAACTGTCCCGTGTGTAATTGAGGCCTATATTCATATTCTGAAACAGAAAGTTCCTGTTGATATCATGGTTAAATCAATTAGTACTATGCAGGCAATCCAAAAAAATGCAAACAACAAACTACTGCAGTGTAAAGATGTCTTTGGTACAAACTTAAAATGTGCCTTCCTTGCAGTATTTCCTTACATGGTTTTTATTTTGGCTGTAAATATGTTTTCAAAAGTGGGGGCTGGATTTTGTATGCAACTTATTGCATAATGTTTCCAGTAAGTGCTGATATCTAAACGAAGACATACACATACCCTTAAATTGAGCCCGGTCCAAAAGAATGATCGCTTGCAAAGCCTGTACCAAGTTTCAAAACTCTGGGCCAAAGTCCAATGCCAATTGTCAGTTATCTTACCTATTACCCAACACAAATATTTGTAAATCATATTTAAACAAATGTCAACTAATAACATTGTGTTGGTTTTAGTGTGACCCAATTATTTTCTTTCCCTAGTTGGTGTGTATTGGGAGCAAAATTCAAGGAATTAGTGAAGTGTGTGTGTATATATATATATATAAAAAATAATAATACAACAGTTCCAATTTTTAATACCAACATCTGATACCCAACACCCATTATTGTATGGTATTGTATACAACACTCAATATCCTAGACAGAAAACATAAAAAGCACACACACAAAAATATTGGGGGGGGGGGAAGGAATTTTATTTTTTCTTTTAGACAACCAAATTTCACATCTTTTAGTACATACCAATTCTTACATGGGCCTTCAGTTTCCTTTTAAGTGACATTTTCAAGTTTGGGACAAATTCAAAGCCAATTATTTGGGATACAGTCAAATTTAGGAAAAGGACTTTTACACATACAATAAAAATAAGTGAGTTTTTACTTTAAAAGTTTAAAATGTAATCTTGGATTTTTGGATGTAAACCACAGCATCATTGGCCTCAAATATCAGCCTGCGGAGGGAAGGCCAGTATCTTGGTGCAAATGTATGCTGCTTAATCAACTTGGAAAAAGGGCAAAATAATGTGTTATAACCTAGTAAAATGTAGAACAATTTCTGTATTTGCATAGGCAACATAAAAATGTATAAAAGTCCCTTTCAATTTCAAAAATTGTGTTTTCTTTTTTTTTTTGCATTTAAAGCTGTTGCCCCTACACAGTGCGTTATACTTATACAAAATAAAAAAATATGTGCAAGGTCACTGGCAACAATCACAGAGTGTAGGGGTTTTTGATGCACTACAGGCAAATTTTCTCTTTTTCTTAACAAAATATTCTTCAGCATTTGAAAACAAGTCACGTCCTTAGCATGACTTATACATTCAGTGTTATTACTAAAAATACTTTATCGGCAGGTTTTAAATATTCCTGCACAAATGTACAATATGCTACAACATTTTATACATTTCATTATTTACATGGCTCCATTACACACAAAACACATCAGCTTTGTTTTGTCATCTTTACGATGGCTATTAACACGTTCCGCCAGAGAGGTAGTTTTCACCACACTCATAACTAAGTAGGAAGGGGTCACTTCATCACATATCCACAGTTGAAACAACAACATTGTCTGAAACTTTGAAACACAAATGAACAGCAGTGCAAGAAAAATAAGTGAGACACGGCAGTGTGTGTAAAACGCTGCCATAACTGCCATCTTTTTAACAAGGTAAACATGTCCATGCTGGACTTCCGCCCTATGTCTCAAGTCCCCCGTGTCATGATACATGCATTTTGTAACAATGCCATAACATTAAAACGTATCGCAGAGCAAACAAGGCCATGAAACGAGACCAGAGAAATCTCTTCCTGTGGTCTCGCAGCCAAAAACCTCCTCCGCATTATTGCTGTGCAATCATTCTAAAATTATAGCAAATGTTCAAAAACAAATTCCAAAAGATATGTCAAAATAAACAAAATATTGATTTATGCTAATGCCTTCCTCAATGATTTATGGAACTTGAAACCAAATCTGGCAATCAAGATGGGATTTCAACTTAAAGAAGCATATTACATAGCCTAGCTTTGGTAAACATTACAATCACATTAATTTTCTAAGCTATAACATAGGGGATGCAAAAAGAGCTTGAGAACCTTAGCGACTTAACACCTATAGTGCAATGCGCACAGCGCCATTAAAAAAAAAAGTACAGGTGTTGAAAGCACAAGGTCCATTGTGCCACCTCATTAGGCCTGAGGTTAGTCATATATGACCAATGTTCACTTAAGCTTGCTCCCCTCCACATACTGTTTGCATCATTCTCCATGCAGAACAAAGTCAAGTGGCTTTTACTTCCCAAGAGCGAAATAAAAAAACCTAGAAATGCACTAAAGCGCTACAAAATGCTGCTGTGCTTAGCACCAAGAGGTTTCTGCCACTCCTCACATGATTAAAACTCAAGCAACGGGTGTGCATTAAACTTCAGCAAGCAAAACTAGTAACATTTTGGGAAAGAAAAGGGTGTGAATATTTGGAAATCTATTCCTAGGCCTGGTTGAAAAAAATAAAAGCCATCAAAAAAAGAACAAAACAAAACAGAATCATAAGAGCAATGAGTATTTAGGGAGGACACCCAGTTCATCATTTGTCATGGCATATAACTCTGCAACGAATTCTCAACCACCCCTTAAGGCCACAGCGATATAATAACTAGTTTTTCCTCTTTAAAAAAAAAATAGGTGAGGTACATTATAGCAGAAGCATCTTCTTGCCAAATGGTCATTACCTTAAGACACAAATCTAAAAATAGCTGTAAAATATATTACATCGCTGAAGCATTCTAGGGGAGGGCAAGAGACCAAAACAGAGCCTTCTTTCAAAAATTGGCTTAAAGAGAGCAGCAATGAGAGACCTGCTTAGGCCTGAACCTTCAGTAGGCTCTTCAACTGAAAGGTCATAATCTCACGGTGATCGCACGGGCCCATGGGAAGAGACACCCAATGGCTCGGGGGCTTGGGTAGCACACTTGGGGATGGAGGCTCGCTAAACTTGGCTCCAGCATAGTTCTGACCACATTGAGCTGACAAAAGTTTGTTCAGATGGGACATGGTACCCTCCCAATTCTGATTATACGTTGTGGCAAAACAAACCGAGGCGTTCTTTTTGCCTACAGACACGGCCTGCCATGCCTCGGGAGCCCAAGAATATTTGGTGCCCTTCTCACCCCTGCGGTGATGAGGCACACCTAAGGCAGAATGCACCACTCCATTCTGATCTAGACTTCTTTGCTTGCCCCTTCCAATCTGGTGGCTCTTTTTAGGTGCTGGGCGATCTGGAATGTTGTATCTCTCACCACCTCCCATACTGCTTTGATTAGATGTCAACTGTCAGAGACAAATATGAAATTCAGTTTAATCAATAAAGAAGTCATTTTGCAATGTTTAAAGGACAATTAACAAATATAAATGTAACAGATATAAATGTAAATAAAGCAACAGTACAATTTCCCTGTTGCTGTCTTCTAACAAAGGGCTACGTGCAGAACGAGGCAGCCTTCGCCCATCCCCCACTTACCTCACTGTTGGAAAAAAGTTGAGTGCGTGGGGTTCTTTACTTTTTAATTTCTCCTCGCCGATCGGGCTCCAGGTCCTCGAAGTGGTTGATCTACTTCTCGCTGCACGTCTGTGTCCAGCAAGATCTGAGGTTTTCATGTGCCAATGAGCGTTGTTTTGTCGTGAAACCGAGCTGAACATGAATTCACCTCGGCGCACGGTGCTCTCTAGAAGCCGTGAATCTATAAAAAACAAAATTAAATTTGAGTCACATTCAATACCGTATTTCCCTGTTGCATTAGACGTTCCATCAATATCCAATGCCAAATAAACAAAAGGCAATGCGTTCAAGCAAAACAACTAAACAAAACTGGTCGATTTAAATAATCGTATGAACCGATTAAAACAACAAATTAAAAAAAATGGTGCTTTGGTGTGTGACAAAATAATCTGCTTTGGTGTGACATTACGTAAACATCTATTCTTCCTCAAGTATACCAAAAAAAAGCGTCTCTCAAATGGTCGATTCAAATTAATATACTTTAGTAGCTTAGTACAAAACAGGATGTAACCGAAAAACAATTTTATGTTATGGATGAAAAATAAAATGAATTATGTCATGTTTTCTGGCCGCGAACCAAAACAAAGACTTTTCAGCGCAACATGGCGTCAATCCCGTCGACGACTCCCTGCGCTTTTAAACAAGTAAAAAAAACAACTTACCGACTTCCTCGGGCTTTGATGGGAAAAGCCTTTCGTCTTCACTTGACCTAGTCCGTGAGTTATGGCTGTTCGTGGAGTAAATATATTCCCGATATGTAAAATCCGAGGTTACAGCGGAATGATAACTTCCTTCTTCTCCTACTTGTCTCCGTCTACCAACACAAAATGGATACTCAACAAAGCATAAGTAGTTCAGTCGTGTGCAGTCATGACCAATCAAGGACTGCCTCTGCCATCGTCTGACCAATGGGAGCGGTGGACACGCCTGTTGCCATCGTTCCTGCGTCACCAAGCATTATGCGTTTGTGGGGAATTTTGGGTTTTCCGCGTTACTGTAATACAAAAAGTGTCACATGATATGTTCCGGTTGGTTTCATCTCCTAATACAAACACTGAAATGTACTTATTCCCATACCAGATATACTGTCTCTTTAACGCGTGTTAAACGCACAGTACACAGTACACGGTACACTCCACAGTGTCTTTTAAAACATTCTCCCGCACACGCTGTAATATTCTGTTGAACAATGACATGATGTGGTTAATTCCCAAAGGGCTTAAATATACCAAATTACTGATTACACAAAGAATCAGCTTTTATGATGAAAAAGATTGGTAAAGCTCGATCTACATTGAGTACAATTTCAGAAAGGAGACAAATTTGTTGTGAAAATGATCATGTATGATAAAAAAAATAACTTTATTTAGAATTATTTTTATTTTTTAGAGAACATCATATATTAGCATACAAAACTGAAATAGCTTATACATTACTATAACCCCCAAACGATACTACTCCCATCTCTTAAGAGGTGTGGCATGTGTGACAACAGGTAGATTTAAACCTGTGAACTGGTGTCTAGGCTGAGTTGTAATGACAAAAGTAGGAAAGTGTGATGGTGCTCCTCCAATAGAAGTTACCAACAAAGGTTTTATTATTGGGGGGTGTAAATCAGTTTAGTGCGCAGAGGCACATAAAGCCATTTGGTGTTCCATGATGTTCTCGTGGACTGTTTATGTGTTGTATAAAGTATCCATTTGTCATACTTGAGTAAAAGTAAAGATACCTTCATGAAAACTGAAAATAACTGATATTAAATGTACTTTATTTCAAAAGTAAAGGAAATTGCATACATTACAGAACAGTTCATTAAACCCATGGCAACTTATTTGATTGGTGGTGCTCATCATTTACTCGCCCTCATGCCATCCCAGATGTCTATGACTTTCTTTTATCTGCAGAACACATACGGTACAAAGACTTTTAGAAGAATATTTCAGCTCAATAGGTCAAATCAATGTGAATGTTGGCCAGACATTTCAAGCTACAAAAAGCACATTAAAAGAGCATAAAGATAACCATACTACTACAGTGGTTAAATCCATGTCCTCTGAAGTGATTCAGTTGGTTTGGGTGAGAACAAACCAAATTGTAACTAATTTTCACTGTATCTCTTGCCACTGCAATCTCGGCACAATCATGATTTCAAGCTTGATTTCACTTTCTAGTGCTTGACCGACGCATGCACAGAGCCCTATGTGGCGCTTTAGGAAGTGTAATCAAGTTTGAAATCCTGATTTCCAAGGAGACTAATAATGTAAGGAGTTATATTTTGGTTTATTCTCACCCAAAACCAAACGGATTCATTCAGGAGACATTGGTGAAACCACTGGAGTCTTATGGATTACTCTTATGCTGCATTTATATGCTTTTTAGAGCTTTAAAGGTCTGGCCACCATACACTTACATTGAATTGACACGTAACAGTGATATTCTTCTGAAAATATTTTGTGTTTGTGTGTTCTGCAGAAAGGTCAGACACATCTTACATCAAATGAGGGTGAGAAAATAATGACAGATTTGTTTTTATTTTTTATTTACTATCCCTTTAATGGCACATTCAAGTCACATCAGAATGATCATATTTATGGGATGAGTGTAAACGAACACCACAGTTCATAAAAATTGGTACACTGAAGGGGGGAGTTGAGACTTGAACAGAACAGAGACTTGTGGTGGTGGGCTCTTTTCATTTGGACCAATAAGCAACCACCCAGAACACCCTGGTAACTGCATAGCAATGTGCTGAAACAGCAGCATAGCAACAACCTGGCAACCACATACTGTAGCAATGCGCCAAAACACACAGCAGAGATCACCTTGACAACTGCATAGCATGCTCTAGCAACCATCTAAAACACTTGTTCCCACAAACTGTAGCATAAATGTGCTACAAAACAAATATAACACTTTAGCAACCACCAGAAAACTAATTTGCTTAGGCAAAGACCATTCACATCTAAATTGTAAAATATTAAAATACATATTGTTGGACATTTTCACGAGCGCTAGTAATTTATACCTTGTTTAAATGTAAAATATAAACGCAAGTGATTTTAACATGAACAGGTTTCCTGTAAAGGCGTGAGACTTATCGCACATCACTTCCGTATTTAACTGCTTTCATAATGTTTAAACCTAAACATATCAAATTAATTAGTAAAAATAAAATAAAATAAACCCACATGAGCAGAACTTGTCTTCCCCTGTGGAGACAAGACGACGGAACACGTAATCTGGCGCGAGCTTCGCTTGTGATTTTGATTCAAATTCGTGATTCACAAAATGAATAATTCAGACAACTTTATTAATTTTTTTGTTCAGTTCAAATAAATCATATTTAAAAGATTTGACTCAAATGATTATTTTAAAGAATCACACATCACCATCGCCGATCTGCAAGTATTTATACCGCTGTTTTTTTTTTTTAATTATTATTATTTGCGGTGTTCAGTCGCAAAAGTAACAAAAGTGTCTTAAGAAAAAGTATACATTTTCTCTTCAAAATATAGTGAAGTGGAAGTAAAAGTCCAAAGAAATATTAAATTACAAATCTAAAAAAAGAAAACTGTCCTTAAGTACAGTAACGAAGTATGGTGCTATAACTCTGAGAACGTTTTAAGTTAAACATCAGATACACAGTTCTTTTAGGCCTAGCTTAAACCTTCTTGACCTGTTGTGCTATGCCTGACTTTTTCCACTGGAGGCTACTGCCAATATTCCACGTGAATAAGCACCCTTTTTCTTAATATAAAATATGCTTTATTCAGAAAACAGTATCTGATTTATGGTAAATTATTGCGGTTTGACAAATACTTTACTATACTATATATGATACATTATGTGAATATACCTACTGTTGCAGTGTGCAATGGATGAGTTATGTACCCCCATTTTCCCTGAATATTGTTGGAATTAAAATATAGTATTGTTAGTATGCAGAAATTAAAATGTATCAAATGATCAAATGTATTGATATGATCTGATATCTGTGTGAAATAAAGATAGCTACATTCAACTTGTAGTAACTCATCTTTATTGGTGGTTTTGTTATTTAACCATGTACAATTTTACTAATTACACATTTACAGAAGTGTTATATTATTACTATTTAATGTTTTTGTCATGTTCAGAATTCAGTGGTTTAACCAGTCCACAGATTATATTCCAGACTAGTGTTGTTGAAGGTTGGTATTTATGACTGTTTGACTTCCTTGTCACACTTATTACATGGCACTTGTCTGCCCGTTTAATCAAAATCCATATTTGGTGACGGAAGTGCACACTCACCACATGTAACCTTGGTTTTGAGATATCCAGGGGGCTTGGCCCAAGTTTGTAACCTATGTTTGGAAAGTAGGTCAAGTGGGAGGCTCTTGGTTGCTCACACATGATTTGAGAAGAGGTCAAATTACCAAATCTGACTATGCTCTGGGAGAAACATAAAGATGTAAACATGCTGTCAGAAAAATATATAGCCTCTAACTGGTTGGATGGACTGACAGACACGGAGTGTTAAAATGAACACTTTATTTTGAATATACAGGTCCATCTTTGATAGCGTTCAATTAACACTGACCAAAGTGTTACTTCTATGAACACTCTTATAGTGTACAATTTAAACACTTCAGGTGTAAATGTAATACTGTTACCTTTAACACGCAATGGTGTTGTATTACAAAACCATTACACAGGGCACTGAAACCTGTTTTAATACTGATATTTTATGTTAAAACAGCAACATTACAATTATGAGTAATTCATATGTAAACTAACTGTACTATCAAAAAAGAAAAAAACTACCGACAATCAGAATGGGAATTAACAATTATTGTAACAATACAGCTTAAAATCTCCAAAAACATCCTCAAATTAAAAAAAATAATTTTAAATGCTGAAACAATACAACATGTGTCATGCTTTAAAGCATCAATAAATCACTTGATCATAATTTCAAGCTTGATTACACATTCTAGCACCATCTAGCGCCCAACACATGATATTGAAATTCTGACTGTGCCTAGAGACTGATGATGTCAAGATTTATGGCGGAAAAGGAGTTATATTTTCGTCTGTTCTAAAAAAAAAAAAAAAAAAAAAAAAAAAAAAATTCGTCTGTTCTCACCGAGTATCGATTAGATCACTTCAGAAGACATGGATTAAACCACTGGAGTCTCATGGATTTCTTTTAAGATGCCTTTGGGCTTTTTTGGATCTTAAAACTTTTAGATCCTGTTGACGTGCATTAAAGAAAGAAAGTCATACACATCTGGGATGGAATGAGGGTGAGTAAATGATGTGTGAACTGGGGGAACTATTCCTTTAACACTTACACTCGTGATGATTGGCTGCATTTAACAGAATTGATTTAGTAAATTGTCGTCTAGATAAAAAGTTACACATATCATATTCTTAAATTAAAATGAGCTTTAAATCCTCATAAAATGCTTCAAGTGATTTAATGGCTTGACTGTACAAGATTCTTGTTGACCACAATGTAGTACTTGAGCAGATGCTTTTGTCAGGACACAGAGCTGCCAGTCTTGAACATCCATACTTCTACATAAATGAACAATATACTAACTTGTTTACTGTAATGCAATGAGAAATTCCCTCATACAATATTTATTACATAATGAATTAAGACTTATTGATCCACTGTAAGACTTCAAGGCCTTAATTTTAGTGAAGAACAATCAGACTGTAATGGGGCTTTTCCACTGCACAATTTGACTCAACTCTACTCGCATTTTTGGGGATTTCCACTGTGGATAGTACCTGGTACCTGATACTTTTAGTACCACCTCGGTCGAGGTTCCAAGCGAGCCCAGCTGATACTAAATGTGATGTCAAAATCCTGCAGATCACTGATTGGTCAAGGAGAATAGTCACTACCAGCGTCACTGGATTTCCGACACGTGACATCAACCCGCTAGTTTTAAAGTTAGCAACAGCGATAGCAGTATCATTTGTTCACGCGACTTTCAAAATGTGAAAAAAGAAAATGGCTGTGCGCAAAACCACGCCATGGTCAATAAACGAGGTGCAGACGGTCCACTCGTCCCTTTTCTAACTTCAGCAGGCGACCAATAACATCTCTCAAACTGATCTTGGCTGCACTCTTTTTTTCTAGAGGGTTGCGGTGCAACACAAGGGCCCAGGAAACATGCTCCTTTGGGGCCCGAATGGGGCCCTTGCGGGCAGCCCACTGTGGGCCCAGATACCAGCGTGAAATGCGGGGCACGGGTGGGGCCCCAGTGGGACAGCCCAAAGTGTGGGCTGACTGTGGGCAGGCCCACAGTAAGTAGAGTGGGCCCCCATTGGGGCCAGTTGTGGGACAGCCCAAAGTGTGCTCAATTTGTAATCTTACGTAAGAATTAGAGCGGGCCCTCATGTGGGCTGGATGTGGGTACACTGTACGGTGCAGGTGCAAAGTTTGAGCACACAGAGTGTAGGTACACCCATATTACTATATGCAGAACAATTGCACTTGTTAGCAGCAATAAATCGAGGGTCATGTTTTTTTTTTTAAATAATTTATTTACAGACAATAATAATTATAATTAATAATAATACGGTTTAAAACAGCAATAACCACAAAAACAGAAACACAGAACACTTAAAACACGTCGAAGTAATTAAAAACCAATCCCCTCAGGGGCACCAGTAGGTATTTCTGCAGTTCTGGCCCTTCCTTGCCTTCCCCCATCTCTTTCCCTGGCATTATGGAGCCATGTGTTTATAGAGGCTTCCACCTCACATGCAGTGGCTTGACTGCTTTTTGTCACAGCATCTAAATGAGAAAGGATCAATTTAAATACAAATGTTAAAAACAAAATAAGGGTTGTTCAAGTACTGTTAAGCCATTTCAACCTAAGAAAGTTTTCAACCTGCACTTTGATTGAGGAAACGTCTTCTGATTGTTCCAGGTGCTATTTATAAATGCTCAACTGAAAGAATGACTGAATAGGTCAATGAGAGAGCTGCGGTTTATAATAATGTTCAGTTGTAAGTCATTTATAAGTGGTTAGTTAATGATGAACTAATCATTTACAAAACATTCATAAATTATTAGCAAGTGATATACTAACATTTTATGTATGTTTTGTAAATTCTGTTACAAGTCATTTACAAGTGATTAGTAAATGATTAACTAATTATTTATGAAACATAATTATGCGTTTCATAAATGTTTAATAAGTGATATGTTAATTATTGTATGTATGTTTTGTAGATTCAGTTATAAGTTATTTACAATTGATTAGTTAATGATTAACTAATTATGTACAAAACATGAACATGCGTTTCATAAAGGTTTAATAAAAATGGGGTTGTGGGGTTGCACACAGTAAACCTTCATGGGGGCCCAAATGGGCAAAACTGCTATGGGCCCCACATGGGCTAACCCACATGGGGCCCCAAAGGGTTTGCCCTTGCCCACACTGTCCCACAGAAAACCCACACTTACCCACAGTGGCACTGGCATGTTTGCTGGGGGAGGTCATCATCCAATCCTTGACAAGACACTTAAGTGGTGGAAAAAAAAAACATTCCACCTTTATTCATGCAATACATAGGTGACAAATGGCATTTATAGCACTTTTATGTGTCAAGTACCTTGATCTTCATCATCGTTGTACATTTTCCCAGCAGATTTTAGTAGCTGCAGCAGGAAAGGTGATGTTAAGAGTGCTTGCCTCCTTAACCAAATTCTTTCTTGAAAGAGGTACTCCACTTAGTGCATAGTTTTGCTCCTGTTAAAGAGACCATTTGGAGCAAAGTTCCTTGATGCATGAGATTAATAATTAAGAACCCCTTTAATTAGTTTATTTTTACTTACATAACCAAGTTTGGAAATAGTGCATCAATGTCACAGGTATGCACCTCTCCTTGATTTGAGTGGTATCTTTCTGCATGAACAATAAATACAAAAAATAAATAAATCCACAATGAAACTACAAACTACTTAATTTAACAGATTGCTATCACAATTAACTGGTAAAATAGGTGGGATATTAAAGGAATATGAACCTAATAAATTTGACATTTAAACATATTACATACATATAAACAACTGGACTATATCCCTTGTCCTACCAACCGCTTTTGCACATCAAGTTTTCCAGCCTGGATCTCTTTAAAGGGCAGAGATTAGTTGCATTGCCTCCATTGCATTCAATTAATTTTAAAGACTTGCTGACACGCTTTCCATCAGTCAGAACAGGCAGCTGATCCAATGAGGATGCAGAAGTGGAATATGGATATATAAAAATGTCACTAACAACCAAAACACCTGTACATTCATTTAAACAGCACAATTTTTTATATAAAGATTACATACCGCCTCCTGCGCGGTCTGCCGGCGGGTCATCCCCATCAGCCTGGACGAGGGAGGGGCAAGGGGAGGGAAACAACAATTAAAAACTCAACAATTATTCAACAATTTATTGAATAATCTTAACTATGTCTTTCTCAATACTCAGTCAGAATTTGTCTGACCAGCACACATTCAAGAAGTGTTACTATACCATACAAAGTCAATGGACAATTGCTTCTTCACAACATTGTCCCCATGACATTTAAGACTGTGAGACATTATAGCACACAACATAAAATGTAACAGTTTGACAAATAAGAAAAATAATTTATAAAATAATTATATACAAATTTAAATTGGAATGAATAATCAAATAATATGTAAAATAAAAACACATGAATTAAGACTATGTTTATATGTATAGTATGTAGTATATCTGCTCTCTGCAAGTAACACACACACACACACACAGATGTGGTATGTAAGTTTCTGTCAAAATGATCAGAGAAAGTCATGATATACAGATGGTGTCTACAACTAGAGGTGTCTAGAATAACCTACAACACCTTTCTCTGAATGTTTACTGAGGGAAGTACAGCAGGATGTGGGAAAAATTATTGTATTGTTTGAGGTACAAAATATGTATAAGTAGTGCCTGTAATGTCCATTTAAAGGTGTTAATCAACAGCATGGCTCCTTACCTAGTTAAGCTAATTTCAAGATGTTGATGTCACGTCAGGTCGTCACGTGGGTCACCTGCCATGTAAGTTGCTCAAAGCACAAGACGTTCGGTTAGGGATGGTGGATTGAAGGAGAATCGTCAGGTGACAGGTGAGGAGAGGGATCACCTGATCTGTGACGTGTTTGATGGTGGCGAACGCAGCAAAGCCAATAATGACAAAATATCGAAAAAATTGTAATGGAAATGGACCAGAGACACTAGTTAGTATTGATGAATCAGATGAGGAGGATGATCAAATGGATGTTGGTAGGATAGAGGGAAACAGAGATAAGAAGTAAGATGCAGGATCTAAGAAAAGAATGAAAAATCAACGGGAAAGGGAGGTAAGAAGTTCTGGGGAGAGTGGAAATGAACAAGAAGTGAGGAATGAACATTTGGATGATTTGAAGGTAATATTGAAATTCAAAGAGGAAGGTGGAATACATAAGGTAAGTCCAATTGCATTAACAAAGGAGTTGAGGAATGTAGTTGGAGAGATTAATCTTGCTAGAGAGTTAAAGAATGGAGATTTGCTGGTAGTATATGAAGAACAAAAAAGGAAAGTGATGAAAATCTAAGTATTGTGTAAACAGGAAGTGGTGAGTAGCAAACTAATAGGTCAGAGGCAGTGGGTAAGTGGAGTTATATCTGGTGTGCCATTAGAAGTGTCTACGGAAGAGCTTAAAAATAACATAAATGGAGGGCATATAGTTGGTGTTAGACGATTGCTTATGAGTAGATAAAGGAATAGAATAGGGAGCCTCTCAGTAGAGCTTAGACTTGGATTTATCAGTTACACAGTGAGACCATATATGCCTCCTCCCTTAAGCTGCTATAATTGCCAAAAGTATGGGCATGTTGCTAAGGTGTGTAAGTCTAAGAAAAGATGTGCAAGATGTGGGAGGGAGCATGATTATGGCAAATGTGAAGGAGCTGGGCTTAAATGTTGTAACTGTGGAGGAGAACATAATGTTGCATTTGGGGGATGTGAGGTGAAGAAGAGAGCTAAAAAGAACATTACATGTGCAGAAGCAGTTAAAATGGTTGATGCAAATAATAAAGAGAAAGTTAAAGAGAGAGATGTGAAAATGGAGGGAAGGAGTAAGTTAAGTTCAGAGATGGAGGGTAGGATCACAGAGGATATGATGATTGTGAATAAAGTAAATTTCTTGCTGTTTATAGCTGAAGTAATTAATTGTACTGCGAATTGTACCACAAACAGAACAAAAACACAATTAAGATTCAAATTATAGTCAGGGCAGCAGAGAGATTCTAAGGAGTAGAAGGTATATCATGGGTAATGATTAGGGATGGGCTGGTGAATGAGACACAGTCAAGTCAGGAAGCTTGGTTTGGATAGGAGTGATGATTTTAATATTACAATGGAATGCAAGAAGTCTTGTGGCTAATGGATTGGAATTTAAAAATATTATTAATGAGATGGAAATTAAGCCTGATCTGATATGTATACAAGAAACGTGGCTTAAACCCAAAATTGATTTAGTAATAAAAGGTTATGTGAGTGAGAGAAGAGATTGTGGGGAGGGTGTATTATTCTGATCAAGGAAGGTCTACATTATAGAACATTAGGTAAAGGTATAACAATAGAGTATGTGGTAGTGGAGGTGTGGGTGAATGGATTAAACTATGTAATAATAAATTTGTATAATCCTTGTAAGAAATTAATGTTGAATGAGTTAGAACAAATAGAGGGCCAAAATGGAGATTGGGTGATTTGGTGCAGGACTTGTACATTATGGGGAGGTTTAGTGACAGATGGTAATGGTCGGGTGGTGGAAGATCTGATGGAAATTAAGAATTTGGTGTGTTTGAATGATGGAGGTTACACAAGGGTAAATGTGGATACAAGGAAAGAATCTGTTTTAGATTTAACATTGATATTTGATTCAATTGCAGGGAGTACTGAATGGGAAATAATGTGACAAGACACTATAGGAAGTGATAACTATCTTATATTAACAACAGTTCAAGTAAATACAGGAAGAAGTGATGTGAATCAGGGAAATATGGGTAAATGGATGTATGTAAAAGTTGAGAAGAATTTATGAGTTTGAGTGAGGAGGGATTAAAAACATTATAATAGAAATTGATAGATTGGCAGAGATGATCAGTAGAGAAATAGTACAAGCAATTCAAATACCAGCAAATAAATATATACCAATAAGGAAAGGGGGTAGAAATATTAAGTTAGTTCCCTGGTGGAATGAAGAGTGTGCATGTGCCATAAGAAGAAAAAGGAAAGCAGTTAGTCATTTATTAAAGTAAATAGTTCCGAAAATTTGACTGAATAGAGTAAGAAAATAAGAGAGGGTGTGTTGAAAGAATACCCAGATTTAATGGGGAAAAAAGAGACCGTTAATCATCTGTTGGATGCCCCATTCTCTATGAGTAAATTAAAGAGGGCAGTGAGAAGAATGAAATGATCTACTCCAGGTTTGGACGCAGTTAGTTATTGTATGATGAATTATTTGTGTTTACGTTTCTATAAAGGTGATTTTAGTATTTTATAATAGAATATGGAAAGAAGGTATACTTCCTCAAAGTTGGAAGGAAGCATTAATTATACCCATTAAAAAGACAGGGAAAGACCCAAGTAATCCCATAAATTATCATCCAATAGCTCTTAACTCTTATTTATGCAAGGTAATGGAAAGAATGATAACTGATAAGATTGATTTATCATTTGGAAAAAAGGAGCTGTTTTTCTCCTTATCAAAGTGGATTTAGGTGTGGAAGAGGGACTTGATCCAATGGTATCTTTAGAAGCTGATACAAGGAAGGCATTTATAAATAAGGAAAGTGTCATCGCTGTTTTCTTCGATATAGAAAAGGCGTATGTGTCATGTTCTCTGTTGTCTTTTGTTTTTGTGCTTTTATGTTGAAGTTTCCTGTTTAGTTCCTGTTTCCTGTTTGTTTTTTGTAGTCCTTTGTAGTTCTGTTTTTTGATTGGTTTTCCCCTGATTGTCTCCCATGCCCTGATTGTTTCCCCAGGTGTTTCTAGTTTTCCCTTGTGTATTTAAGCCCTTGTTTCCCTCCTGTCCATTTGTCTGTTATTTCATGTTTACCCTGTTTTTCACCTCGTTCTCCGTGGTTTTTTGTTATCCCTGGTTTGCTTGTTTTTGGAATTAGTAAAAGCTGCACATAGATTCTCTCTCGTTGCCTGGTCGTTACAGTATGATATGCTGAGGAAGGAGGGATTATTAATAAAGCTGGGAAAGATGAAAATAAAAGAAAGAATGTATAATTGGGTTAAAGAGTTTTTAATCAGGAGAAGAATTAGGGTGAAGGTTGGCGGGTTTATATCCTCTAGTGGTGTGATTGATAATGGAACACCCCAGGGCAGTGTAATAAGTCCACTTTTATTTATCATTATGATTAATGATGTTTTCTCAAGTATACATACAAGTATGGGGAAATCATTGTTTGCTGATGATGGAGCTCTTTGGTTTAAAGGAAAGAATATAGAATATAATATTAAGAAAATGCAATGTGCGTTAAATTAAGTAGAAAAGTGGTCAGGGGATAATGGATTCAAGTTTTCAGTGGAAAAGCAAAAAATAATATTTTTTACAAACATGAAGAGGAGGGTGGATGCTAAATTAAAATTATATAAACAATAACTGGAACTTGTAAATATAATAAGATTTCTAGGAGTGTGGTTTGATAGTAGATTAACCTGGAGAGAGCATATAGTAATGATGGTGGGAAGATTTAAGCAAGTAGTGAATGTAATGAGGTGTATTTCAGGACAGGAATGGGGTGCAGATAGGTTGGCTTTAAAAACTATATATACATATATTGGATTATGGTTGCATAGTATATGGTTCTGCAAATAAATCTGATTTAATTACATTAGATAGAATTTAGTCTCAAGCCCTAAGAATTTGTTGTGGAGCATATTTGACTTCTCCAGTTTCAGCTCTTCAAGTAGAGATTGGTGACATGCCTTTGCATATAAGAAGACAACAATTAATGGCATCTTATTGGGTAAATCTAAGAGGTCAGAGTGGGAATCACCCTACAAAAAAGTATTGATGCCTAGTTGGGAATATGAGAAGAAAGAGTGCAATAGTTTTTGATGGAGAGTTGGGAAATTAGTAAAAAGTATGAGACTGGAAGAATTCAGATATGCTCCAATAATTCCTTTATCTCCAGTGGCAGTGTGGGTTATACCCCCAACAAGTTTATCTAAAATTATTTGAAAGAAGGCAAGAGGAAGGTCCATATGATGCTGAGGTATATGATGTAAGGGAGTATGTGGGGTCAAGATATGGGGATTATATGCACATTTATACAGATGCTTCGAAAGACCCAATGACAGGTCATGTGGGTGCTGCATTCATAATTCCAAAGTTAAAAGTCTATAAAAATAACAGGACATTAGATTAACTATCAATGTATACTGGAGAGATGTTTCCATCCTCCTTCTTGCACCGGTGCTGTGCAAGATCAGGGAGGATGAGGAACAGGTCATCCTTACTGGCCCACCCGGGCCTGGTTATCGGATCTAAAGCTCCTCGCGACAGCAACTCCCTGGAAAAATCCCCCTGGACGGGATGCAGAAGATCAAGTGGATCTACCACCTACAGTCGTAGACACGATCAACCAAGCCAGAGCTCCCTCCACCAGGCAACTTTATGCCCTAAAGTGGCGCTTGTTCGCGAATTGGTGTTCTTCTCGAGCCGATGACCCGCAGAGGTGCGCAGCTAGGTCAGTGCTTTCATTCCTGCAGGAGAGGCTGGAGGGGAGGCTGTCCCCCTCCACCTTGAAGGTTTATGTAGCTACTATCGCAGCCCACCACGACACAGTAGATGGCAAGTCCCTAGGTAAGCATGACTTGATTATCAGGTTCCTGAATGGCGCCTGGAGACTGAACTCTCCCCGGCCTAGCCTGTTCCCCTCCTGGGAGCTCTCTGTGGTCCTCTCGGGCCTTCAGAGACCCCTCTTCGAGGTGCTAGATTCAGTTGAGCTCAAGGCCATCTCCCTGAAGACGGCCCTCCTGATCACGTTAGTCTCCATCAAGAAGCTTGGGGACCTGCATACATTCTCTATCAGTGACACCTGCCTGTAGTTCGGTCTGGCACATTCTCACGTTATCCTGAGGCCGCGACCGGGCTACATGCCCAAGGTTCCTACGACCCCCTTCAGGGACTAGGTCGTGAGCCCGCAAGCAAGCTGCCCTGGGCGGAGGCAGACACAGCCTTCTCATTGCTGTGTCTGGTACGTGCTTTGCATATCTATTTGGACCGCACGCAGAGCTCTAGATGTTCTGAGCAGCTCTTTGTCTGCTTCGGCGGATGGCGGAAAGGGAACCCAGCTCACTGGGTCGTTGATGCTATTTCCTTAGCTTATCACACCCAGGCCGTGCCCGCCCCCTTGCGGGTTCGAGCACACACTACGAGAAGTGTGGCATCCTCGTGGGCACTGGACCATGGCATCCTCCTTAGTAGACATCTGCAGAGTAGCAGGCTGGGCAACACCCAATACCTTTGCCAGATTTTACAATCTCAGTATTGAGTCGGTCTCGTCCCGTGTTTTGTCAGGTCCGAGCCGGTAGAACTCGGTAACGCGGCACAACCGACCGGGTGTTCCACTTGCACACAGCACTCTTCATCAAGTTGATCCAGTGCGCCTTTTATCCCAGGTTAGCCACTAAGCGTCACTCCCTGAATGTTCTCCTCCCTAGCCTTCTGGCTGCCAAATTCAGCGGAGCAATTCGTGGCCAGACCCACTATGAGTCACAGTTGCTCTGTACTGGGGTCGGGCTTCACTGGCTTATTTCCCTTTTCAGGCAAACTCCCCGTGATGTATTTCCCGCGGTATGGTCCCCCTGTCGGCGGACATGTGTTTCCCTTGGGCAGCCCCCCCTGCCCCGGTCGCTGTGCTTGTAGAGTCCCCCCTCACTTATTTCAAATAAGCATTCAAATTAGTAGCATGCACAATGGGGATAGTCAGAGACTTACGTTTTAGATCTTCATTATGAGCAGCTGTCTCGCTTCGCATTCATCCGACATGTTGGCGCTGTCCTACGCATTTTGTGGGAAAATGACCATTACCATAGCAATTTCGACATTTATTTGGTTGGCTTGAAAGAGCCAACCTACTGATCTACTATTTAAACTTATAACTATTTTTCTGAGACTAAAATCTCTGACTAATCCTAGAGTTATCAAGGTACATGGACCAAACTCAGCACAGACCATCAGACTGATCTCAAACAGTATGTTGTATTGAGGGGGGACATCATGCAATGTCAAAACTGTTATTATTTTTTAAAGTATAAATTTAAACAATTATTTATTTAACTTAATATAATCAGTATCTACAAGTAATATCCTTTCAAAGTGTACAACATGTGTTTTGTGGGCTTGATCAATTAGCTAACAATTAGCAAATTAGCTTTAAATCGTCAAACCTGTTACTCTCAGTCCTGTTACTTTTCCAGAGTAACAGGTTTTGATGTGGGTAACAGGGATGACATAGATTAGTTGTACATGTAAATTTTCTCCCCCGTAAGAAAATTGTGTACATTGTAAAGTTAAATACTTCCATCTGGTGCATTTTGAGAGCAAAATTAAGAAGCTAGTGTTGTGCTCTTGTAAACAATTTTGTTCTCTTAAAGCTGCAGTAGGCAACTTGGAAATAAATTGAATTGTGAGAAACAGCGCCCCAAATTCTTCCCCATATACATGATGCTAAATCCTCACCATTTCGCTTTTTTCGATAAAGTCCAAAAGGCTGCGTTGCTTTTTTTCTTGACGTTACATTTTCCCTACAAGATACAAGCTACATCTCTCCAGTAGCGGGAGGGGCAGGGTGTCACGTGAACTTCAAACAAAATGTAGGAATATTATTTGGCTGCGTCATAAAGATTATTGCATATTCATACAGAAATATTTTTGTTGTTGTTGTTGAGCTGCACCTAAACTTTGCATTGTCTACATTCAAAATTTACATTCGGGGCTACAGTCAAAACATTCAGGGCTGTAGCCCTGGAAAAATTACCTGGCGCTGCAGATGGTAGTATGCCATTAAGTGCAGTAGAAAAATAAAGGTGCTATCGCACTCTCTGAGATGCAGATCCTGAATACCTTGAATGGGAGAAGCAGAAATGGAGAGACAGAGAGCATTTGTGTGGCTGTTCTCAGTCTGTGTTGAATGACTATTCTCTGTTTGTTTTAATTGCTACAAAATATAATGTTTACATTGTAAGTTTTTACATTTGTTCTCTCCTTCAATGTGAAAACAAAGTTTTTCACTTTGATATGTGATGTGAATTTTGTATGGCTGTTCTCATTTTCTTTTAACAGCTACAAAAATGTTATGATTCCCTTAAGCTAACAGTTTTTTACCTTATTGCCTTTGGTGAAATGTTGGCTCCTTTTATGTGCTGGCTGTTGTTGTTTGGTTTCAATGCTGCCAGTTGGTTTTAACATGTTAATGACTGGGATAAGATGATCAGTCTCAATAAAATTAATTTTTTCCATAACTCATTGTCAATATGTTCAAGAAAGTGAAACCAAATTTCAGCATCAAGATCTTGATCTGGTTTCAGGTGATCATAGGAAGACCAAGATCTGATTATAGTTCTTGCCTAATAATTGAACCAGATCAGTAATTTTAAATTCTGTGAGATGACATGCACACACAGACAAACAGATGGACACATGAGTCTAATTACAATACCCTTAAAACATTAGATCTCTTAGAAATGTAATGTGATTAACTAATAGAACTATGCCAAGTAAGTGCAAAACAATATAATGCTATTTTAAACAATCCCTGTTACTCTGGTCAGTCCTGTTACTATGATGTCAATCCTGTTGCTGTCATTAATTTCATAAAAATGGAAAAATTATATTTGAAATGGCCTTCAAAAAATGGCTAAAAAAAAATAATTAAATTTTTTTTACATTTCTTGTTGCGCTTAAATCTGTTTTGAATGCTATTCTGATGCTAGTAAAACTTTGAGTATGGCACTTTTCGGACAAATGTCTCCTTAAGATGATTCACCTATGTTTTCCTCTTTTGTAAGTCGCTTTGGATAAAAGCGTCTGCCAAAGGAATAAATGTAAATGTAAAAAGGCACCGATTTTGTGGAATGACCCATTTCTATCTGTCTCTTTTAATATGCTTTGTTCCACTCTATTGCATCTATATTTCTTTCTAATTAAATTTCAATCAAGCTTCATTTGAATGCCTTTTTTATTTTTTTACAATATTGCCACATCAATACAATATGTTTCTGTCTATTTGTTCTTTTTTCTATCTATCTATCTATCGGGCAGAGGACAAATCTCAGTTGCCTCTGCAACCATCGATACACGTATCATATCACGTGGCTTGTTGAGCACGTTACCGTGTGTGTGGATGTTCACGCTATTCTTCGCAGCATCCATGCACATGGAGAGCGAGAACCACACATAATGTCCTTAGTAGGTTGATTCTACCCTCCCTAGCAACCAGGCCAATTAGGTTGCTTAGGAGACCTGGGTGGAGTTTCTCAGCACGCCCTGGATTCAAACTCATGACTCCAGGGGTGCTAGTCAATGTCAATACCCGCTGAGCTACCCAGGCCCCTGTTTTAAATCTTTCAGACCAGGCTCTTTCATGCCAACCTCAAAGTTTGTCTACAAAATGTATTTGTCTGGTTGAACATTTAAGCACCAATTCTAAAATGAACATCACAAATTTAATATCAGTTATCCCGTGTATATATGTTTCAGAATAAATAAAAAGCTGCTCTGTCTACAGCCAATTCTGACTGAAACCAGAAAGGGCGAGCATGGCTAAGCAAAGCTAACTAGAGTGCAATGACTACTGTCGTTGTTCATTATAAAAAATTCTAATTTTAAAGACTTAAATCAATAGTTAATGTAATATGGACTATATTTGTTTTATCATTTGTGAAAGCAGAAATATTTCTTCTCTTAATTAACCAATCGGTTCAAACAATTTCTATTTATCAGCTCATTTTATCCAACATTATGTCCTATCACTAATTCACACATTAACCATCTGCTCTCTTTAACAGTAAACTGGTGAAATGAGTAAGCACAACATGGGAAGCTGTGGTAAAGAAAGAGTTGCTGCATTTCTTTGAATGTTGTTTTGTGGTTCCTCTTTGGATACCATGTAATGTTTCAGCTCAGAGAATAAGACCTTTGGCACATCAAATACATCACAGTTAATGTGATAATAGCTGCCTGGAAGGAAATTACACAAAAATTTTGAGTAGTTATAGGCGCTCTCTCTCTCACTCTCTCTCTCTCTCTCTCTTTCTCTCTCTCTCTCTCTCTCTCTCCCTCTCTCTCTCGCTCTCGCTCTCTCTCATATTGGGGATGTGGTATAAGCTGTTTTGTTGTAATCAGAGGCAACTCCAGAAAGATCTGACTTGCGAAAGACCGTAAATTGTTTTTTAAAAAAAATCTGTTTTCCTGTGACAATACGCTACCAACAGCAAAACCAAAAGGTAAGCAACCATTTAATTTGATCAATGTTCTATGCTATGCCAAAATCCTGTCTGAGCTGAAAGTGTTCAAGGGTAAATGTAAGGAATAGCAGATATATATCTTTTTTTAATAAGAAGTTTAATTTACAGGAAGACATGTACAGCATCGTGATGAAAATTCACACATATGGTTTTATGAATGGAACAGCTTAACAAGAGGATGTGTGTGTGTGTGATTCTCGCTTATATTATAAATAAATGCAGTTATTACTTATTAATTTTTCAGAAAACAGATGAGAGAACAACTATCCTTGTTTTTTTAATTACGTTTTTCCTACTTGTTGTGGTATTTTGTAGTCTAAAGAATGGCTTTTGTTGACTTAGCATTTAAGGCTGAGAAAAAATACTCCTACAATGCATTACAGGGAAAACACAATAATAACACACATAGTTTTGCCTCAATTGCCCTCTGCTTTCCCATGTTATAGAACTGTGTGACGCTTTGCCCTGCAGAGGGCAATCTCCAACTCTTACTGTTATGGTTTTATACAAATTTAAACTTTCTTTAAATCCTTAACAAAATTATTAGAATATAGAATAATGGGTCAGGCTGGTTATTTTTCATTCAGGATAATCTCACCTCTCTTCCCAGTCAAAGCTCTGCAACCTGCATAATGTGCAGTTGTATTTTTAGAATGCATTAGCCTATAAAAATGTTGCTTGGAGACATTTTTCACTTGATATGAGTTTTAAGTGCATGTGTCCGTACTTACTTAGGCATAGTTTGTTCCTATGAAGTGAGATAATTCGGATAAAACCTTCCTTTGGGAACATTTTAAGACCATTAAAATTGGGGACAATTAAAATAAAACTTCCATACATGAATGAAAAGTTTTTCTCTCCTCTTAACATGCAAAAAGTTTTCTGTTGTGATTAGGTTTAGGATATGGGTTAGGGTTAGTCTATAGTTACAATTAGCTTTATTTGAAAACAATAGTGGTCTAAAGTATTTCATGTTTAGATTGTGCGTGTGTGCGCACGTTATCCCTCTTCATCATGTACATTTCAGAACTTGGTCAAATTCAACTAAAGGTGTTATATTGGAATTCTTAATTCTTCACACTGTTAACTTTTAACACTCTCTCTGTGTTGCTTTCTCTCTTAAATATTTATTCTGTTTTATCTTTTATTGTGTATAATTTGTATTATTAAAAAACACACTCAAACAGTAGCTGAAGTTAAAAGCATTTTAATGTGCCAACACATCAGATTAAAAAGAAACAATTTTAAAACCACCGTTTTTGTTTGTTTATTTGTTTGTTTTTCCATTGGTCATAAGAATACATTTGTCCACTGTTAACATTTTATTTACAAATCATTTATTTAAAATAGATTTTTTTTTTCCTGGGGAAAATGGAGAGCCAAACAGAGCTAGATCAAGAAACAACTACTGTGCTTAATTTAAGTGAATGTACAACGAACGTTTCAACTGCAGGTACTGTTTGTTTCTCATTTTAATATTTGATCTGTCCATGATCTGCTGTTTTGTTGTTGAAATTTAATACAACAAAACAACTCTTTGTTTAATTTAAGAATAATGTAGAAATAATATTTTCATGCAGTACCATATTTATCGTGCTCCTAATTGTGTTAATCTTGACCTTGAACTGTTGCAGATGAAAACATATACAATAGCATAATGTGCTACATGGTGCTGACCGACACAGAGAAGAAAGTTATTGGCTCAATCTGCTTCCTGGCTGGCCCTGTGACTTTCCTGGGGAACATTCTGGTTCTGGGGGTCATAGCCAACTCTGTCAGCCTGCGCAGACGCCCATCATACCTGTTCATCAGCAGCCTGGCACTGGCTGACGCATTTGCCAGCTGTTTCTTCACCGCCTGTTTTCTAGACTTCCATCTTTATAGTAAAAGTGATAGCTCTAATATATATCTCTTCAAGCTGGGTGGTGTCACAATGGCATTCACAGGCTCTGTAGGAAGCTTGTTGCTGACAGCGCTAGACCGCTATCTCTGCATCTACCAGGCTTCCAATTACAAGGTGCTACTAACACGCACTAGAGCCAAGCTGGCTATTGTTTTACTATGGTGTACAACCGTTCTAATCTCCTTTCTCCCTCTAATGGGTTGGAGGTGCACAACCGTGTTTGATCCTCCTTGCTCCCATCTTTTCCCCTATGTGAATCATCACTACCAGGCCTTCTGGACGGGCCTGCAACTTGTGGTGCTCTTCCTCATCGCTGTTGCTTATGTCCTCATCCTGTGGAAGGCACACCAGCATGAAACAGTAATGGGTGGACCAAAAATGGGGAGGCAGAGTCTTAGAGGACAAGCACGAATGCGCATGGACATCCAGCTTGCACGCACCTTCAGTCTGATCCTCCTGATCCTTGCAGTGTGTTGGCTGCCAGTCCTTTCCTTTATGATGGCAGATGTCTCAGTGATCCTTCAAAAACCTCAACAGAGAATGTTTGCTTTCTGTAGCACACTCTGCCTAGTGAACTCATGTGTAAACCCAGTCCTGTACGCCCTGCGTTGCAGAGAGCTGAGGGGAGAACTTTTAGCATTGCTGGAATGTTTCAAAGGAGGAAGGGAACGTACTTCGGGAAAAAATCCTGTCATTCAGCAAGGAGATGAAAAAGGTTACAAGGATCATACACTTGGAGAGAGTAGCCAAGATACTATTTCTGAGAGGGTAGACAGGCAGCAAAACAGTGTATAAATTACATTAAGTGATGTGTCTTGTTCATAATTTTCATATTAATCATTTGTCAACTACTTGAGTAGTGCGCATACCCAAAGTCCACAAAATTTAGATCTTCAGCATAATGTTATCATTCGTTTTGTGATATCATGGCTATGATATGACAATGATGCTTTACTTCTGATGGTAAGCTTCCAAATTGAAGTTTTGTTGTTTTGCTTTAAGAATTTTTAGGACATCAAATAACAATGGCATTCTAATAAGAACAAAAACACAAGCCATACGAGCTGCTGAACAGGATTAAAAGTTTGTGAGGAAATAATGTTTCCCATTACCTAATGTGCATAAACTATTTCCACAATGATAAATCATTCTACTCAATTTGATCAAGACAAAAAAGAAAAAAATGAAAAAAATGACGAGGATTATTGAGAGCATTGTTTCAAGGTCTCTGGCCAAGGCTCATCTATATATAAAAAGAACTAGCCACAGAAGTTGTGTCCAGTGAGAATTAACTTTGGAATGCGAGGTTCTTTATCCATCACTTTGAATGTCAGAGGCAGGTTATACACATTTCCTCCAGGATGTAGTTTTAAATTAATTTGAGTCTGGTATAATTGCAAATTGAGTTAAATATTTAGACACTCAACCAGTAATAACTCCATAATGCAAAGAATAATGAATGCTGGGCCCTGGAAACAGTCACAACACAAGGCTGATATAGACGCGTAATTGGCTTTATCTAAATGTCTAAAGGTGAACCTGAAATCCATACAGTGTTTTTCTTTAAAAAAAATTTTGACCAGTGTGATGATTGGTAGGCAGGTTATTTTAAGGGGATGGGTGTCAGATATTTGTTATTTATGTTTTGTTTGTTTTGTCCTATTTGTGACCACAGTGGTGTTCTTTGGGGGTCAGGGTGGGGTGGTTGATTGGGGAGGGGTAATAGTGGAGTTTAATTGTGATTAATTGTATACATGTTGTATTTTTTATTTGTAGTATGTCTATGAATCAATAAAAAAATTTAATTGCAAATATATATATATATATATATATATATATATATATATATATATATATATATATATATATATATTGTCATTGTGAGTCCATAGTACACACAACATTTGCATTTTAATGTAGTCTGCTATTAATGCAACATATAAAATAAGATATACAATATAAACTTGCTATCTTCTAAAATAAATGCCTTGAAGTTTACTCATTGTGAATTGTATTTACTTATGTTTAAAGTTGAATGTGTTGGGAAGACTTGATAATACTCTATTAGTATTACACTAGTTTTAGTGTCTCATTATTATATACATTTTATATTTAAAAACAAAATAACACATTTTAATCAGTATTTCCTACAATAGGTATTTGCATAATAAAAACCGGAATCTGGCCATTGTGAGTTGTAGCTATAAAGTTTACAAGCTCTTCATGTATAATGCTATCTCAACCTTTCAGGGTTGAAATGACCTACTAAACACACTCAGAACAGCTGACTCACCAGCTATGTTTTGACCCAAGCGTAAAAAACACCTTTCGCAAGAATAGAAGTAGATTACAATGTGAAACAGAATACGCGTAGCATAAATGATGACAATTAACAAAACTTTCCCCTCACTTTTTGATAGATTGCACCTCTTGCTTTGAGGCACATCATTCTTGATGCCACTTTTTTGGCTTTATCACAGTTCTTGGTTTGTCTCTCCCTTTATTACAAAAAGTAGGCTAACTGATTGTTATGATACACTACACTAAGTAGACTGTGATGAGGAGGAGGGCATGGCCGGGCCGTGAGGATGTACACCTGGCGCTGAGTTACTCCAGTCAGCCGTGAGGGGGATAAAGAGGAGTCGGAGACACCAGTAAGGGAGAGAGAGAGAGAGAGTTGCACACAGCTCGTGAATGTGTGCATTTTGCGTTGGGCTGGCAAGTAGGGCTGTTCAATTCCAGAAATTTTGGAGATTTAAATTCCAATTCCTGGTTTTTCGATGGATTCGATTTGAAGTGTCAGTTCGAGACTCACTTTTTCAATTCAATTAAAAAAAGTTAGGTACATTTAAATCTCATAATAAACAGCTCATTTTAAAGCATTCTTTGCACTGTTTGTGATAGAATGAGTGGCATTTACTATTTATAGGTCTATATTAAATTTGGTCATAGATGCACATCCCAAAGTCTAATGCTTCAATCTGGATACATTTGAGGGAACTTTTATCTACATTGAAATTACCTGTTACCACCCATCAGTTGATCTTGTTATAAAGAGGTTTATATTAGTATGCAGTTGTCCACTACCTTTTGTACACTAAATAAAAATGTCCAAACATACACTTTAGTTTTATTTAAAAATCCAGGTTTTTGTACTGGTTTTTCATGTGTATTTGAAATGTTGGTTTTGAATTTGATTTCATAGAATAATTTTTATGTAAATATGGTGTAAAAAGAATGAAAAACAACTATGCAAATTGTTTTAAAATATAGACTTACTGTGAAAATATTAAGAATTAATAGAGAAGTATTAGACTCTTGCTTTTATGATCCATTCATCATTTAAAATTTAACCTACCAATTTATTGATGTGAACTGAAAACTCGCTGTTACTTGATCCTCCTCCTTCTGCAGACAGTTGTTGTAACATTGGTGAAGTTGTTACTATACAATTTTCCTTCACAAATTTTGCATTTTATTGGATTAATAGTTTGATCCAAAGTAAAATACTGTCAGACTACAGTTTAGTTCTGGAAAGCAGCTGTGTGTTGTGTTGAAGGGCATGTGCATCTGCGTCATACAGATTTAAACAAACAGAGCACATTTTATGGCTGACGAACTGCAGAAAATTCAGAATCAGGTTGATGATCATTTAGCTGAAGTAATTTTATAATCCTGTTGTGAATTGAATTAGGGCTGTTAAGGCTATTGAAATGTGTCATTTTTCAGTGGTCACACTGATGTTAATTTTCATGACCCCTACAGGGTGTCAAACTTAGTTCCTGGAGGGCCACAGCTCTGCAGAGTTTAGTTACAGCCCTGCTTCAAAATGCCTCCTTATAATCTTCAAGAACTCCTGAAGACCTTGATTAGCTGCTTCAGGTGTGTTTAATTACAGTTGGATCTAAACTCTTCTGGATTGTGGCCCTCCAGGAACCCTGTAGTAGATCAGTGGTCACAAAAAATTAACATATCAGTGTAAACACTGAACTACTACACATTCCAGAATCATTAATAGCACATTAGAGTTGATTCTCGATTCCCAATGCCTAGGAATCGACTCTTTTTTTAAATCGATTCCCAGCCCTACCGGGAAGGTCAACAGTGTGAGCATCACATGGAGCCATGTGTGTGTCTGCCGGCGAGTGTGTGCTTGATAGCACTTTTTATTTTCTGTTAAGTTGAAACGGTCTGATATTAAAGTCTACATTAATTGTGCACCCAAGTTCTGCTTCCTCCTTCTAAGACAAGGCAGTGAATCAGCAACATAGACCTATATACTCTTGCTTTGGTAAGAAAAAGTATTTCTGCCAAGAATGCAAAATGGAGTGTAACTCGTGTAATAGCTATTATCCAATAAATGTAAAGGAATAGTTCACCCAAAAATGAAAATGATTTCTTATATAATTTTAAATGATATAATTTACATGTTGTTCCAAACCCTAATGACTTTCTTTTTCAGTGGAACACAAAAGGAGAATATTAGCCTCATTCACTCATTACATGAATGAATGCAATGAAAGTGCATGGTGACTGAATTTGTTACACAATATTTACCTATGTACAGTTGAAGTCAGAAGTTTCCATACTTCCATACTTCATACTAGCCAAATACATTTAAAGTTTTTCACAATTCCTGACATTTAATCAAAGAAAACAGCCAGTTAGGATCACTACTTTATATTAAGAATGTGAAATGTTAGAATAATAGTAGAGAGAATTATTTATTTCAGCTTTATTTCTTTCATCACATTTCCAGTGGGTCAGAAGTTTACATACACTTTTTAGTATTTGGTAGCATTTCCTTTAAATTGTTTAACTTGGGTAGTAGCCTTCCAGCTTCTCACAATAAGTTGCTGGAATTTTGGCCCATTCCTCCAGACAGAACTGGTGTAACTTGAGTTAGGTTAGGTTTGCAGACCTCCTTGCTCGCACATGCTTATTCAGTTCTGCCCACAAATTTTCAATCGGATTGAGGTCAGGGCATTGTGATGACCACTCCAATACCTTGACTTTGTTGTCCTTGAGCCATTTTGCTACAACTTTGGAGGTATGCTTGGTGTCATTGTCCATTTGGAAGACCCATTTGTGAGCGAGCTTTAACTTCCTGCTGATGTCTTGAGATGTTGCTTCAATATATACACATAATTTTCCTTCCTCATGAAGCCATCTATTTTGTGAAGTGCACCAGTCCTGCCTGCAGCAAAGCACCCCGACGACATGATGCTGCCACCCCCATGCTTCACAGATGGGATGATGTTCTTTGGCTTAAAAGCCTCACCCTATTTCTTATTAACATAAAAGGTGGTCATTATGGCCAAACAGTTAATTTTTGTTTCATCAGACCAGAGGGGATTTCTCCAAAAAGTACAATCTTTGTCCCCATGTGAACTTGCAAACTATAGTCTGTTTTTTTATTGTGGTTTTGGAGCATTGGCTTCTTCCTTGCTGAGCAGCTTTTCAGGTTATGTCGATACAGGACTTGCTTTTACTGTGGATATATATACTTATCTACATGTTTCCCCCAGCATCTTCACAAGGTCCTTTGCTGTTGTTCTGGGATTGATTTGCACTTTTCACACCAAATTACGATCATCTCTTTGAGACAGAATGCATTGCTTTCCTCAAGTGGTATGATGGCTATGTGGTCCCTTGGTGTTTATACTTGCAAATTATTGTTTGTACAAATGAAGGTGATACCTTCAGGCAATTGAAAATTGCTCCCTAGGATGAACCAGACTTGTGGAGGTCCACAATTTTTCCTGTGATGTCTTAGCTTAGGGCGGCACGGTGGTGCAGTGGTTAGCACTGTCGCCTCACAGCAAGAAGGTCATGGGTTCAAACCCCGGTTGCCCCGGCCTTTCTGTGTGGAGTTTGCATGTTCTCCCCGTGTCCGCGTGGGTTCTCTCCGGGTGCTCCGGCTTCCTCCCACCATCCAAAGACATGCAGGCTAGGTTAATTGGTGTCTCCAAAAATTGCCCTAGGTGTGGATGTGAGTATGAGTGTGTGTCTGTATATGTGTGGCCCTGCGATGGACTGGCGACCTGTCCAGGGTGTACCCCGCCTTTCGCCCAATGTTAGCTGGGATAGGCTCCAGCCCCCCGTGACCCTGTACAGGATAAGCGGTTGAAGATGAATGTCTTAGCTTATTTATTTAGATTTTCCCATTATGTCAAGCAAAGAGGGACAGCTTTTGAAGGTAGGCCTTAAAATACATCCACAGTTACATGTCATTTTGTGTTAAATTTGCATAGTAAAATTACTGTGTCTACCACTATATTGTCCTTGTAGGACTATATTTATATTAAGCTATACCAAATGTATATTATACCAACATAAGCTTTAACAACAAGATTACTGATAATTAGTGAAAGCTAATTTTGAAAAACATTCCTATCCCCATCGAATACTGTTAAAAATGTTGCATCTCACTGTTTTACTCCTAAACTATCGGTCGAATAATAGCTACATTGCGAATCGTTTGGAGCGAGTAAATTATTATTGATTAACTAATATTGAAGCAGCCTTACTAATAAATATTTTTTCTTTAAGATATGGATTACATTCTTGCACTATACATTGCACCACGTGCACGGTAACAAAATAAAATGTTATTTCATATTATTCATGGAAAAACAAAACATGTTTGCAATATGCACCCCCTCTCCAAGAATGGTACAGTCCTCGACTGTGGCGTTTTAGCCGTTTTGCTACAAATCAGGCACTTGACATTTAAACTGTTGTGCGGATACAGGGGGAGCCATCGGTACAGTACAAAAAAAAAAAAAAAAAAAAAAAAAAAAACACCGAATTAAAGCGAAACGGAAAGGCAATTCGACGGCATTTTATGATTGAAAGCTTGTTATTTTACCGCCTGTTTCTTATAAAATCAGCGACCATGGCTTGTGGTGCGACGTTGAAACGATCCATGGAGTTTGAGGCCCTTCTCAGCCCGCAGTCCCCCAAGCGGAGAAGGTGCAATCCTCTACCGGGAACTCCGACTACTCCTTCCCCGCAGAGGTGCAGCCTTCGCCCGCCAACAGAGAACCCGACACACTCGATGTCGGCCCAGTCCATGGGAGGAGAACAAAGGCTAACCCCAGGTGAGAAGTAGGCTTGATTCTCGCCGATTAATGTTGGTATTTTGACATGGATGAGGGGATGGGGGTGTTGTTTAACCTCCGCTAACCAGCTAGCGTATATTTGAATTTCGACAGTACGTTAATTTAATTCTCATTCTAGCTGCCTTGTATATTTATTCCTAATGTGTAAGGTTAATTCTTAATAGATGGCATGGCATGGTAGTGGTTGGCAGTCGAGCTGGACAGTAGGTAATTATGCTGTTTGGATGAATAGCTCTTTTGAGCTCTGCTAACTAGGTTGAAAGCGAACGCTAATAGACTAGCTGACACAGAACTTCATTTAACTCCCTTGGTTTAAGTGTGAACACACAGTAATCGACAATCACTGCCGAAAACAATACACATGACAATGTCTTTCTACAAAAGCCTGGCTCTGGCCTGGGTGGTTAACATTTGTCTCCGCATTGAGCGAGTTAGTTTATCAGCAGAATTGAACCAGTATGTCCAAACAAAGAAGATATGAGGGTATGTGCAGCACATCGAGGGTGCGTTGGCTTTAACAGATTTAACTCACATAAACATCACTAACTCTGTATTATTTAAAAGCATTCTCCAATCAACAGCTCCTTTCAATATTGTTATTTTCAACGACGATAATTTCAGTAGAAAATATTGATTAAGTTGTATTACCCAGTAATACCTCTATTGCTTTTATCCGAAATTTAATGGACCCTTGACGAAGCCGCCCAAGTGCTGCTGCTTGCAGCTTGTAAAACGGCTTTATCAAAGGTTGCTCCATGACGCCTCACTAAAAAGGTATACGAGCCATGGGCGAAATAAATAACAGTAAACTTAACTTTTTTTTTTTTTATTGACGCACAAAGGTTATTAGGAGGTCCTTCGAGGACAAAATGTCCACGTCAAAAAACTGCCATAGTATTATTCAAATGATATTCCACTTTCAATCAGTTATTTTTTTAACCAACATCAGTCCTGATCATAACTACCAAATATTCATTCATTTTCAGGATTTTTAACCCTTTAAATGCCATTTTGTTTATATAATGCCATGGTTGTTTTTGTGAAATTTTGTTTCTATTTTTTTTCAAAAATGAATTATTTTCCATACACTAAATTCTAAGGGGAGTTGGGGGGTGGGATTTATCACAGTCTGGGATATGTCAATGATTAGAAACAACATTGATTCTGATGTATTAATAGTTTTTTTTTTTGCAGTATCACATTTAAAAACGCGCTCGGTACCTTATGGCACTTTTCCATTGCACGTTACGGTTCGACTCTACTCGCTTTACTTTTCTGAGCTTGCATTTCCACTGCAGTTTAGTACTGCGTCAGTGTGGGTGGGATTATAGGCTGATCGTCATAGTTTTAAACACAACACAAACTGACCAAAACCATAACACAACCGCTAGCTGTTAGCTTCTAGCTCTTTGTGCTGCATAAAGCAGTTGTTGCATGGTGATTTTTTTTTTTTTTTTTTTAATTTTTATTTTATTTTACACAAGTATTAACAACAGTTAAATTAGCCTGGTTGTTTTAGAAGCAAGCTTCCACTAGCTGGTCAACTAAATAAAGTGAAGCTTTCAAGCAGAGTAAAGAGTTAACATAATAAAACGTACATCCTCCATCATTGCTGCATCCTGGGGACTCTCCCTCCCATTGCTCGCTGGTTTAGATGACACCATTTGGTCGAACCACTTACACTTTTCCCTGATGGTTCTGTAGTCACTTAAGGTTTTATTTATTTATTTTTTATAAACACTTTTCCCTACACTGGTGGTAGCCATGTGCGGCCAACAGCTGTGGCACTTCCTGAGAGACTTTATCGTTTTGCTCATCACTAATGAGTGGACCGTCTGCACCTCGTTTATTGACCATGGGGTGGTTTTGTGCACATCCATTTCTTTTGTTCACAATTTGAAAATCACGTGAACAAATGATACTGCTATCGCTGTTACTAACTTAAAAACTTGCGGGTTGATGTCACGTGTCGGAAATCCAGTGATGCTGGTAGTTACGATTCTCCCTGACAAATCTGTGATCTGCAGGATTTTGATGTCACGTTTAGTATCTGCTCAGCTCGCTTGGAACCTCGACCAAGGTGGTATTAAAAAAAAAGTATCTGGTACCATGTACTATCCACAGTGGAAAACTAACTCCGCTAACAAGCAAAGTTGAGTCGAGTTCTACCGTGCAGTGGAAAAAGTCCCATTAGAGGACAAAAATTTCCTCATCAATAAACTGCCATAAAAATTTCACTGTCTTGGATTTTTTTTTTTTTACCAACTTCATTCCTGATTATAACTACCAAATATTCATTCATTTTTGGAATTTTAACCCTTTTAAATGCCTGTTAGTTTACATAATGCTACTGTTGTTTTTTTTTTTTTACACACACACACACATTTCTGACATCCATTCCAATGCACCCACTTAATTTTAGCTGGATCATTTATTAAATTGGCCTGCAGTGCTCTATTATACAGCAAACAGAAAATAGGAAAAAGCATGTATTTGCTCCATTGGCTAAACATCAGAAAAATCTGGTGGAAAAGATAGAAAAATTAATTTTTAAGCCAGGGCTCTGGAATGAAAGCATAATATCATATAATTCATGATTTTATGATTTAATGGCGCTGGGATCAAATATTGCAGTTTTAATGAGTTTCAATGGAGACATTTTTTGTCCTTAGGGTCCTGAATACCGCAGTTTAGCTGCCCTAAAAGGCCACATTTGGTATAGCCATGCTTTTGTGAAACCAAGTGCTTCTATTGTTTTTAAAGGACAACCCTCATTAACATCCCCATTTAGACTGTAGACAGTCAAGGCACACTTGAAAAGCATCTATTCATGTCACAGCTTCACATCTTATTAGTATCTGTATCCTGTGTGCACTATTATATTGCACAAAGAGGAAAGGCTTTCAATTCTGTATTACTTGATATTGCACATACCAATCCCAAACAAAATAAGCTCCCTACAGAATTTGTAAAATGGCTTGGGGGCACTTCCTGGTGGTTTGAGATTTTTAAATTCCCTCCTCAAAGCATCAGCGGTGAAGTGAATTAGACGCTCATCTCTTCACCAGTTACACTCCCCTCCCCAAGTCCAGTTCATCCCACACCTCCATTGTAGTCTAGCAAGTCTTGCATTTAGAAAGCTGGTCTACACCTTTAGTGTGATCCAGACCCTTATTACTTATTAAGACTGTTTAAAATTCCTTCGCAAGTGTTGGCTTCTTAAAGTCCTATCTAGAGTAAACATTGTTGTATGGTTATGCTTGAGCCCCCATAACACTTCTTTATTGGACACAAAAAGCCTTCGTGTGTTTAAATAAATAATAAACCAATCAAATGAGAGCTGCATTGTAAACACAGGAAGTCTCTTCTGCAGTGAGGCCCTCTGTTAGGTTTGTAGCCACACAGCCAACTTTGCTGGAATGCATTAGCATTACGATCAAGTAGCTGGCACCCATTGAATTTTTCCCCCTTTTTCTTCTAGTTGAAGGCAGACGCTAATAGAAGGAAAACCCAGAGCTCCCCGCCCAAGATAAGTGATACAGCCTTACTCAGATATGTGCTGTAATCTAGTGTGCTAGGTGGGACCAAAGTGTTTCTCTCTACCCTTGAAGCTTTCAATTACCTACATTTTAGTGAGTTCTGAGGCACTAGTCACTTCTTCAAATACTTTCCTGTTTGATAGATTAAAATGACCAAGCATCATTAAGCGTTTAACCTTGTAGTTCATGGAAGCCATAATGGTGGTTCATAATACTAGCTGTCTGCTGGTGCTGAAGATTAGGATTGGGGACTGAACCCAACTCTGTTTTTCTTGAAACAGTGGCTCAAGAGGTTCCTGGTTGCAATGCTCCCCTCAGCATTGCAGTCCAGTCACCCAGATCCAGTTACCAGAAATAAGCCTGCCCCAGCACAAGGCCACAAGAAACAAACCTACATCCATTTCCCCCCTCTTCATGAACTTTATTCACAGTAGCGCCATCTTTAATTTTGGACAGGGATGAAAATGAGGCAGTGAGGGATAGACTTAAGGCCCGATATACTTTCAGAGAAGTTCTTCTTTGTTCTTCGTTCAGGGGTTAAAAGAAGTTTAAAACAGCCGAGCAATGGTATACTGTTTGGGAACTTTCAGACACCCACAAAAACGCTGTGAGAGGCACTTAGAAGTTCATTTAAAAATGAGGACGCTCCGTAAAACGTTAACTAATGTGACATTAAAATGTGTTATGCCTCATTCTATGAGTAGAATTCACAGTAGATCAGTAAATGATTTTGAACCACTTGATGATGATTTAAAGTTTTTATATATATGTATATGTATATGTATATGTATATATATATATATATATACACACACATACATACACGCACGCACGCATGCATACATACACATATACATACAGTAGATGTTTAATTTGTCTTGTTTACATACTGAATTAATGATGCTAATTTGCTAACACGTAATATCACACGATCAAGAGTGCGATATGGCCCTACATCAGCACTGCTGTGATTCGACCACTGGCACGAGGTTGCAGGCCGAGTACCGTAAGTAATTACAGCAGTGGTGATGTAGGGCCATACAGCATGATTGTGAGTGTGATATTGCTTTTATACAACAGTTCAATGAACAAGTACATAAAAATGCATTTGTGCATGGAACTACTTTATTACGCGACCGATCAAATCTGCCAGTGCTGGATCAAAACAAATGTGTCCAAGCCTCCATTTGTAATTCAAAATGTTCACTTCAGAAATAGTATGACTGCTTGTGCTGTTTCTAACAAGACTGTGTCTGTGTCTGTGTCTGTGTGTGTGTGTGTGAGAGAGATTGATTCGCTAATAACTGCACGGCAGTGTGTTCATGTTGACTGATAACTAACTGAACATCTTGAATGGGAATTTGAATAGGAATTAGCTGCTGGCCTCAAGGTAGGTGGAGCTCCAGGTCACACCTACCGATGATGTGGACCAATGTCAGAAAGAAGGTGTTTAGCAGCCAGTTAGAAGTTGTTGTTTTTTTTTCTAAAGTTCTCCCAGGCGAGCTAGTTAGTGTTGAAGTTGGCTGCAATGACTCGTGAGTGACATTGTCAGTGTAGTATTGTGGCTATAAAGCTTAAGTGAAACTTATTACTACACCCTCTTTATCCTCTGTGCATTGTGTGTATTGCTGAAGTAATGCCAGTGATTATTGAAGTCAAGTTATTTTTCTCCACCTCAGTGCTATTCAGCAAAATATTGGGCAGTTTATGCATTGGCAAAGACCTGTGCCCAAAAATACTTAACTTTTTCATTTGTAATCCTTTGGCCTCACAGAGCAGATCTTCCAGAACATTCGTCAGGAGTACAGCCGGTATCAGAGGCGACGGCAGTTGGAAGGAGCCTTCAACCAGACTGAGCCCTGCAGCTCCAATGATGTCCAGAGCTCCAGCACTGCCCTTACCTCCCCCAGCTCCCCCACAGGTAAGTCCGCAACCTAACTGCGCTGGGGTGCTCAAACCACTGCTCAGTCATTCTTTATTGACTTTTACCAAATTTTATAGGAATTTAGAGGAATGACTGATCCACATTTAATCTAGATGGGAATGCACTTTTTTTTTTAAGAAGTGGAACCATCCCCTCTTTTTTTTTTTTAAGGAATAATTCACCCAAAGAAAATTGTCATTTACTCACCCTCATGTCTTCCAAATCTTTGATTAACTTTCTTCTGTGGAACAGAAAAGGTGTTTAGCAGAACATCCAAAGTGCTCTTTTCTACATGTCTGTATAACTTGTGCGTTATAATGGAAGTCTTTTGAGGCCAAAATTTAGACTGTTCTTCGCTGAAAATCTGTTTGTGCATGTTCAAAGATGCATTAAGACACAGGGTACAACAGATTTGCATCCATCATGCCAAACATCATTGGTTCTCGCTTGTCACGTGACAGCACAGCAAGTTTGGAATAATCAGAAGTGCATCAAAAATATAAGAGCACTGGTAAAAGTAAAGATTTTCAGGAAAGAAAGATTTCAATTTTGTCAATTTTTTTTAATAAATTTATATTAGGGGTGGGCTGGGCGATTTGCAAGAATTATGTTCACAATGTTTTTATATAAAAAAATATTCACTATCTGATTACATCATTTTGTCTATCAATGAGTGTCGCAAACTGCATCAGGATATTTATTATCGATATCTGATTACTTTGTCCTAACACCCACACCTAATGTGAATATCATTGTAGTAAATCATTTAGGTTTTTAATCTTACATTTCCATTTTTTTATTACATTTGATTACAACTGCTGCTAAAGTTTGGTCACATTTCTTATTTGGCCCCTTTACATGTTACATATGTTTTTCTTTTGTTTTTCAAAACATTGGCAGCCATAATAAACCATCAAAATCCATTAAACTTTCAAATGCTGGAGCCGCAAGGTACACTCGTCTTCAAAATAACCAGAATTTTTTCTTCTGCACAGATATGCAGAATCAGCCATTAATGTCAGAGTGTGTGAAATTAAAAGTGCAAACATGTTCTCATCTTAAATGGTTGTTTGTCTGTAGCATGATTTATCACCAGGAAGAAATGCATCCCATAACAGTGAATAGAGTAAGTGATATGTGACGGCAAGTTGAAGCGACTCAATTTTTTTTCATGTGGAAATTTAATGGTGTCAAGTTATTCAAATGTGAATGCTGGGCTGTATGGCTGTCAAATAAAACTGCCATTTTGTAAAACTTTGAAGTGTTTCTCCATACATTTTGTAAACTGAGCTAGTTATGGCACACATATAGGGATGTAAAATGCAGGGGCCTCATTTATAAAGAAAATTTCCTAAATGTTCCTACGGACTATATATGAAATGTCAGTACGCATGAAGAAATGTTCCTAAATGCATCCCACTTTGTAAATTGCAGTTCATCTTAAAATCATGTGCGTGTGAACGAGCACAAGGACTCCACCTACAAAACGCCCACAAATATCCTAATATGGTGAGACAGAATACAACAAAAACGCAAGCGCAAGTTATTCATTTTTTTTCCATTTTCAAGATTGAATGATCTTGTGCAGTTGGCAAGGTTTTCTAAAATGAGTGCAGCTACCGCTATCTGTGCATATAAATGTAGCCTATTCAAAAGCTTATTGGTTATTAATTTTCATTATCAATGCTTTCATTGACCACATTTATTGTAAATAAAATTAATTCATTCTATTCTTCAACTAATGTCTATATTCTTGCTAAACCTTAATTCAAAAAAGAGGTTTACATGGTCTTTTACATATAATATTTGCTTAGTCTACATGGCAATTGTGTTCTGTATAAAAAAATAAATAAAAAAATTATCTCTTCTGTTCACCCTGGTCATTAATTATGCTGTATTTAGTGAAATTATTTGATTTTTATTAACAATGGACAAGCTATGTTGATGTTTTAAGGACTGTAAACTATATCTCTCCTCCTTACTCCAAAAATGTGCTTGACAAACTTCATACAGTTTATTACACCTGCCGGTTATCTTGTTGGTCTCAGAAATATTTATTGAAACGTGCAGATAGGGCTATAAAGAAATGTTCTATTACAGCAGATATCTAAAAGCATGCATAATCTAAATAAGACCACATTTTGACTCTTATCAAAATATTCTTGTTCAAGCATGCATGCTTTTTAAAAAAAATTATATATATATATATATATATATATCCTTTTCTCCCAATGTTGGAATGCACAATTCCCTCTTCTTTCTCAGTTGTTTCCACTTCTAAGACCGTCAATCCGTGCATCTTATCACGTGGCTTGTTGTGGAATCTCACAACATGTGGAGGCTCATGCTAAACTCTGTGATCCACGCACAACTTGCCACATGCCGCATTGAGAGTGAGAACCACTTAATTGTGACCATGAGGAGGTTACCCGGTGTGACTACCCTTCCTAGCAACCAGGCCGATTTGGTTGCTTGGGAGACCTGGCTGGATTCAAACTCGTGACTCCAGGGGTGTCAGTCAGCATCAATAATTGCTGAGTTACCCAGGCCTCCAAACGTGCTAATTTTGTAATATTCAATTTTTTTATTATATTCGACCCATACAGTGCTTGTATTTGCATTACTAAAAAAAATTTAAATCAATTCGTCATCACATAATAGGAGCATAAGCACAAAAAAAGTTTGTATGCATGCTTGTCAGTTGATGTACGCATAAGAACATTTTCCTGTCAGTTTCTGCCTTTTTTATAAATCCCAATTTGTTCCTCACTTTTGACATGGGATCGAATCCAAGGAATTTAGAATCAAATCGGATCGTACATACACTTTGTAAATAAGGCCCCTTGTCTGTTGTTGAGGTACATACCAAAGTGGCTTGATAAAGAATTTTCATTTCAGAGTTGTTTGTCTGTTTTTAGGTTCCTCATCATTGAAGAAGGATCAGCCATTGTTCACACTGAGGCAGGTTGGCTATTTGTGTGAGCGCCTTATCAAAGATCATGAGGAGAAGATCCGTGAAGAGTACGAACAGATACTGAACACAAAGCTTGCAGGTACATATCAAAGCAGGTTCCACACCGTTCATAGACTGCTGCCCAGTTCATTTCTCATTTTTAATAAAAACACACCAATTGTTTGTCACATTCTTGATGTTTTTTTTTTAATTAACTTTAGTTTATTTTAGTTTAATGTTTCTATGAATAGTGTAACTTTTTGTTTAATATTGGGATCTCCTGTTTCCTGATGTGCTATAGATGTATAAAGATGAAAAAGTTGGATTCTTTTCATAATTAGCTTTTTTCTTTTCTTTCTAAGAACAATACGAGTCCTTTGTGAAATTCACACAGGACCAGATTATGCGAAGATATGGCGCCAGGCCTGCAAGCTGTAAGTATCTTAACTTTCCCTGTCAAAATTTCTCACATTTAAGGATTTATTTGTTTCAGTATTAAAACCATTTAACTGATTTCAATTATACAATTTGTCCATATGCCTTATTGCTGATCATTTGTCTTTTTTTTGGCATTTGCAGATGTGTCTTGAAGAACATTATATATGGTACTAGCCACCTCTCAGCAACTGGTTGCTATAGAACCAACTCCCTTCATTTCACTTGAAATGACCTTTTACTTTTATTTTTTTCCTTTAAAAAAAAAAATGCTTTGGGTGCCATGGTCTATCCACATTTAACTAATTTCTATTGCTGAACTGTTACTGATGGCCCAACACCAAACGTGCATATCTAGATGCATTCTAAGAAAGTTAAAGCTCTCTGAAAATTTGTGAGAAAAGGTGTCAAACTATTGCTGTAAAAAGCTTGGCTGATGTGATCATCTCTGTATAATGTAATGTGACTGACCCGCCGCAGATATACAAGACTCTTCTTTCTTTCTTCAGTCTTTTTTTTTTAATTTTTTTTTTAACTCTCCATAAACAATTTTTTTCCCCTTTTTTGACAAATAAAATTCTGTGAAAAGTCAACAGCCTTACTGATTTTGTTCTTACAATTACTTTGCAATTAATAAAGTTGTATAAGGTTTAGTATCAATGTCTATTGTACTTACAGTATCACAGCTCACTGCGCAATGATGTGTCGCCCTCTAGTGGTTTTAATAGTATCGATGCAATCTTTTCTCTTAGAATGGGTTTAGTTGCGCCTCTTTGTTTTTGCCGAAACTGTCTTTTTGTTTATTTATGGGGTTAGAATCTGTAGTTTCGGAATTGTTATACATCGTTCTGAAGAACTGCTTAAAGCTCATTATCATGAACGGGGTCACGTGACTTCAGGTGTGGCTGTTTGAGGTTACGCAGGTAAAAATTAGGCTACGTTTACCCAACTTTGACGGGTCAGAGTTAGCAGTTTTTTGTTCAGTAAACAACGATCCTTCAGTCTGGCCAGTTAGTAACAACAGGAAGGAAGACTGGAACCGGAAAAGCCGTATGAAGTCTGTAATTATAGCTCAAGGAGAACGTCGTTTGTTTCGTGGTGGTCCAAAAATTCTTGAAATAGTCTATTTGATATATATATATATATATATATATTAAAAGCTTCTATTTCGATCGGATTTGTATTTCAAATAATACACTTTTATTGAGCACTGGACGGTGTGGACTCTTGGACAAGTTAGCTTTGCTCGCGTGAGAGGTGCACGAGCAGAAGAAAGGCGGTAAGTTGAACGGATTGGAGTACTATGCAGGTATCTGTATTTAATATGGTTTGAGTTTAAAAGTGGGGCTTTTATTGAAAACGTATAAATGCAACTTCTAGAAACTTGTAGTGAACGCGAGCTAAAAACGGATTATAATTTAGATTATCGGTTCATCATTTACGGTCATGCTGTGGGTGTGTTTTAAATGAATATATTAATTATACTCCTACAAGAGGACAGACAGTTATTTCTGAAATACAATGCTTTAAAGAAAACGTGCAGTGACCTTGTAAATAATTCCAGGCAGGATGCGTTTATTTATGCAGGATGAGCCACTCCGGAAGAGTCAAGAAAAGTAAAACATTCCGTGAAACGACTTTTGTTTTATACACAGACGCTAACTTTTTTTTGTACATTTTTTTTTTTATCATAGGCTGTAATGGACAATTATATTAATAGCTTTCTTTAAACATAAACTAGAAAAAAACCCCCAAAAAACATGACTGCCATTTGTGAGATACAACCCCCCCATCAGAATAAGAATCCGCTTTATTGTCAGGTGCATTTGTGTTAAATAAATAAATAGCAATACAACATCAGTAACCTGATGAAACACTGTTAGTAGTGATATTTCTGCATCGCAAATCATTTACTTATAGATTAAGTAGTGTAGGCTAATATTAAAAACTAAATGTCCAACTGTCACCACATGCACGCTGCTTGTTCGGAGTAATCGACTCATTCATTGAAAGGGCGTATTCAAAATAATAACAGTGTTGAGTTTAAACGTTTTGAGGGAAACGTATAAAGCGCATCAAATTATAGGATACTAAGCTAAAATGATCTCAAATGCTTTACAATGGCAACAAAAACCCTAAACACGCGGAGGAACATATCATCACCTCCAGAAATATCAAAGATGATCTAAAATGAGTCAGAATATGTTTGATCGAAGCTAAGCTATCAGCAAGATGCCCCCACAAAGCACAATTTCTGAAAAAACAAAACAAAAAACGGCATGTGTAGAATCGGTTAAAATTTGCCAAGGAAACACATCGATTTCCCCAAAGAGAAATGGCGTGGCATTCTGTGGACTGATGAGAGTAAAATTGTTCTTTTCGGGTTTTTAATGTCATCGACATTACGTCAGGGGACCCCCAGGTACTGAATTCAAGCCACAGTAGCTATGCTGTGATGACAGTGAATTATGGTGGCGCAAAAACCATGGTATGGGGATGTTTTTCATACTACGGTGTTGGGCATATTTATCTTATACCAGTGATCATGGGTCAGTTTGAATACATCAGAATACTTGAAGAGATTATCTTGCCCTATGGTGAAGAGGAAATGCCCCTGAAATGGGTGTTTCAACAAGACAACTACCCCAAACACACGAGTAAGGTTCCAAACAAAAAGGATTGAGGTAATGGAGTGGCCAGCTCAATCCCCTGACCTCAACCCAATTGAAATCTTGTGGGGTGAGAAAAAAATGCAGTTTCTGAAGCTAAACCCCAAAATTCACAGGAACTGAATCCTGGGCTGAAATACCTGTTTCTAGGTGCCAGAAGATGGTTGACACCATGCAAGGCAGATGCGCAGCAGTTATCAAAAACAATGGTTATGCGAATAAGTATTAAGGTTGAAGAGAAAAGTGTGGACACTGCTATTTTTTTAACGAATTAATAGTCCTTTGCTTCCTGTAAAAGAATAACACAGACTTGATCAAATTTGTTAATGATTTGATTTGGAATTGCATGTGTAATGATTCCACATATTGAAATAAAAGCTATTAAAAAATATTTGCACAATTTATTCACTTTTATTAACGCACTGCTATTTATTTGAACACAACTGTATGCTTACACATACAATGAATTTGACTTTTTAACCAAAGCTTCCAGTGCACAATAATACAGTACAGCAACAAGACATAGATAATAATTTAAAGAAAATTGAATAGAAAATAAAACATATAAATAATTCACAATACGACTATATACACACACACACAGTGTAAATTAAAATCTGTATGTGTTGGATAATATAAAAAGACTAAACTGTGTATTCATTGCACATAATTATTGCTCAATGGGGCAGTTTGAACTGTTCATGAGATGGATAGACTGAGGGAAAAAACTGTTCCTGTGCCTGATGGGTCTGGCACTTGGAGCTCTGTAGCGTTGGCCAGAAGCCAACAGTTCAAAAAGATAGTGGGCTGGGTGAGGGGGGTCCAGAGTGATTTTTTTCAGCCTTTTTCCTTACTCTGGAAGTGTACAGTTCTTGACGGTAGGGCAGGGGGCAACCAATAATCCATGCCATGCAGCCATTGCAACCCTTTGATATGTTATTTTATTTAAGACAAAGAAATGGACAACGACATTGAAGAGCAAGATACGTTTCCAGTGCAAAGGGATGGAGGAGATGAGAATCAAGGAGAGCAAAAGAGAAGGGGTCGGAGGGTAGAGAAGTTTCATAAGAAAGTTTCTGGATGGATGCTTCCCGAGGAGTTACATGAGACGTATTTGGAGCGTGCCAACTGCTGTCCGCCACCTATCTTTATCATCCTCATCAGTTTAGCAGAGGTACAGTAAATGTTTGATGCACAACTGTAACCTTTGTATCACTAGACAATTATGTTTCTAGTGAAATGATAAAGCAAACGGTTTCTACCATTACCACTGTCAGGAGATGTATGTCTATGCTATAAATATACTATACTATATTTGGTAACTATATCAATCTAAAGCTTGAGCCATATTGTATTTATTATTATTAATATTTATTATGTTTTAAGTGTAAATGTTAAGCTATTTCAAGAGCTGTCTACATTAACCTGTAGATTTCCATCTATTTTTAGAAAGTTTAAGTTGGGATGTGGCACTTTGAAAGAACTGAGAGTCTTTTGAGCTCATCTTTCCACTTTTCCATTCCTGTATGGCAAATCTTAGCCACAGTGTTTGAATAACCAGATTCATCCATGGGCATTTCTCAAAATAGGCCTCTAGTCTCTGAAAATCAGTGTTTTGAAAATGAAGTGTTTTGAACTGTTGAGAGTCATTCCTTCATTAAGTAGAGCTTGTATTTGTTATTTGCACACAAATTATATTTACCGCATTCACATTTGCTGACACGTGCCTAAAGATGTGTTAAACACAGCTAAGCCAACAAAAATGCTTTTTGACAACAAAGCTGGCATAATGAACACTGTTGGATAAGATACTTATAAAAGTAATCCACTACAAATTACTGAATATTTTACTATATTACACAAAAATTGTTATCAGATTAATTAATTTATTAATTAATAACGTTAATAATTACTTAATATTTAAGTTACTTTCTAAAACACTTTTCCACTCAAATTCAAAATAATGACTATATTTCTTACTTGTTCGTTGTAGGTTAGGTTAAACTATTGTCCCTTTAGGGGAAATTGTCTTGAACTCGGCTGCTGCGACAACATACATGTACCATACACAACAACAAAATCCATGTAACACAAAAAAGGAATATAAATAATAAGAAAAAAAATACTTTATGAAATATACAGTACATACACACATATATACATACATAACAAAAAAACAAATACAGTTAAACTTTTCACCTGTATAGCTCTTAATGCTCTACGGTCTACAGTACTTTTTAAGACATTAATTGATACTGGCACAAAATATTTTTTATAGCGATTGCTCTTACACACAGGAACCCTAAAAAGTCTCCTTGATTGAAGAACCTGATAATGATTTTGGAATAACTTTTTACTCAAGTCATTACACTCAGTACCTAATTTATCCTTCACAATGACTCGGTACAGGGCCATTAATCATGTATTATACGTAAATAATATAAATAAGCATAACCCTATAATGTACTTAAAAGTAATTAAATTAATTGAAAATCAGTAACTGTAATCTGATTACAAGAATTTAAAATGTAGTAGTAATATTTATTTTATGACTAAAAAGACATTTGATTACAGTAACTGATTACACCCATCACTGATAACGAACTCACACAAATTGCACAAACATTTGTTGATATTTTGCTCCTTGTTTTCTTCTATTACCTTGTGTCTCGAGTTATTTTGCCCTCCCGTATTATCTAATCTAAACTCCATACATGATGCAAGGTTTCAACCAAAGCATGAACATTTTAAACTGGCCTCTGGCCTCAATGGTGTTTAAAAGTGTGTGCACAATTTCATAGGTTCAATCTCTTATTTAACCTGTTTCAGTTGGGAGTGTTTATCTACTATGCAGTATGGAAGCCCCAGAAGCAGTGGATAACATTAGGTATGGGAATCTGGGAGAGTCCTCTTACCTATAAGCCTGAACTACGTAAAGAGGCGTGGCGGTTCGTCTCCTACATGTTTGTGCATGCCGGGTAAGTGCACTTGCTTCTTTTTTATAGTCGCCCCACTTTTAGTATTGACTGTCTTTTGTGAGACTATTATGGTTACACATGAATGTCCTCCCTGAAAAACACAATTTGTTAAACTCATTCCAGTGGAGGGCTAGAAACTTAAAGGGATAGTTCACCCAAAATGAAAATTCCTTTACTCACCCTCATGTTGTACCAAAGATCAAATCAAATCAAATCAAATCACTTTGTTGTCACACTACTATGTACACAAGTGCAACAGTAGGTGAAAGTCTTGTGTGCAGTTCCGAGCAACATTGCAGTCATGACAGTGTCGAGACATATACCAATTTACATATTCAAATGTACACATACTTACACATACTTATTGTATAGTTTACAATGTACAGTAAACAATACACACAATATAAAATACACATACAATAAAAATAAAAAATAAGAGTATATCATATTTTATATAATATAATATTCTGCATATAAAGATGTATGCAGAATGTTCCACACAAGAAAGAAAGTCATACAGGATTAGAACAACATGAAGCATTAAATTGACTGGTGTTTGATATATGTGTTTGACTGCCTTTCTACGTTTAGGGTGGAGCACATCATGGGCAACCTGTTGATGCAGCTGCTGCTGGGCATTCCCCTGGAACTTGTGCATAAGGGGTTTGAAGTGGGCATGGTCTATATGGCTGGGGTACTTGCAGGTGAGCTTTTGCATGTATAATCAGACTTTGTTTTTTGGGATACTATGGGTATGTCCCACTCTGTGCACAGTATTCAGAATTTAATTTGGGATGGAATAGCTTGATGACATTCTGCATATTTTGTCAAAAGAAGTATAAACGAAAGCACAGTCCATGTGATAAGGTATCCCACATTGCAATGCTTTGACTGGAACCTCCGTTTCGAGTGATTAATGAACCTGAAATTACAATCACAATCGTATTATTTATGTTGTGAATTTATTATTATTTGATTGGACTACCAATTGAACATAGTGTATTTATGTGACAGTAATATAGTGTACCAGTTTAAAATGTTTGTTAGACACTGTATACTTTTTCACATAGGCCTACTATTTTTTACAAAATAGTAAGCCGTATACAGTACATACTATGTAGTACTCAGCAGGCAGTGCATGAGTATTCCATTCCGAACATGCTATAAGTCTTACAATGTGCTTAGAGATTAAAAACATTTCCAAACTCTTCTTAATTGTATTGCACCAACAGGAAGGAAACTCTAAAAATGGCTTGAAATGAATTTACTTTATCTTTTAGTTTTAGTATATGCTCGATATATGTAAGTTTTCTTCTCTGGCCCCACTACATATTCTCATGAAACACTGAAAGGTGTTTTTTTAAGGTGTTCATTTTTGCAATTAATAGTTTTAATTGTATTAATAAAATTGTTGCAGTATCCATTATTTTTTCACTTCCTGAAAATTCAGTAATGTTTTTTCCCATTTCCTGTGGCTAAAATTGGCAAGTATACATTTCCAGGAGGTACACTCTTGACTTGACTGCACATCCTAGCACAAAAACTAGAGAGAATAAACAGCAGCCAGAGAAAATAATAGTTTTAAGATTTTAAACTTCAGAATTCATTTTGTTTATATATTTATTTACAGTGACTTATAATGCATTTGCAATGTACACTTAAGTTTATCTTGCTAATAAAGCTTGATATAAATTGAATCTACCCTTTTGATCCTATTATTAAAAAGTCCACTGGAAAACGCCAGAAGATTTTGCACAGCTTTTACAGCATGACCACTGCAAAAAAACAGAACAGTTTAACATATTAAAATAAATGATGACTAACCAATATCTATCAGACAGGTTCTTTGAGACAAAGTATAAAGTAAATATATTCATGATTATATTTGAATATTTGTTTTAATGTACTATGATTATTCATTTATTAATCACAGAAAACTCAGCGATTAATTAGTTAAAAAATGTTAATCGATTCACAGCCCTAATATACATGAATCCTTTTTCAGGTTCACTCGCCAGCTCCATCTTTGATCCTCTCAGTGCCCTTGTGGGGGCTTCAGGTGGAGTCTATGCCCTCATTGGTGGTTACTTCATGAACGCCGTGGTGGTGAGTAGATTTACAGTAATCAAATAATTTGATGGGATTCTTTTAAAAATACAATTTTGATTCAAATGATATATTCAACACCATAACTGTAAAGTTTCCTTTTCCTATAGAATTTCAGGGAGATGTTTCTACCTCTGGGAGTATTTCGGATCCTAGTAATCATTCTCATTGGTGCGTCTGTGTATTTCTACTTTCTACTCTACTGTTGACATCTGGATAAACTATGCATTGAGCTCTGGCTCCTGACCTATTGCATGATATTTAATTAATAATTAAGATTTTATTTTCCAGTTGGGACAGATGTAGGCTTTGCTATTTACAGAAGATTTATTGTCCATGACACTGCCATGAAGGTGACTCTCTTTTGTCTTTTCCACTGAATTAAACAATAGCGTAATCCTGTAGCTACACAGTACAACCATATTAAATTCTAAGGTTAAATTAAGTTTTTTTATTTCATTTAGTTATTTATTTAAAATGTTTTGATCACTTTGAAGCAAACACATTAATTGAAGGATGAAATATTTTTTCTTATATTGCAGTCAGGGTGTATCTTGTACCATATTGGTAACTTCTAGTCTCACATTTCAACCTGTATATCAGATTCTATTCATGCTTTATTAGAATGCATTTGGCTACAGGCTTAACTGATAGATTCTTCCAATATCTTACAACAACAATTCCCTCTGAATCTAGTTTTCATACAACACTTCATTACATAATGAACTAATCTGGAATTTCTTTAAATCAAGGTGATCTGTTATCATTGCATTGTCATCGAAAAGGTCATATATCTTCTTCTTTGTCAGGTGTCTTTTGTGGCCCACATTGGCGGTGGTATAGCAGGCATGACCATTGGTTATGTGTTTTTCACCAACTACAATAAAGAGCTCTTGAAGGACCCACGCTTCTGGATGTGCATTGTTGGATACATTGTCTTCTTCTTGTTTGCTGTCATTTTCAACATCTTCTTGTCCACAGCACCTGCTTGAAGGTGTTTCTGTAACGGTTGAAGCGATGCCCCTATTCAAAATAGAAAATCCTTGCTTTAAAAAAAAAAGAAAAGCATTTCTCAGGTCACTATAACTGTAAGACAATTCTATTTGTCATTATGTTTACATACTCTGGGTTGGTGCTAATACACTACATAGATTTTAAAAGTGAATATATTTGAATGTGTAGATTGAATTGAATTTGATAGATTTGTAAAATGCTGTAATTGATATCTAAATATGAACTTTTTTGGTTTTGCTTTGAGACCTTTGCTTTTGACATCCTCAAATATGTAACTCCTCAGGAACAAATACAAGTGTAATATTTGTATTTTGAAGGGTTTGTTATTGCGGGGCCATTTATTTTTTATCGACAGGATTAATGAGCCTTTGGTGAGTTCAAATGGTTATTTAAAATACTTGCTTTGTCATTTTATTGACAATATTATTGATAAAAGTTGAAGATTTAATGTTCACTTAAAAACTTGTTTCAGAATGTGATCATTGTGTTTGTAGGGAGGAAAAAGACGGTATTAGTGCTTACTGGAGGAAGTTTCCCTGATTATTGTCTGACAAGACGAGCCCCTAAACCTATTTCTAACTACCGTTACTGGTCTGAGACTGTGCCAATTAATGGGGCAACTTTCTCCATTGTGGGGTTTGCAGGTAGCAACAAAGTAGCTTTTAGGTTAAAAATTTACCCACCCCTAGAGAAAATACATTGTAATGCCATGTAATGACAGGACTCAATTTTGGAGGTGCTATCTCTCCATTATTTTAACTCTGAGATGCAAAAATCTATAGTGGGCAGCATGTAAGCAGACCACAACCTGAGGTCACATCAATGTAGTTTAAATGTGGTATTGCATAAGCTGTGATCGTAAGGAAGTTGTGTCAAATCAATGCTATTGATATGTATCTATAATTACCTTATATTTTTTTTCCCTGGTTATCATTTTCAGTTTTAAAGATGGGTTTTAGGTTGGAATTGTGGTGGTGATTAAGAAAATGTAAAACATTTTCTTAGATGTTAAGGCAATTGTCATTTTTACAAATTTTTAAATATTTAATGAAATGATATATTAAACATTTTAAAGACTAATGTGTCTATTTCATATATCTATTGTGTTTGCTTGTTTTACAGCTGTTTTGTTTCCTGGTTGATGAATTTGTGTGAGGTAAATGCTCTGGCAGATTGAGTGGTTTAAGGTGAAGTTTACGTTAGAATGTGTTCCACAACAAATGCTTTTCCGAGTCCCTCTGTTCCCTCAATTCTAATTAGCTGACTGTGGTTCTCCAAAAGACATTAATTGCTACGAATACAGTGAACATTCCATATTTGTAGTCCTCAAAAATCAATTTAGTTTAAATCTTTTTGAGTTTTCTGCAGACATATAGAAGGTACACAACAATTACAATGCAAGGCAGAGCACCTGACAAAGAAAAATAATAAACAAAACTACCACAAGAACACAAATCCAGCACATATGTAGACGATCTGCCGGAGATGCTTACATCTATTGCAGGCGTCACTTCTATTGGGGACATTTTTTGCCAGTTTAGCAGTGGTGAAATTGGCCCTGTGGAGCACTTTACATTGCATTAGAGCGTGTATAGCACAGATGGATGAGCAGTGTACTAAACTAAGGCTGTCCTTCCACTGGCTGTCAGAGATGTCAACACCCAAGTCCTGTTTCCAGGAATCTTTGAGGGAGTCCATTGGGGACGTGGTTAGGAAGCTAATTTTACCATAAATAATAGATATTAGCCACCTTTGACCAGGACGATTGGGAAAATAGGGAAAGCACTCAAAAAAACGATATGTTGGACTAACTTAACTTTTTTATGTTAACAGAATGCACACAACAGGGTTATGTTGCATTTAAGTAACATTATTTATTTTGGTAAACGTAAGTGAATTACTTAAGGTAAATGCAATTTTGTTTAGTTGAATCAACTTAACAGTCTTGGTTTTGTTTTAAACAATAAAGTTAATTAACTACAATTATCCTAAAATTAAAAATTTTAAATTCATCCAAAATAAACATCCATTTTCATTCTGTTCCAGATTTTTATTGAAGCAATTCAATAACAATTCTGAAAACTTTCACAAACAAATTCCAACAAGAATAACTTCTGTATAACAAAATCTGTAATCTCAAAAGACTAACTTTTCTTTTCAAAATGAAAAGAATCTGCTTATTACAAGAAAATACAAATAAATAAAAGCATGCTGTCTTTAAATGAAAGGATTTATAAAATATTCACATACAAGTGTTATACTTGAAAAATAATAGCAGTCTTCTTTTGCTTCTTGTGCCTCCTTTTAATTGCACAAGAACAAAAATAAAAAAACAGTATTATGTACATAAATATATGTACAACAGTGCAACATTATGGAGAAAACATAAGTCCTGGCTCTTGGTCCTTGTCACGGTTGGTAAATCCTATATCTTTTTCTTGTCTCGTGTTTCTGTGGTTGTATTGTGTGCGCTGATTAGATGGGGGTGGCCGCTCATCAGCGTTCATCAGCCATCTCCTCATTATCCCATCACCAGCTGCAGCTTATCTGATCATGTGTATTTATACTCATCACCTTCTCATCTTCCTTGTCAGATCGTTGTATGTGGTTTCCTCGGTGTGTCTGTGTTCCAGTCGTGTTCAGTCTCTACCCCTCCTGTTCCGGTTCTCGTGTCTGTGGATATTCTGGATATTAATTCATCACTGGACTCTTATCACCGCACCACTGTTCTGCACCATCTTCATCTGACCATCGGAGTCCCTGCGCTACTTACCTGTTTTCTGTGTTGGACTTCCTATTATTATTACTCAATAAATGAGTTTAATCTGCACTTGCTTCCGTCAAATCTATCGTGACAGAACGATCTGACCAACTGAGCATGGAAGCAGCGGGTGACTCTTCAACCTCATTGGAGGCATTCGTGAGTAACAGCATTCAGAGAATGGACACTCAAGAAAAGAATCTCAGTGATACGGCTCGTGCTGTTCAGGCTTTAGTGGCGCAGGTGTCCGGGCTCACCCAACAGATTCAACAGCTTCGTGTTTCCACTGCGCCACCCGCACCACCGATTCCACCAGCGGACCCATGCCCGTCAGAGCCTCGTCTACCGGTCCCTGAATCATACTCAGGTGAACCCAACTACTATCGTGCGTTCTTAACCAGATGTGATATGCATTTCTCTCTCCAACCCAGAACTTTTCAAGAGGAGCAGACCAAGGTCGCGTTTGTGCTGACACTCCTGACGGGGAAAGCGGCGCTATGGGGAACGGCGGTGTGGGAAAACCAAGACGAATGCTGTTCCTCGTTCCAGAGGCTCTCCGACGAGATGCGGCGGGTCTTTGATTGGGCCGCGACGGGAAGAGAAGCTGCCAGGGTGCTGGCTGAATTACGACAAGGAGAGAGGTCCGTATCAGACTTTTCGATTGAATTTCGCACCCTAGCAGCTGAGAGCCAATGGAACGAGGAGGCGCAGTGGGACATGTTCCTGCATGGGCTGGCTGACCGCGTCCAAAAGGAGATCTACGCCATGGACCTACCCTCCAGACTTAATGATCTCATCGCGCTGGCTCTGAGAGTGGACGCACGTCTTTCACGAAGCAGCAGACGGTTTCAACCGGACCGCCTTTCTGGTGGGATCGAGGGACAGCGTTCGGGAGGCGGGGGCGCTGTCAGCCCCGTCTACGATCACGAACCCATGCAGGTGGGTCGAGTCCGGCTTTCCCGGGAGGAGAAGGAGAGGCGGAGATCCCTGGGTCTTTGCCTGTACTGCGGTGGAGCTGGACATCTCGCTTACAATTGTCCGTTAAAAGGCCCAGCCCGACAGTAAGTATGAGGCTACGGTCGGGTGGGATTTCTGCCGAGAAGACCTCATCTACATCTACCTTCCTCCCGGTAAGACTCCGATGGTCTACTCACCTCCACGACTGTCGGGCACTACTGGATTCAGGGGCGGAAGGTAATTTCATGGATCACTCATTTGCTCTAAGACTTCAAGTTCCCCTCCGACACCTGTCACACCAGATTGATGTACACGCACTCAATGGTCAAAGACTCCCCACTATTTCACTGATCACCGAAGACATCACTCTCATCACGTCTGGTAACCATACTGAAACCACCTCCTTTTACATTCTGGACACTCAGCTTGCACCCATCGTTCTTGGTCACCCATGGCTCAACCGTCACAACCCCAAAATAGACTGGCAGCTCAAGTCGGTGGCCGCGTGGAGCAGTTCTTGTCATAAGTCTTGTCTTGTGTCTGCCTGTCCGTCTGTTTCTGTTCCTATGTTTCAGGAGGAGACAGTGGATTTATCTAACGTGCCCACGGAGTATCAGGACCTGAAGGAGGTGTTCAGTAAGTCTCGGGCTGATTCTCTTCCTCCGCATCGTCCCTATGACTGTGCCATAGAGTTACTGCCAGGTACGTCTCCGCCTAAGGGCAAATTATATTCACTCTCTGTCCCAGAGAGAGAGGTCATGGAGAAATACATTTCTGATTCTCTAGCAACGGGGTTCATCCGTCCTTCCTCTTCTCCAGCGGGGGCGGGGTTCATTTTTGTGGGGAAGAAGGATGGATCGTTGCGACCTTGTATTGATTACTGGGGGTTGAACAACATCACAGTAAAGAATACTTATCCTTTGCCGTTGATGTCTTCAGCGTTCGAGAGGTTGCAAGGAGCATCTATCTTCACGAAATTGGATTTACGGAATGCTTATCATTTGGTCCGCATCAGGGAGGGGGATGAGTGGAAGACCGCATTTAACACCCCTAGGGGGCACTTTGAATATTTGGTCATGCCGTTCGGACTTTCCAACTCCCCAGCGGTCTTCCAAGCACTTGTCAATGACGTTTTGCGAGACATGGTCGATCGGTTCATATATGTCTACCTGGATGATATATTGATTTTTTTCATCGTCTCTCCAGGAACACGTGCAACACGTCCGACAAGTGCTCCAGAGGTTGCTAGAGAATGGGCTTTTTGTCAAGGCGGAGAAATGCGCCTTTCATGCACAGTCTGTTCCTTTCCTAGGACACATCATCTCGGTTGAGGGAATGCGCATGGATCCTGAGAAAGTTAAGGCTGTGGTGGATTGGCCAAGTCCAGATTCCCGTAAGGCCCTACTGAGGTTTCTGGGGTTCGCCAACTTTTACCGGCGTTTTATTCGCAATTTCAGCCGACTAGCCGCGCCTCTGACCGCCTTGACCTCCCCCAGAACGACGTTCAGGTGGTCAGACGCAGCCGAAGCTGCGTTTGCCAAACTTAAGGGTTGCTTTGTTTCAGCCCCCATCCTGATAACCCCTGATTCATCACGTCAGTTTGTGGTGGAGGTCGATGCGTCAGAGGTGGGGGTAGGGGCAGTGTTATCCCAGCGCTCTCCTTCAGACGACAAGATGCATCCTTGCGCATTTTTTTCTCATCGTTTATCCCCTGCCGAACGCAATTATGACATTGGCAACAGAGAGTTGCTTGCGGTCAAATTAGCATTGGAAGAGTGGCGCCACTGGTTAGAGGGGTCGGGGGTACCCTTTATCGTCTGGACCGACCACAAGAATTTGGAATACATTCGTACTGCTAAAAGACTTAACTCCAGGCAGGCTCGGTGGGCTCTTTTTTTCGGTCGTTTTGACTTTACTCTCTCGTACCGCCCGGGTTCCAAAAACATCAAACCCGACTCTTTGTCGCGCATTTTTGACCGTTCCGAACGCCCGTCTACTCCCGAGTGCATTTTACCAGAGACCCTATTCATCTCTACACTCACATGGGAGATCGAATCGAAGGTCAAGAAGGCCTTAGAAGGGGTAACGCCTCCGACTCGTTGTCCACCTAATCATTTATTTGTGCCGGAAGGGTTACGGTCCAGCGTTATTCAGTGGGGACACTGTTCCAATGTGGCAAGTCATCCTGGAGTCAATCGTACTAAATTTTTAGTTAAGCAACGATTCTGGTGGCCTCTCATGGCTCGTGATGTTCACAATTTTGTATTGGCCTGCTCAGTTTGCGCCACGGGTAAGACTTCCAATCAACCTCCAGATGGGTTACTTCAACAGCTGCCGGTGCCTTCGAGACCCTGGTCCCATATCGCGCTAGATTTTATCACTGCCCTCCCACCCTCCCAGGGTCACACGGTAGTTTTGACCGTGGTGGACCGGTTCTCGAAGGCGGCCCATTTCATTCCCTTGCCCAAATTACCTTCAGCCAAGGAGACAGCGTTGATTGTCGTTAACCACGTCTTTCGGCTTCATGGCCTCCCGACAGACGTGGTTTCTGACAGAGGACCCCAATTTGTGTCCAAATTTTGGCGAGAGTTTTGTAAATTTCTGGGTGCGACGGTCAGTCTGTCCTCTGGGTTCCATCCCCAGAGCAATGGGCAAACTGAGCGAGCCAACCAGGATTTGGAGCGAACATTGCGATGTTTAGTGTCCAAGAATCCTTCCTCTTGGAGTCAGCAACTGTCTATGGTGGAGTACGCCCACAACACGTTGCCAGTGTCATCCACGGGCCTATCACCGTTTGAGTGTAGTGTAGGTTACCAGCCACCTATTTTTCCTAGTCTGGAGTCCGAAGTTGCGGTCCCCTCCGCCCACGCCTTCGTCCAGAGGTGTCACCGCACTTGGACTAGAGCCCGTGAGACTTTACTCCAAGTGGGGGCGCGCACCAAGGCCAAAGCTGATCGCCACCGGCGGAGGCCTCCCGTATACGTCGTCGGTTCCAAAGTGTGGCTTTCAACCAAGGATATTCCTCTCCGCTCCGTTTCGAATAAGCTCGCACCAAGATTCATTGGCCCGTTCTCTGTCACTAAGATCATTAGTCCGGTGACAGTCCGCCTCAACCTTCCTCCAGTGTACAGGAGGATTCATCCCGTATTTCATGTTTCCAAAGTTAAGCCCGTATTTTTTGCTCGCATTAATCCGCCAGTCCCGGTTCCCCCCCCGCCGCGTCTCGTAGATGGGGAACCTACGTATTCGGTCAATCGTGTTCTGGACTCGAGACGGAGGGGACGCGGATTCCAGTACTTGGTGGACTGGGAAGGTTACGGTCCGGAGGAGAGAAGTTGGGTACCGGCTAGAGACATCCTGGATCACTCCCTTATCGATGATTACAATCGGCAGGTAAGGGAGTCTGGGAACGCCAGGAGGCGTTCCTAGGGAAGGGGGTACTGTCACGGTTGGTAAATCCTATGTCTTTTTCTTGTCTCGTGTTTCTGTGGTTGTATTGTGTGCGCTGATTAGATGGGGGTGGCCGCTCATCAGCGTTCATCAGCCATCTCCTCATTATCCCATCACCAGCTGCAGCTTATCTGATCATGTGTATTTATACTCATCACCTTCTCATCTTCCTTGTCAGATCGTTGTATGTGGTTTCCTCGGTGTGTCTGTGCTCCAGTCGTGTTCAGTCTCTACCCCTCCTGTTCCGGTTCTCGTGTCTGTGGATATTCTGGATATTAATTCATCACTGGACTCTTATCACCGCACCACTGTTCTGCACCATCTTCATCTGACCATCGGAGTCCCTGCGCTACTTACCTGTTTTCTGTGTTGGACTTCCTATTATTATTACTCAATAAATGAGTTTAATCTGCACTTGCTTCCGTCAAATCTATCGTGACAGTCCTGACCTCAAGTTACAGCGTTTACGAAAGGAGTTTATTTTTCAGGACCTGGACCTTGTTTGACAGCTTGTTTGCATCTAGCTCCATAAAAATCTTTTGAAATACTTGAAAAGTGTACCTCAGGTCTTGTGGGTAAGCCAAGTTTAATGTGTAAATTAGACCAAGCATCACAGAACAAGCATTTGCCACATTGTTCAGGTCTTCAAGTATTTGGACGCCTTCAATGATAATGCCAACATCTTCATAAGGGTCTGTAGCATCTGCCCCTTCATGTACGACGACATAAATGCCTAGTGTGGTGTTTTGCATTGAAGTTTGGGCTTCATCATGTTCAACGTCCTAAAAAAGTAAAATACAAATAGAAACAATTAATAACAGATCAGGGGTGAAAGTGGGAGTTGGTTTTAAAGAAACATACAATAGGTTTTTTTTAAAAAAGTAAATAACTTACCAAGTACTCCTTCACAAGGTTTGAGGGGTCTTCGTTCATGTAAACAGTAAGGGCTTTCAAGATGCATTCACGTTTTTTTGATGGTGTCATTCTGAAAAAATTGAAATGAGCATTAGTTAGCACTTTGCTTTTTAGACCTGTTACTGTACCTCTAACATTTTAAGTAGCATTATACAGATTATCCCACTGTGTTGTTTGCAATCAAGTCAAGTTTGTCATTTTTGTGATTACATGAAGAAACAGAAAAACTGAGAAAGATTAAATCCAGAAGAACTGCGTCAACGTCTCCAAGACACCTGAAGAAACCTTCCTGCAAAGCTACCTGAAACACTATGAGCAAGTGTACCTGGACAAAAGCTTTTTTAAACGCAAAGGCTGGTCACACAGAGTATTGATTTTATGTAGTTAATAGAAGTTAAGTAAATAAAATCTATTTATGGCATTGTGTTTTAAAGCAGTACAAAAAGTACTGTAGCTTTGCAGGAAGGTTTCTTCTGGTGTCTTGGAGATGTTGACGCAGTTCTTCTGGATTTAATCTTTCTCAGTTTTTCTGTTTCTTCATGTAATCACAGACAGACTTGATGATGATGAGATCCAATCTCTGTGTGGATCATACTGGCTATTGTCAAACTCCTTGTGCATATAAAAATGTCACTGGATTGAATGTGCTATACACATTTGATTTAAACGAGCAGTCCTTAAACATACAACTTACTGTCTCATGACTGTGCAAATGCTTATTTATGTGGAGAAAGTAATCATTTACTGAAGGAATGTCAGTAACATCACAAACATGACAATTTATCTTTGTACTTTCACTAGAATTTTGCTTTTGAGGTTGCTGCTCACTACCATGTGATCTGCATAAGTGGGACCGCAGTGCATTCCAGGTTTTAAAAGTGCATGGACAGTAAGAATATGCGCATGGATATGCCTGTCTGCGGCCATTGTGTCCATGTACCAACCTGAAGTGTTTTAAAAGCTTTGATCTTGATATGCGAGACGAACCACAATCTCTGCACAGCCACATGTAGGACTCTAGAACTCCAAAACTCTGTGAGAAAAAAAAGATGTAAGTCACCAAAGAATAATAATAATAATATAAACAACACTGTAACACTTTATAATAACGTTCAGTTATAAGTGACTTATAAGTTATTAGTTAATAATAAACTAATAATTTACAAAACATGTCTATATTCATGAATGATTAATAAGTGATGTGCTAACATTTTATGAATGTTTTGTTAAATTAGTTTTAAGTCACTTTTAAGGTTATTAGTTAATGAAGAACTAATCATTTACAAAACATGACTGTACATTCATAAATGACTAATAAGTGATATGCTAAATTTTTTTTGTTTTGTTAATTCAGATATAAGTCATTTATAAATTATTAGTTAATAGGTTCGTAAATTATTAATAAGTGGTATGTTATACAGTAAAAATCTGTATATATCCATGATAAGTAGTTTACACTTTAGATGAGGCCTAACCACCAAGCTTACATTCCTTAGCTAACATCAATGCCATCTTATTCATGTGTCAAATGTGTTTATAGCTGTTATTTGGGTCTTCCAAAGTTTGTGTTAACATTTGACATTAAATAAAAATGCTCAACACCATTATTTGAGACAGTTATTAAAACTGATAACATTACTAAAATGTGAAAAAGTGCTTTGCTTTATACAGTAACATTACACACAACAATCCGTTAACACATAAATGGAGAAACTCTTATTAACTAGCAATTTAATAAGTAATTTGTGTCTTTGTGTGGGGAAATTCACATCAAAGTTCAACAAGTATATATTACATAAGATCGAAACACACGAATGTAATGTTATAGGCCTAACTAACAAAAATGCGAAAACCACACGAGGAATGCGGCAACTGCATTAAAATACCATACAAACACTATATCCGAGATAAACCATCTACTGACAGCCTCTAGCCTATATAAATGCATAAAAAGTCAAATACCTCACCTCTGTGTCCACAAAGACAAAACGTTGATTGTGAAATGTTGCATTTGACTGCACAAAATGGCGATGAGGGATCTGAGTGAGCTGAAGGATCAAAGTTGATCGTTGGATGTACTTTCCATCTGCGCATGTGCAGATATAGCTCACCTGCTGACCAAAGTGCGGTACTGCAGAAGCAACACAACTGCATTTCATTCATTTAACACAAGTGAGATGTGTAAATGGGAAATATCACTTTTTCTAATTTTGTCAACACAACTGTTTTAATTTTAATGCACAAACGTAAGAGCATTATTTAATTTAAACATAATTACATTCTTCGGCCCAACAACTACCAATTTTCATTTTTTTAGTGTGGCTTCTGAACAAAATGCCACACTTGGAAGAATTGATGACTGTTAGGCATGTTAAATTTAACTGACTGGGATGAGAAAGACTATGTCTCTGTGGTAACACAAATCACCATGTGCCCACTAAGAGCATACCACATTATAGTAACCATGAGGATGTTACCCCATGTGACTCTGCCCCCCCTAGCAACCAGGCCAATTTGGTTGCTTAGAGTGCTGGATTCACTCAGCATGCCCTTGATTCAAACTCATGACTCCAGGAGTGGTAGTCAGCATCAATAGTCAACAGTCACTGTGCTACCCAGGCACCCCAAAGCCAAATCTTAATAGTGCTGGTGACTACTGGATTGCTTGAGATTTTGTGGACCTCAATGGGGAGCTGAGAGCAGATTATAGAAGATGATATCTCTGTATGAACCCAGGATGGACAAAAGTCAGAACCTTTATACTGTAGCTGACCCAATAAAGCAATTTATTAATGTTACATGCCTAGAAGTAGTATTGAAGATTTGGAAAACTGGAGAACTGATCTCCTGATACGAGCTGGCTTGTTATTCCAGACGAACCCACTCAATTGCTGATCCAAACTAGTAAAAAAATATGTATTAATACAAATTGTAATGTGCTGGAACGGATATAAGAATTTTATAAGATTCACACTGCCTGCTATAGAAAAAGTAAGGAAAATTCACCTAGCAATGTCTAATTTACATTTGTCCAGTAGTGGCTGAAATTTCTTAAGGAACAGATCTCGAGCTAGAGATGAATATTGTATTTGAACCCATCTGGGGCAAACTTAAATGGAAAAGCAGAATGTGGAACTGTATTCACCTATTGGTTTACAAAAAATTCGCTTTTTTTAAGATTTAACTTATACCCTGACAGGTGACCAAACTGGTCAAGAATAGACAATATGGGGGGGGGGGGGGGGGGTGTGGAGAAAGCAGGCAGCCCTGACGTGTCCCACATTGAAACAGAAATGGTGGCGAGTGAATTCCGTTGGTATGCACCGATGCAGATGGGAATGAATACAGAAGTTGAATCCAGGAAGTAAATTTAGAATCAAACCCAAATTTTCCTAACCCAAAGAACAGATAGCACCACTCCACCCTGTTGAAGGCTTTCACCACGTCCAGTGAAAAAGGGATAGAGAGTGGTGGTGTAGTGGTCTAAAGCACATAACTGGTAATCAGTAGGTTGCTGGTTCGAACCCCATGTCCACCACCATTGTGCCCTTGAGCAAGGCACTTAACTCCAGGTTGCTCCGGGGGGCAATTTTCCCTGTAATATGTGCACTGTAATTCGCTTTGGATAAAAGCATCTGCCAAATGCATAAATGTAAATGCAAACAAGGGAACTGAGGTAACTTAAATACAGAGTAAAAACTAGACACAGGTGAAAGGAATGACATTAAAAATGGCGGGAAAACAGGAAACGAGAATTAGGGACATCTAGTGGGCAATATGGGAATTACAGGCAAATACTTAACAAAAAGCTTTTTGTTCCTCTTAACAATGTGTGGACGTGTGATTGTGTTTTGAGTTACGATGAAGATTCTTATTACATTTTCTTTTTATTTGGTAGATGTACATTGGTGTTTTACAATTACTTATGTTTAGTCTCAACAAAAATATACTTGAGATAGCAATGCATTTGGATAGCATTTTGTAGAACTGCATGAGTTTTGCTGTTTAATTTGGTTAGCTGTTTAGTAATATCAGTTAAAAGCCCTCTGTAATTACTGCTGATAAGACTGAGATACTGTTAAGCTTGAGATGGAGACATTTTGTTTGTTTTTACTACACCTTAAAATCTAGATTTTATTTAAAAAAAAAAGCTATACTATTCAACCCATTTTTTGTTTGTGCATTTATATTAATCTATTATATAATTATATGTTTCTCTAAGGCATTCTTAGTTTATCTTGGAAAATTAATAAAAGACTTGTAAAAGACACTTGTAAATAATTATGAAATATTATATATATATATATATATATATATATATATATATATATATATATATATATATATATATATATATAGTCTACAATCTGAAAGTAGTTTGGTACTTAATTGGTACTCAGGTTCACCTTGTTTTACTTCAATACATGTCAATATTTAATTTAGTTAAAGGTACGTTCCATTTTCATGCACTGTAAGCAATTGCTGTAAATTTACAGCCAATTTTCAACACTAAAATACTGTTTTCATGTTAAACAGTTTAGTACTGTAGTTAGCAATGCATTGTGGGCTGCCTAACTTGGAGCAACAGGACAGAGGCCCTAAACAGTATGCTGATGTTTTAAATTACAGGAAACTACAGTATTTTTTAGAAACTGAGTGTTGACTGGGGAATTTGGAGCACGGTCAGAAGTTTGATACAACATCAGTCTTTTACATTGAGGCTACTACTTTTGTTTTGGTAAATTTTCTTTATAAAATACAGAAATAATTTGCCATCAACTTCTGGAGGGACTTCAGGAACCATCATTTGGATTTTCCAGAAGAGGACGCACAATTTAGATGACGTGCATTCACATCATCGAGTGTTATTCATCCATCGGGTCTTGCATCTACAAATTAAACGGTAATTAAAATCTTATTCATATTGCCAAAAATGTTTGATATCAAACTGATGCTCAGGAGCTTGTCTAGCTAGGGATTTGAACATGTCATTTATCAGTGAGGGTTAGATTTGAATGGCCAAAACAATATTACTTTTGGGTGTTTTTTTTGTTTAATTTTGGTAACATTAGCCGAACGTTTGCATCCGAGGAACAACACTTGTTAATCGGTAAGAGAGGCAATCGGCAGATGGAGGCAGCAGGAAAATATCAATAGCATACTGGAATAATTAGCCTACATGATGCCCGGTGATTAAGGATTTATTTCAACCAAACCATATCTATCCCAACTTTGAGGAGATTCCTCCTCAATTATTATTATAAGATTGTTGGAACATCAGCTAACCGAGATGGTTTGGTGAGTTTTATTTTGTTTGTGTCGACTTTTAATGTAACTTAGTGTGTTTTACAAACATTTAACAAGAAAATTAAGCTAATTGTAGTTCGGTTAAAGGGAGACAATTGAATCCTCAAGGCTTTGCATTTTTCTGTTTAAACGGAAAATTGGTGTGAAAATATTGCCTTTCTGGACGCTTTGTGAATGCATTTTGTTTAATCTGACGCTGCGCGGCTTTGTCGAACCGTTTTGCATCATCTGTGGCTTTGTTTCACAATCTTAACATTGCAACTCAATTAAGAGTTATACGGTGATACGGTGTCAAAAGCAGCCAGCCGTAATCAAGACTAATCGGGCAGTGACAAAATGTTCCCCTGTCAGATTTGTTGCCATAACTCTGCCACAATAGTGACATACGTAAGGCACATGAGAATTCATAAAAATACACCTAATTTTACTTTTAAGTGTGTTTTGCCAGATTGTAGTCAGACTTTTCAAAACTTTTCAACATTTAAGTGTCACACTTACAGACATAACAAACGTGTAGTTAGGCCTACTTTGTCTGGTGTTGAACTAACATGTCATGTTGATATCTGCAGTGCAAGGTATGAGACTTTGACGGCATTTTACTCTCATTTGAAAACACACATTAGAGAGGGGAAAACAGTCACTTGTCCTTATAGACACTGTAGCAAGAGCTTTACAGTTTTATCAACATTCACATCACACATGAGTCGGAAACATAAAAATGGTGCTGAGAAAAATTTGTCTGAGTCCATTGTGAATCCTGGTGTTTCCCATGAGAGTGAACAAGATCAGTCTGATATGCAGATTGATCCTCCCAGTGATGCAGGTGATGAACAAGAAATTTACCCAGAAATTGCTGATGAATCGCAGTTCTTTAAAAATGTTGCCCTTTTTTATTTGAAATTGCAAGCAAAGTGTTTGCTTCCATCCTCTGTCATCCAAACAATTATTGAAGATTTTCAGGAAATACATGATATAAGCCAGTCACATTTGCTTTTCAAACTAAAAGAGAAGTTGATTACACTTGGGATTTCTGAACCTGACACAAACAATGTGATTGAAGTCATGAAAACTGAGGATCTCTTTAGGACCTGCAACACTCAGCCACTGAAAACTGATCAGAAAAGAAAAACAGTTTTCAAGAACAGCTTCAACTATGTTGAGCCAGTTCAGATCTGTCTAGGTCAGAATGAGGCAGGCAACGAGTGTTTTGCCCAGTATGTTCCTATTAAACAGACAATTGATTCTCTATTCCATTGCCAATCAGTGCAGGAACAATATAAGCAAGTACACTCCAGTATTGGTTCTAAGGATATTCTTAAGGATGTGTGGGATGGCAAAAATATGGCTGAGAATGTTCTCTTCCAGACGGAGAGCTCATCACTGAGCTTGATCCTGTATCAGGATGCATTTGAAGTGGTAAACCCACTGGGATCTGGAAAGAAAAAACACAAGATACTTGCAGTGTATCTAACTCTTGCAGATTTAATGCCACACAACAGATCCAGCACTGATCAAATGCAACTTGTTCTTCTCTGTAAAGAACACGATTTTAAGTATTTTGGTCAAGACTTGGTTATGGGCACCCTTGTCAATGACCTTAAAGATCTAGAGCTCAATGGTGTTACCCTGTCTGATGGAAAGGTCTACAAGGGAACTTTGTGTGCCATTGCAGGCGACAACCTAGGCTCACATAATATAGGAGGCTTTGTGGAGAACTTCAGCAGGAGTTCACACTTCTGTAGATATTGTGATATCAGCAGAGAAGCATTCCATGCAGATCCTCTTATCCATGGCACAAAACGCACAGTGCAGTCATACAGTGGTCATGTTCAGAGCAGTGAAGGACAGTCTACATCTTGTGGAGGTGTTAAATTTGACTCTGTGTTTAATACGCTCAAATACTTCCATGTATGTCAGCCAGGGTTGCCTCCATGTCTTGGCCATGATCTTTTTGAAGGTATTGTATCCTCTGATCTGGCACTGTACATTAACCATCTTGTTAAGGTGGATAAAATGTTTAGCTATCTTGAGTTGAATCGACGAATAAATCAGTTCAAGTATCTCGGTAAGGATGCTAATGACAAACCGTGTGAGGTTAATCCAGAGGGTGTAAAACTTGGGGGACATGCTGTGCAGAATTGGTGTTTGCTGAGAATGTTGCCCGTTTTGATCGGAGACAAAGTAAAAAATCCAGGTGACAACAAAGTATGGCAGTTGGTTTTGCAACTTAGAGAAGTTGTGGACCTCATTTGTGCACCTGCAATTTCAATTGGCCAGATAGCCTACCTAAGAGTTCTGATTGATGAATATTTGCATTGCCGAATACAAACCTTTCCTGATAACCCACTGAAGCCCAAACATCATTATGTCAGTCATTATCCTGAGCTCATTATCCAGTTTGGGCCACTTATTCGCCTTTGGACTTTAAGATTCGAGAGCAAACACACATATTTTAAGCAGTGTATGAGAAAATTGCGCAACTTTAAGAATCCATGTTCTACTCTTGCAGAGAGACATCAGCTTCTGCAGGCCTTTCTGAGTGCTGGTACCTTCTTCCCTCCAGGTGTTTCAGTGGAGAGGGGCACACAGTTTTTCTCAGATGACTACAATGATGTAATCATAGAAGCAGTTGCACATCACAATTTTGAGTCCACAAACACTCTGATAGCCAATGAAGTGACTGTGAAGGGGACAAAATATAGAAAGAACATGCTCATTGTGATTGATGATGATGAGGGGCTTGTCACTGGAAAAATCAAAGTGGTTCTCGTTCATAAGGATTCAGCAGTATATTTTATTGCTGAAAAGTATCATGCCCTGCGTATTCCTGACATGGGTGTTTACAGCCTCACATTGATGCAGAGAAGCTACTGTTGTATTAATCAGGAGAATCTGCTAGATTACTATCCCTTGCCTGAGTACACTGTCCATGGCACACCACTGATCGTTCTTCACCATTCTTTCCCTCTAGTCCAGAATGATGGCGAACATGAGTGAAGAAATCAAAGAGATAATCTGCAAGACCTTGCCAAATCTGTCTGAAGAGACCCAGTGGCAAATAATATCAAAACTTCAGAGCTCCGGCTTGGAGTCAAAAGAAGACTTAAAATATGTACAACAGGAAGACATTGCTGATCTGTTACCAGTTATCCAGCGCAGAAAACTCCTTGATGCATTCAAATTAGGTAATGTATGGTTCATTTAGAGTGGCATTCTCTTGTCAATTTCTTGTTTATTCATTTGTGGAATTTCTTTTTTCTAAAACTACATAATCCACCTTTAAATTTTTCAAATATGCCTAATATAAGGAGAGTTAAGTAGACTTTTGGCCAAATCTCTGCAGTGACTCTGATATAGCTTATTAGTTATGTGCCCTAATTCTTGTTTGTTTGTTTGTTGTTTTTAGAAACCGAGACAGTTACATTGGATCTTCAAGTCATTCCAACTTCGTCACCACTGACGAGTAGTGATCGATCGGTGTCTGGGTCTTCATCACCAACATTATGCACTCCGCCTAATTCTAGCTCATCACAGCTATCGGCCATTTCATCATGTTCAAGCCAGGCAAGAAACAGCGAGCCAAGCAACAGACCTTCCACATCTCAGATACTGAAAACATGGCCAGAAACATTCCAGGTCCCTTGGGAACAAATGCCACAGGAAATTCGTTCTGCAATTGCAGATGGCAAGAGACCTAAACCAGTGGAGCGACGCCAGATGGTACGAGTACTCGCAGATGAAATGACAAGGTATGAAGCTAACCCCACTCGCGCACAGTGCCTAACTGTGGTTCGAAATATCATCAGGCAGTATCCAAAGAGTTTTGCTGATATTGCACCAGATGGGTCACTTCTGTGTGGAGGTTATACATCACTTTTGATTCAAGTGAAAAACCGCATTGAGAATGTGAACCGTGATGGATGCTTCTCATGCCACCGATCCTCTACAGGCAAGAGGGGTCCAACTGACACATATGGATGTACACGATTTCAGCCAGAGCTACCCCCAGAAGAAACTGATGACACTGTGGAGCAGCACCGCCAGAGACTGGAGGAGATTTATAGACAGGAGGGTGCAGGTGGAGCAGAAAGAGCAGAAGTTAAAAATCTAATGGAGCTCACATTCTCTCTACAACGTCGCCATATAAATACACTTCCACCACCTGACATTGAAGATGTGAAAAGCAAATGGCCTTTTCTTTTCACGCCAAGGTATATATACGCACATTTTGAGTTGCTCACAGACATCAATGTGCTTCGTAGCTTGGAACTCAGTATGGAGGAATGTGGAAGAGCCATCACAGAATACTTCAGGGGAAAACCTACCAACAAAGATGTCAAGGATATCCTCTCTAATGGTGAAGATAATGAGATGGCACTTCATGTTGTTCAGCTGCTCATGGCACACTTTGGAGAGGACCTAACCGGGCTGATCCTTCTTACAGATGTAAGTTTTATTTTTTCTTTCTAACCCTGTGTTTTAAAGGGTGACTCCACCAGTCTTAAGTGTCCAGACACCTAATTTGTGTTCTAATTTTGGGGAGTACTACTACATTATGTGAAAACAGTAGTGTAAATTATTTTGTGGCTCAGAGGAAGCTGCATGTAAGCTGATAAATTACCTCCATGTTGTCACACAGTTGCTAAATTGCATTATGGGTAAAGTAGGTGCAAGGTTTTAAAAAGTATTTCACTTGTCGTCTTTGCCCTACTATGACACTGTTGAATGTTTTAAAAGCAAATGATCAAATCAATACAGCAGAAACAGAAATATTAAATTTTTTATTCCAAATATTCTTCTTCCTTTTCAAAAGCTGGTGCCTACATTATCCACAATGCAACTTGACCACTGAGTAACATCACTTGAGGCAATTTATCAGATTATGTGCAGTTTCCTCTGGAACCACAAAAGGGTTCATACTACTTTTTAGACATTTACAGTAGAACACCCCAGGACCTGTAAAAATAAAATTGATACCCTTTAAATTTTGACTGCCAAATCTATTTAGCAGTTTGACTGTAGGTACTTCAGAAGCCTACCTCATTTGCCTCTTGGTTATTCTCACCTAGTGTTTACTAATTATTGACCTTTTTATCATTTTTCTTCTTAATCTTATTATGGTAAGCATAATGTATTTGTTCCCTAAAGGTGTCTGCCACTGCAGCTGACGTTGAGACAACTCTCAGTCTTCCTGCAAGTCCTCGCCTGATACTGCCTGGTATACATTTCATTTAGATTCATTGATAGACACATTATATATCATAGCGGCCATTCATCTTGAGTTTACAAATGTTTATACAAGGTAACATGCATTCTCATGTTCCTATGACTTGAAGTTTCAGGTGCAACAGGGCAAGTCACAATTAAAAGTTGGATGATCACCTTTGAGGGCCGTGTAATCTCTGAGGGCATCACACCAACATTTGCAACGGGACTTGCTGCTGTGTTTGCAATCTACTACATATTCAACCTTCAATATCAAGATGAGGCAGCCTGCACTCTGGAATTCATTCAGAGGTAAAACCCCTTCATTCCTTGTCATCATTATATGAATATATGCAATTAAATTAATGTGTTTGTATTTTTTGCATAAAATGGTATTAGTACTGTACATTTCAAGCCACAACACGCATAAATTGGTATTAGTACTGTAAATTTCAAACACAACACGCATAAAATGGTATTAGTACTGTACATTTCAAGCCACAACACGCACACACACAAACATACACAGGGTATTTTGTTGTACTATAGGCTTTATTATAATTACATTTGATGTCACTTCTATATGTCATTCAAGTCCACTCTATTTGTGCAATGAAGAAAGACAAAAAAATCAATTCATTGCATTTAATTGAATGTACACAAAACAGTATGTTGTTGCAACCCCACTCTGATCTTAGATATATTTTGATTACAGGCGCTTCATTGGTATAAATCCAGAGAGAGGGACAAAGGCCAAAAGGGGCAAGGTTGTCTCCAAAAAGAAAGGTGTGATCGTCCAGAAGAAGTCTTCTGCAGTCAATACACACGTCGCCATGCTACTGAAGAATCTCCTTGACTTTGAATGGAACTTCATATAGATCGGTGAGCTCTTTAATCTCACTCTCTATGTTTTGACAGTCTGGCATTGCCACATTAAGCCACAAGAGAACTGGTATTATTACTTTATTAGCATTAGCTTGGAGTGTATACTGTACATTCTTGATTGTATAGTTTATTTATTATTATGATAATGATTGTTTGTTGTTGTTTGACAGTGGCAACACTGGAATAATGCTGCAGAGAGGAACAGCGGCTACCAAAGTGATGGTCATCTCTCCTGGATCCACAAGTACTAAGACGTATAAACACAAGCCTACCTCACAGGACTATTTTAAGAGGTTAAAAACACAAGCCTACCTCACAGGACTATTTTAAGAGGTAAAAACACGTTTCATCCCTAAATGTTTTTATGTATCCATATTGTCAAAATGTTCTACTGTAGGCCTACTATAATCGTTTCAAAATGGCCTTAATGCACATTTTCAAAATGTTCTTAAGTTTGTTTTTGAAATGTTGCCAATTCTGCATATGTTCAAAATGTTATAATGAAAGTATATTTTTACAGACAGCAGAGAATACATTGCAGATTACATATGTAAATCTTTTAAGTTGACGTTTGAGGAAATTTTTATCTAACTCACAGGACTATTTTAAGAGGAAAAACATGCGCCTGTGGGCTATTTTCCCCCCCAAAATGTGCCAAAGATGCTTGCATGCTGAATGTTCTTACTCATGTAATCAAAAAGGTCCTAAAGAAACACTCCACTTTTTTGGAAATAGGCTCATTTTCCAACACCCCTAGAGTTAAACAGTGGAGTTTTACCGTTTTCGAATTCATTCAGCTGATCTCCGGGTCTGGCGGTAGCACTTTTAGCATAGCTTAGCATAGATCATTTGAATCTGATTAGGCCGTTAGCATCTCTCTCAAAAAAATGACAAAAGAGTTTCGATATTTTTCCTATTTAAAACTTGACTCTTCTGTAATTACATCGTGTACTAAGACCGACGGAAAATGAAAAGTTGCGATTTTCTAGGACAATATGGCTAGGAACTATACTCTCATTCCTGCGTAATAATCAAGGAACAAGGATCATTGCACCTGCTTCACCCATGGTACTGCAGCAAGTTCCTTGATTGCTATGCAGGAATGAGAGTATAGTTCCTAGCCATATCAGCCTAGAAAATCGCAACTTTTCATTTTCCGTCGGTCTTAGTACACTATGTAACTACAGAAGAGTCAAGTTTTAAATAGGAAAAATATCGAAACTCTTTTGTCATTTTTTTGAGAGAGATGCTAACGGTCTAATCAGATTCAAATGATCTATGCTAAGCTATGCTCAAAGTGCTACCGCCAGACCCGGAGATCGGCTGAATGGATTCGAAAACGGTAAAACTCAACTGTTTAACTCTAGGGGAGTTGGTAAATGAGCCTATTTCCAAAAAAAGTGGAGTGTTTCTTTAATGTTCCTTAAATAGTCTAAGTTTATTGCCATAGTCTAAAGCAGACACTACTAGGCTGTTTCTGTTTGCTACTAGAAATCTCTTCTCAGCGTCGTCCAACAGGGTTTATTTTATTTTTTTCCATTTTTTGTATTCAAAACATGCTCTTTGAAATAAAGGTACTTGATTTTGAAGTTTGTATTGCTTATTTTGCATAATATTCACAATAATGCACATCTTAAGAAACTGTCTATAGGCCTGAGAATAATGATGTTCATTGCAATCAATATTGAATAAATAAATGTAGTTATTGTATTATCTATTGTGGCTGTCTACAGTAAACTGTGAGAAGTTAAAATAACAACCTAAACAAATTATTGTAATTTCCAAATAATCACAGAAATATGCTGCATTTATTTATTTTTTCTGTATTAGACTGTGAAATCATTTAACAGTTTGACTACAGAAATATACTGTAATTCTGGTTTACAGACTACTACTGTAAAATTACTGTATATTGCTGGCATCTTTGCTGCCAGCTCTTTACTGTAAATTATAGAAATACAGAAATATACAGTTTTTCTGGTTTACAGACTACTACCGTAAAGTCATTTTACGTATGAATACCGTAAAAATAACGGTATACTGCTGGCGTCTCTGCTGCCAGCTCTTTACTGTTATTTTACAGGAAAATTTTTTACAGTGTGAGTCTTGATCTTTATCTCCACTTTGAACAGTCACATAAATGCCAGAGTGAATATGGAGGACTGGAACTTTCTTGGTGGGATTTTAGAGGTGTAATTAGAGGTGCACATCCATTCTATGGTGGGGAAGATCTGGCTGACCATCTTCCGCATGCTGGTACTTGGAGTGGTGTGTGAATATGGAACGATGAACAGGCAGACTTTATCTGCAATACCGATCAGTCTGGTTGCCACAATGTGCGCAATGACAAAGCGCTCCACATTTCCATCATCTGCTACTGGGTGCTGCAGGTCATTTTTTTTATTCACCCTCGCTGGTTTACATGGGCTATGCCCTCTACCACCTCCGAGCCCTCGAGAAAGAGCGACAGCACCAAAAAATGCCATTGAGATGTGAACATAAGGCAGTGGACATTGAGATAGCAGAGGTATGGCACAAGATTGACCAGGGGAAGCTGAACAAAGCTCCATTGCGAGGGTCCCTGCTAGGGTTGCAACGGTATGAGATTTTCACGGTATGATAACCGTCTCAGAAAATATCACGGTTTCACGGTATACGGTATTACACAATTACTATTATCAGTGAAAACAGAATGGTTATTTTATTTATTTTTGAGCAAACACTTTATTATAATTGAAACCATTTATTTTATTGAAGTATGTGTAAAACAATTCTCCCTTTTGAAAATAAAATAAATAGAAAAATAAGAAAGCTAACAGAATTCTAATAATAAACCGAATTATAAACATGATAAAAAATACCATGTAACTATAACATGTTATATAACTAAAGCATGTTTATATGTTAAATTAACTACTAAATGAAAAATAACATCAGTTGTGTGAGCTTTTGAAGTAATGTCCTATGATTATTAACAGTTAACATATACTGTAGATGCCTGACAGTGAGGCCAGACTGCTCCTGTCTGTACCTTTAACTCAGTGTTTCTCAACTGGTTTTGCTTCAGGATGCAGATTTTACATTGGACATCAATTGGCGACCTGCCATAGATTAAACATAACCTGTATTTAATGAATCTTGGGTTGCATTTCCTTTTATGTTGCATCATTATGTTCATTGTTTTCCTGTACAAGGTCATGCATCAAGTGACATTATTTTTGTTGTTGATGTCAACATTTGACTTTCAACACACAACTGAATAACACAGACTGCATGACTATGATAAATAATTACCGCAAGAGTTAGATTAACATAAAGGCGCGAAGGGACATCAACATTTCAATTGCACAAATAAAAAATACATATTTGTCTCTGGCTTGCTTTTGCTCGCATGTCAATGATGCCGAGATCTACTTGTATATTTAATTTAATCCCTGAGAAGGTTTACCAGCAAAATTAGTAGCACCAAACATCACAAGAAGCCTCAAGAATGGACACAGAGTAGCCGTATAACACTTTTCCTTGAGCAGAATATTGCACTACAGATCGCTAAGTTTGTTCAAAGGGGAAAGCCAGATAGAAACAGCGCACTCACGTGAATGATTGCCAGATTGCACAAAATAACTATAACATCTCAAACTGGGGGTGTTGCGTCCATTATCTGGCAACCCTGAGCATGGTAAACGCTTGTGGAGATGCGTTATGTCCCAATGCAAGTTCGCTGAAATATCCAATGAAAAATAAAAACGCTTTTAGGATAAATGAGCCGCGGGCCACATTAAACCATGTGAAGGGCCTGATCCAGCCTGCCGGCTGTAAATTGCCCATGTCTGCTTTAGCTGTTTGTGAGATTATCATTAAATCTGCCTCGGCAGTCCTAAATAGTCTATCACTTAGCCAGGTAGCCGCCAAAATATCACACACTCATCTCACACACACACACTCATGTCAGACCCACTCGCCTCGTTTCTCTCTGACATTTTCTCCGCTGCATTTGTGTGTGTGTGTGTTTGTGTGTGTGTGTGTGTGTGTGTGTCGCAAGTTGACGAGTCTGACAGGCAGACAAGGAGGAAAGGAGATGCGCAAGCTCATGTGAGATTCTCCATCCGGTTTCATTTTTTCCTCAATACCGAAGATAAGCAAATGTACATGGTATGATAACCATCAATTTTCAAACCGTGGCATACCGTAGAACCGGTATACCGCTGCAACCCTAGTCCCTGCTGTGCACCTATGTGGCTCACATAGTCACCTGCTCCGCAGTAGAGGTGGGATTCATGACTGGACAATATCTTCTCTGTGGTTTCCAACTAGATCCACTCTACAAATGTGAGCAGGAGCCCTGCCCAAACGTGGTGGAATGCTTTGTATCTTGACCCATTGAGAAGAGTGTCTTCATGGTGTTTATGCAATGCATAGCTGCCATTTTATTGTTTCTCAGTATTCTAGAGATCATGCATCTTGACTACAAGAAGGTGAAAGAGGCTATCTTCAACTTTTACCCTGAGTTGAGGGATGACAGCTACTATCTCAACAAGTTCAAGAAAGATTCTGTGGTGAATCAGACATGCATCGGCTCCTCCACTGGCCGCAAAGCCACCATTGCATCCGCACCCAGCGGATATAACCTCTTGCTGGAGAGACCATCTGCCATCTTGCTTGGATCTGCCTACCCTCCGTTGATTAACCCATCCACTGCTTTCTTACCTGTTAAGGATTATATGCCAACTAAAAATAGTTCTGATGCTCCAAAGTACTCACGGCACAGTCCCACTGAGCACAACAGCAATTCTAATACTAGCAGTGACACACGATCGTCACCTTGTAACTACATCAAGCCGTCAAAGCAAGAGGAGGTGAAGGATTCTGCCCACCCAACTCTACACAATAAAGGGCAGGAGTCCTAGACTTCCGACTCATCAAGCCACCAAAGGGATTCTTCTCACACATAATCTGGTGTGGGAAGAAGCCTTGGAAAGTCAGTGCACCTTGGAATTGCTCGACAGATGTTGAAGGTAATGTCTCAGACTCTGATTCTTTGGAAGGGGCAAAAGCCTGCTGCCCGTATGCCACTGTGCGAACCCAAAAGGAGTAGGCTCACAGAGTCCCGACATAGTCCGCAACGATTTTCCCCAAGCTGTCGCACCTCATTGGCAAGCAGACAAGCGCTCCTACAGACGTATATGTATGACAACAACTTTTTTGTCTATTCACTATTAAAGACCGGTTATTAATTTACCTACACTTCAAGATATTCACATTACGATTTTAATTAATTCAGTACATTTTCTTTAAATAACTAATATTTGTAATAATGTTTTAAATATCTAAAAAGCTTATGAGTTTAAGGTTTTTCCAGTATTTAAATTGAGGACACAGAAAACTCCAAATGTGTGTGAGCTATATTGTCTATATTACACCTGTGGAATTATTAATGAACTATTTACACAATGCAAATATTTAAATGTATGAATATGTTGTCTATTTTGTTTCTTTACATATTAATTAAATAAAAGAATTAGCAATATATTTAATTAATGAGTAGTGTGACAGTAAATAGAGAACAGCCTGTCAATGGATCGTAAGTTTGATTTTGCACTAAATTTTACAGCACACTCTGTAATTGAACAGCTGAAAAAGTTATTTGTCTTATGTGTCACAGGTACATAGACTGGTGTGAATTACAATACAATCATGCCAGATATTAAATACTTCTCTGTAAAGTCGTATTACCATTTATAGACAATCATCAATAGAGGGAATATGTAAAGTCTTAAAAAGACAAAAAAGTTAAAAAAATTTATAGTTTTTTGCTAGCAAGAAATGAGCATGCATTCTTTAATAATCATACACTTTTTTACCAGCAGGGGGAAGTTGGCATATTAACTACCATTGCTAGTCCAACATATAATTTTGTCAGAAGTTCAGAATCAGAAACCTACAATGGAAGACATTTCACTGTTTTGTACATTTTGAATTTTGTCTGACTTTATGTTTAGGTCTGATGTCATTGTCAGTTTTAAAATGACAATCATCTCTTTTTAGATGTCACACTATGGCTTTGGAGTAACTAGTATTTTTCCTAAAGTTTTAGAACAAATTTGATTAAAAAATAAAATGTCACTCCATATTAAAAGAGGAAATTCTTCCTTATTATTTCTTAAAGGGATAGTTCACCTAAAAATGTTAATTCTCTCATTTATCCAACCTCATGCCATCCCAGATGTATAAGACTTTCTTCTGCTGAAAACAAATTAAGCTCTGTAGGTCCTATCAATGCAAGTGAATGGTGACCAGACCTTTCAAATTACAAAAATCACATAAAGGCAGCATGAAGAAATCCACAGGACTCCAGTGGTTAAATCCATATCTTCAGAAGCGATACCGTAAGTGCGGGTGAGAAACAGTTAAATATTTAAGTCATTTTTTTTTTTTTTACTATAAATCGATTTATAATAATAATAATAATAATAATAATAATAATAAAAGGATTGAACTGGATCTGTTTCTTACCCAAAGCAATTGCATCTCTGCAGAAGATATCTATTAAACCACTGGAGTAGTATGGATTACCTTTATGCTGCCTTTATGTGATTTTTGGAGCTTAAAACCTCTGGTTACCATTCACTTACATTCGTTCATTCACTTGCATTCGTTTGTGTGCTCCAGAAGAAAGAAAGTCTGGAATCGTTTCATCGTTTTTTTGTCTTAAATCCCAAAACTTTAACTTTGTATTAAACAACATTTACCAATAGTCTTTGTCAGGATCTCAAGATAAAAACCACAATTTCAGGTGAAAGGTCGCAAAAAGACACCGTTCAAAAAAAATGTTTGTCATGTGACCACTAAGCACATGACTAGGAACGATCCGCCCCCTTTTTTCAATAGCCCAGTAGAGTGACATGTCATGGAGCCAATCAGAATATGAGTCACCTGACGGCTGCCCAATCCTACTCGAGTGTCAATCTTCAGTGGGTGTTTGGTCGAGAAGGAAAACACAAGAGACCGCAAATTTAAAGGAGAACACATACCAAGGTTGTTCTTCGTTAATACTCTAAAGAGGTTTTATGTGTGTTCACTCAAAATTTATTTCGTGCTGATTATAGCGCGACAGCTGTGCGCTATAACTGGCAAAGGTTAAAGTGGTTGGGGAGGGGGGTCAACATGTCGATCCAGTACGAGGCACCGCTTGCGGACAGCTACGGGGCGGCGGACTCGTTTCCCAAAGATTTCGGCTATGGAGATGAGGAGGAGGACGACATCGAGGATAGTCCTTCATCTTCCGACAGCAAACCGAGAATTCTGCTCATGGGGTTGAGGAGGAGCGGAAAGTCGTCTATCCAGAAGGTAGGAGGAAGAGATGGTGTACAAGACTCTCCTTCCCTGTTGACTTCTCTAGTCGATCAAGTTAGAACCGGCGCAGAGTCGCGCAGCGGCTTCACGTACAACGGACAGTATCTGGTTATTCGGGCAGTCAGAGCCTTCCCAGGCTGCCCTCCTCTCATTAAACCTCATCCATTACAGCCAATCCAATTCTTACCCAGAGATACATTCATATAAACATATACTAGGACACCGTACAGGCCTTGCATACATCACATTAATTTGGCTTAGAACTGCATATGTACATCCCATATTTTGTGATAACTCGCCCTCACCCGGCATTTATGTGGCACGTGATCTCTTCATATCAAATTGTGAAATGCTTATTCACGTTTCGTTATCACGGAACATGTCATGAAACATTTCTGGTCCTATATTTCGCCAAAATCAAAAGCAGCTAACAAGAAAATTATATTTTGTTTAACAGAAAAATGAAACATGCTTTAAGTGGCCATTTAAGATTTATTTTTACATTTATAAAGATATTTTCATTACATTTAGGCACATTTTACCCGCAAATCTCATTTAACGCAAAAAGAAAAAAAAAAGTTGCTATTATGATATTTATTTCCGTCATATTTGTCTCTTGGCCTTTCATTTTCGCTGTTTGTAATTAAATTAATTGTACTATAGCATCTTTTAAAAAATGCATAAATTAAGACGACTATCCCTGGTTTTCTTAAAAAAAATAAAAATAAAATATAACTAGTGAGGCAATGGAAGTGAGTGGGGCCAATCCGTTAACATTAAAATACACACCGTTTCAAAAGTTTAGCCACAAGTTGTTAATGTGTGTGTGTGTGTGTGTGTGTTTTTTTTTTTTTTTTAGTGTGATAAAATTTTCTGTGTGAGGTTATAGTCAATTTTGTCATGACAACATAATGGTGAAAACCCTAAATTGACCATTAAAAACAATGAGAGATATATAACTTCATGGCTCAAGTTTTAACAGAGGAATTCATATGTGCTTTTGTGAAATTATAATATTCACATTTCTGCATTTAATCCCTCTAAAAAGCTTGATTTTTTTTTAGAGTCAAAAATATTTTTTTTGTGGTAATCAACATTATGCAACAAATGCTTTATTGAACCCGAATATTCCTTAAAGTAAACGTCCGGATGTTTTATAGTGATGAGAATTGCTGGATGAAATGTGCTAAAGTGTCCTAAAAAAATAATATCACAATGCAACATATCCTAATGGTCCTAATTGCATATTTCTTATGCAATGATTTGTGGTCAAATATGTCCAAGACTATTTCTTGACAGATTTAATGACAATCTGCCTCACACCCTCATAACAAAGATGAATAATAAACACTGCCTGGCCAAAAAAAAAAAAGAAAAGTTGCATACTCCTATATTTCACGTCACAACATTTATTTCCATCCAGAGTTGCATTAATTTTTGACTGAGATCTTGTATTGATGTCGAACCACTCCATAAATTCTTCTCCAGCTCATCCCAGAGACTTTCAATGGGGTTAAGATCATGACTTTATGGTGGCCAGTTCATGTTTGAAAATGATTCATCGTGCTCCCTGAACCATGAATTTTGGCATTGTCATCCTGGTATATGCCTGTGCCGTCAAGGGAGAAAACAAATCCATTGAGATAACCAGTTAATTCAGGTAGTCAGCTGACTTTATTTTATTGCCGCATAACATTGCTGAGCCTAGATCTGACCAACTGAAGCAACCCCAGATCATAACACCGCCTCCAGAGGCTTGTACAGTGGACACTATACATGACGGGGGCATTGCTTCATGTGCTTCTCTTGTCTGATGTGCCCATCGCTTTGGAATTGGGGAAATCTGGACTCATGTGGACTTTTTCCATTGCTCTATAGTCCAGTCTTTATGCTCCCTATCAAATTGAATTCCTTTTCTTTCTGATTAGCCTCACTAACTAGTGGCTTTTTGTGGCCACACAGCTGTTTAGTCCCAATCCTGTAAATTCTCGTCACATTGTGCATCTGGAAATGCTCTTAATTTCACTATTAAACATAGCCGTAAGTTCTACTGTCTTTTTTTTTTTTTTTATGATGTAACTTCAAGCGTTTTAGTGATCTCTGTCACGATCATTCAAGATTTTTTTTTTTCTGACCACATTTCCGCGAAGCTGACGGTTTACCACTATCTTTTTAGGTTTTAATAATGCATTGGACAGTTCTTAACCCAATTTCAGCATTCTCAGTTGTTTTCTTTGCTTGATGCTGGTCAATAATTTGCCCCTTCTGAAACAAAATAACATCTTTTCCACTACCACAGGATGCGTCTTCTGACATGGTTGTTTAAGAAATGAGGAGCTACACACTGCATCCGTTAGGGTTAAAAGAATTGTTGCCAGCTGAAACATGCAATAATACATGCAACTGCAATAATGATCCAATCATAGTCTCTAAGTATCTGCTTATTTAAATCCAAACAGTGAATTGTTTTTTTTTTGGCCAGGAAGTGTATTTTATAGTTTAGATGAGTGAGTTTATACAAGCAGAAATGCTTGTCTTTTACCACTGAAATTATTTTAAAAATGTCTTTAACATCTAGGAGTAGATAATTCTGGAACTCGCTTATCTATATGCACTTTCTCTTCCAGTGGGTTGTTTTAAAAAAAGCTCTCGATACAAACCAGTGGCTGTCTTTGTGCAATTTAACAATAGGAGATTAATTGTTTGTGGATTAGCTGAGGCATATGAGTGTGTTGCCCGTGTGTTATGATATGTTAAATTATTTAATAATGTTGATTTAGAAAATATAGCCAATAATGAAAATCAATATTTAAAATTTCTTGGATAATCTTGACTGTTAATAATATGGAATACAGCAGTTGTTTGAGCAACCTAAACCTTGCAAGCTCTTCCTAGGCTGCGAAGCATGTGACTGGTCTTAAAGTTATGTTTCACTACTGTTTGACTTTATGCTCCCACTTTTTATATTGGTACACTTTTAAAATGCTCCAGTGTAAGTATAATACAATATCTTTAATTAGGTGGTGTTTCATAAGATGTCCCCCAATGAGACCCTCTTTCTGGAGAGCACCAACAAGATCTATAAAGATGACATCTCCAGCAGCTCCTTCGTCAACTTCCAGATCTGGGACTTCCCTGGACAAGTGGACTTTTTTGACGCAACCTTTGACTATGAGATGATTTTCAGAGGAACCGGGGCCTTGATATTTGTCATTGATGCACAGGTGAAACAGGGATATTCAAATCTTGACTAATTGCTGTTCATACCCAAATTACATGGTAGTGGGTTTGTTTTGGATTTCATATTTGAAAGGGAAAAACCTTCCCACATAAAAATTGGCTTCTCAAGGGTTGATGATATAAAATAATGTTTCAAAATGAAAGTAAATGTGATGCACTCAATCAAGTCATCACAGGGCCTGGGTAGCTCCGCAAGCAAAGACGCTGACTACCACACATGGAGTCGCAAGTTCGAATCCAGGGTGTGCTGAGTGACTCCAGTCAGGCTTCCTAAGAAACCAATTGGCCCGGTTGCTAGGATGGGTAGAGTCACATTGGGTTAACCTCCTTGTGGTTGCTATAATGTGGTTCTTTCTCTCGGTGGGTTGCGTGGTGAGTTGTGCGTGGATGCCGCTGAGAATAGCGTGAGCCTCCACACGCACTAGGTATCTGTGGTAACGAATGGATTGACTGGCTCAGACGCGGAGGCAACTGAGATTCATCCTCCGCCACACAGATTAAGTCACTACATCGCCACAAAGACCTAGATTGCATTGGGAATTGGGCATGCCAAATTGGGGAGGAAAAATAAATAATCAAGTCATCTTTGTTCCTACAATTATGCGGTCAAGAATTGTTTTTAAAGGTACAGTTCACTCATTTACTCTCTATAATGCCATCCCAGATGTGTATGACTTACTTTCTTCTGCAGAACAGGAATGACTGGGTAAACTATCCCTTAAAGCTTTTTATAGAGAATCAGTTGTTTTTAAAGATTATGTTTTCTGATCATTTTAATGTCTTAATGGTTATAAACTGTTAGCTTTTTAGGTTGTGGCATTGTTGACTTTCTGGTTTAATTTAATTGAGTATTGTTTGCCATTGAGGTTTAGCTTACTGTATCTTAGGTATCAACAAGAACAAGATGGCCTCTGTGTTTCTGCATTTGGGTGTCTTTAGCTGTTTACTGCTTAAATGGAATATCAGTATAATTTCTCAGCAATTCGGCATCACTTTCACAAGCTGAAAGTGTATTATAAAGGATGTGGTGGATAATATCACAATTTCTATAGAACTGCAGCAGTTTGTGGAACTATAGCAGTCTGTAATATTATAGGAGTTTGTTTGAAGTCATGTTTTAATACCAAGAAGAGCATTTCCTGTAATTCTGCTATTTATGGAAACTGAGGTATTTTCTTGCATAAGTTATTTTTGTAATTCTGCCTTGCTTTTATGGAAATATCTATAAAATGTAATTTTTAAATTTACAATTTGTTTAACCTGACCAACCGCTGTCATGTATGTTGCTAATACCTATACTGTTTACTACAGGAGTCAAAATAACACAAATCTGGATTTGTAAGTCTCCGACCTATGGCTACTCGCAGCATGATGCATTTTTCCTCTGTGTCATAGGATGACTATGTAGAGGCCCTCTGTCGACTCCACCTAACAGTGTCACGGGCCTACAGGGTAAACCCTGAGATTAACTTTGAAGTGTTCATCCATAAAGTGGACGGTCTTTCTGACGATCACAAGATTGAGACCCAGAGGGACATACACCAGAGGGCTAATGATGACCTGGCTGATGCCAGCTTGGAGAAACTACATCTTAGGTAAACAAATCTGTATTTTTCCATATTTATCTGTTGTTCTGTTGATTTGACTTGCATTGAGTAAATGGATATTAAATTATTCACGGCCTATAAGTGGCCCACTATTTTTGGGATGTGAAAAACAAGTACAGCAATCTGACACTGGTGTATAGACATGTGGTAAATGTATTACATTTTATTTTTTAAATATGACATTCTCAATGTTTTCATCTTGCTGAACAGCTACTTTCTGTTTGAAAAGATTTTTCTGAACCGAAAACTGTTTATTTGGTTTTAAAAATTAAATGAATTATTTATGCTTGAAAATGTTACATATACTATCTGCCAGGGTTCTATATTAAAGAGGTTTTTCCTTTGAACTGGTTTGTTTATTTTATGCCACTGAAAGCGTGGAAATTGGTTTAGTCAGTCACTCTACCGCTGACATCATGATGGTTTAATGGACTTCATGTAGAAAAATTGTTCTCTTAAGGAAACCACCATGTTAGTATTTTATGAGCAATGTTAAATCTCAGTGATTATATACATTTGCAATATTAATCGGCTTATTAAAATGTAAAAGTGCCTCTTATGGCTCGATCAGATCAAGCGTACATGGTTTTACTGCCATCTTCACTTAAGCGAGAGAATCTCATGATATTACACCAAAAGCTAAAGCACATTTGAAAGTCATCCTGGATAGGAGTCTGCTAAATTTCATCTTTTTAAATGAATGTTTACAGCATTTTTAGAGGATTTTTTTGCATTTACATTGTGCTCTCTACAGGTATGTTTACTTAAAAAAAATCTTTCAAGAACATTCATATTGTATTAAGCCTGTGTGCCTGGAAGAATGTAGTACAGATGCAGTTGTATCTAGTGCTTTTAGAGACATGTTTGGATATGTTAGTATGTATTGAGGTGTTGGATCTGTGAGGTGGAATGAAGTTGGATTTCTACCTCTCATAAGGTAAAGCTGCTAGGGAAGAAAGAAGCTTGTTTTCCAGCAGCTCTGTTCTGTGAAATCTGTGCAGTTGAAGAAGGATTTGAGTGGTCAGTGCCTCGTGAACAAGCGAGGGTGAATTGCAAGCATTCTTCAAGGATGTTCTGCATATTGTGATCGACAGTGTCAGATTCTTCCATGACCTTTGCAACACAACCCTGGTAGAGTGAATTGTTTGAGTGCAGAAGATTGCTTTGTTAAGATTGCATAATTTATTCAGAATTAATTTTAATTATTTAAGACTCCTATAAATATAGAAATGATTCTTCCTTATTTAAGCTGATGTTTTTTTTTAGTTGCCTCCTTTTGTGGTGTCAAACTGATGATTTAATTATTTTGTGTTTGTTATACTTGTTGTATAGTTCTCATTTGTTAGTGAAATTTTGTGTGTAGAGAGATTGCTACTTCTGTTCTAGCAGATTCTGCTGTCCTTTGTCCTCATGACAATTTTGTTCGTTTGGCAGCCGAGTTGTCTGCGTAAACTTGATTACAAATGGGCTGCATTTACACTGCAAGGCCTAATGCACAGATCCAATATTTTGGCATGCCACATTTCTGATGAATTCTGAACAAACATAGCCTATCTGTCATGTAACCGTAAGAGTTGAGTGGAGAATCATTTAGAAGATATCAGCTTTTAGAATCCGGGTTGAAAGTGGCCCAAATCAGATGGATGTTTACACACATACACAAAACAATATTCAATCTGTGATTGTTGTGGTAAATCAGAATTGGTTGGCAACCATAGTAACTTTTGCGTACAGTCCAGTAGTAGTAAGTGTGAAAATAAGATAACTCATTATCTGTCATTTAGGTGGCAATAGTTAAATATCGGATGTTTGTTTAGAACTGCTGTTTCACACCCTGGACATTCTGTTTTATCTTAAGAATTTTGTTTTTCTTATGTCCTCCACAGTTTCTATTTGACCAGTATCTATGATCACTCCATCTTTGAGGCCTTCAGTAAAGTGGTGCAGAAACTCATCCCTCAGCTTCCCACTCTGGAGAACCTTCTTAACATCTTTATATCTGTATGTGCCTCTACCTCAAGACTCACTTTTTTTGGGGTTCGACCTGGGCTGTGCTACCTTAATGATGGTCATATTTGTATGTTTTGTATATATTTTCATATCATTTCATACTTTATTGTGTTGCATGTACTTAGTACTCTAGTATCTAGACTGTGAAGACTATACTGTGTTTTCTGACAGCTGGTAAGAAAATAGTTCCCTTGTGTGAGGAAGTGTCTTTTTTGCTTTCCATCTCTAACGCGTTCATGCTTGTGCATGTTTTTTTTATGCTCACTGCTGTATGATCAAACCCTGCAGGGCATTATGTAATACGTTTGTGTATGCATTTTTCTCTGCTAATAGAATTCAGGGATCGAGAAGGCCTTCCTGTTTGATGTTGTCAGTAAGATTTACATTGCCACCGACAGCTCACCAGTGGACATGCAGTCCTATGAGCTCTGCTGTGACATGATCGATGTGGTAATCGACGTCTCCTGTATTTATGGGTGAGAATACGTTTTTTATTTTTTTTTAGGTACTTGTATTGGAATGCATGCAATACTTTGCAAAAGTTTTAGGCACATGGTATGTTTCACAAAAACATTTGTCTTATGATGGTTATTTAGCTCTTAAGCTTTAGCGCATCAGAAAATGGTTTGAGTTCCAGGGCTGAGAAAGAATGTACTAAGTAATATTGCTAACTCTGTTCTACATTACAGGGAAATATTAAACCTTAATTAGCCTTTAAAATATACATTTTACAAGCGCACGCACGAAGCGAGCCACAGTGACCCTGGCAAAAGCTGTAATGATTCTGTGTCAAAAAAAAACCAGCAAGGAGACTGTATGAACATTGTTAATTTATAGAGAGAAATGCACATTAGGGTTGTGCTGACATACGCTGATCTTGGGTATCGACGATGGTCAGAGTGATCGCCAATAGCTGATGCCTTTGACGATATCAAGATGATATTTGGCTCATTTCCCCATGCATTTTATTATTATCAAATTAATATTACAAATAATTTGCCTGTAGACACACAGATGCACTTGAAGAAACACTTTATTATATTATTAAGAACAGATGACCGAAAAGCCGTCTATGTACGGAGGCGTGCAGTCTCATGGAACACACGCATCTATAAGGTTCTCACTCTTTGTTTCTGTCTTCTGATTATTTTATTTTTTTTGTTTTGCAAGAACAGTATCGTCTATGAGTGCTGCAAATTACCTCCGACATCTCAGCTCAGGAGGTGCTTTGAATTCAGTACACTTTATTTACACGGAGCAGTTCATTGTGACCACAAATCTGCAGCCTGTACATCTGTAATTTAAAACATTAAATAGTACAAAAACACGTTCACATCGAACTATGATTTATATTTCAGTGATTATTATTATTTTTACATTTTATAATTGTTTATGACTTAATTTGTGTAAGTAATTTTCCGGCATGTTGTCACAACGAATTCTTGCCTGACGGTAAATGGGGGAGAGAAAAAAAATAAATAAAATATATAAAATATGAGCTGTCAATCTATTAAAAATTTTCATCGAAGTAATTACATGGTGTCCCGATAAATTAATCGCAAATACAAATATTTGCTGAGAAAGCCCCTCATATAACAATAATTCAATTTATAAAATATATATAAAATAAAAAAATATTCAGATAATTAAAATGCATTGTATTCTAAAGCCTCTTTTTGTATTTTCTTATCAATGATTAACTCTTCTGCCACAAGAATGTAATGTATTGATTACTACCATATTATTGATCATAAGTCAATATTTGGCATACAGTTCACAGCAATCCATTTCACAAGTGAATTTGTCAATCAGTTGGAGATTTATTATGAGGGCTTGTTTTAGGACCCGTCAATTTACACCTGCATCAGCCATGCTTGTGTAGCGTCTCGGATGCGTTGCATCATAAACATAAAATGTTTAGTTCACTGTTTCAAGTTAAATATAGTTTAATACTCAATCTTTAAACGCATCCTTGAGATCCCTTAGATCGCATTTGCACTCCAAGTGTTTTGAACGCAAGAATGTAACGTATGTTTGTGTTGTTCTTCCTACTGCAGTGTTTTCTTTACTGTAAACTGTGCGTTGCTCATACAGCTGAAATTTCACTTATTGCCCTCTGGAGTAAACGGGTGGTACTACAAGCTTGCATTTCTCAGGAATCTTCCTTATTATGGTACACTGAATTAACGCGTTAAATCGACAGCCCTAATAAATGTATTTATTTGTGAAGGAGGGAACAAAACAAATTTATTCACACACACACAAGGATTTTCCTGGATAACGAAATAACTGACCGGTAGAGATTGCATGAATGAAGTAGGTTTTTTTGCCAGAGAAATGTTGACAACTGTTGTAAAACCATCTTTTAAAAAGTTGAACTTATTCTTTTTCATTAGAATTTTTAGTTTTGAAATCAAGGCGTCTTGCTTTATCGTGTAGGCTTAATCCTAACCATATTTAACACAAATTACCTCATTGTACCACCTAGCGTCCAACCAGCGTGGTTTTTATGTGAGGTTTTTTTCTGCAACCTATCAAAACTAGGTCGACCAAGACTTCTCATTGACTAACATTTGGTCAACTATCAGGGGGCAGCCCTAGGTGGTAGTCAGTGTCTTTGCTCTCTGAGCTACCCAGACCCCGGAATTGAGACTTCTTAAATAGACAGAAGAACTGCTGTGAATTCTCCAAAAAGCTTGAAACACCCTATCTGCCAACTGGACTGTGTCCAGTTGTACCTAGGAGAATGGGTGCTGTTGGTCACACAAAATATGGAATGCAGTCATTAAGTACATCTCAAAAACGCTTCAAATTTTCAAGCAATTATTCAAATAAATTATAAATCATAAGAACAAAGGAACAAATCGCAGGCCATAAAAAAAGTAAAGCGATCTCAAGTGAAAAAGTAAAAGCCATAAAGTGATCTCAAGATGGCGCCGAGTATGGTTGCTGCGTCGCGAGCTCCGTCAAAACACTGCAGTTTATTGTTTGTTTACAGTTCTGTGTTTTTTTGTCTTGGATGTTGTCTGCCTTATTGTGTACGACAGACAAACGCTTTTGGACATTGGTTCGGCAATCACACACCGAAAACCGGACTTCACATTCCTCAATGCCGACCCGCGGTTTACAAACACGCCAGCGGAGCCCTTTGTTTGGGCTGCCCGGCCGCGGAAACGCAGAAGGAAAAGAGCCGAAAAAGAGATTTGCGACGTCGCGCAAATCGCCCCCCGCTACCCAGTATACTACTGGCAAATGTTCAGTCTCTGGACAACAAGCTCTGCGAGCTGAGAGCGCGGATCTCTTTCCAACGAGAGACGAGAGATTGCTGTGTTATCTGTCTTACGGAAACCTGGTTGTCCGCGGAGATTCCAGACTCGGCCATCGAACCCACGGGTTTCTCCGTGCACCGAGCGGACAGAGCGAAAGACCTCTCAGGTAAAAGCAGAGGTGGAGGTGTATGTTTTATGATCAACAAATCATGGTGTGATCAGAGGAATGTACATTTTATCATGTCTTTCTGCTCTCCTGATCTGGAATTTCTCATGCTTCTGTGTCGACCATTCTGGCTACCGAGGGAATTCACAGCGGTCATTATCACTGCTGTGTACATCCCCCCACAAGCCGACACAGACCGGGCACTTAGGGAACTGTATGGGAGTATAAGTCAGCAGGAAACCGCGCACCCTGAGGCCGCGTTCATTGTTACCGGGGACTTCAACAAAGCCAACTTCAAAACAATAGCACCAAAATACCACCAACACATCAGCTTTAACACACGAGGGGACCGGGTTTTGGATCATTGCTATTCTCCTTTCCGGGATGGCTACAAATCCCTCCCCCGCCCACCATTTGGCAAATCTGACACTCTTCCGTTCTGCTTCTGCCCGCTTACAGGCAGAAACTGAAACGGGAAGCACCCGCCCTCAGAATGATCCAGTGCTGGTCGGACCAATCAGACTCTGCGCTACAGGACTGTTTTGATCACGCGGACTGGGAGATGTTCCGGTCTGCCTCCGATGACGACATCGAGGTTTACGCTGATAGCGTAACGTGTTTCATCAGGAAGTGCGTAGAGGACGTTGTTCCGACGAAAAACATACGGATCTACCCCAACCAGAAACCCTGGGTTAACGGCGATGTTCGCGCGGCACTTACTGCGCGGACCACCGCTTTTAATTCCGGGAACGCGGAGGAGCGTAAACAAGCCAGTTATGCCCTCCGTAAATCCATCAGCACAGCCAAACGCCAGTACAGGCACAAAATTGAAGGTCAGTTCAACACCACTGACTCCAGAAGTATGTGGAAGGGAATTAACATCATCACGGACTATAAACAGAATAAAAACTCCGCCATGAACACCGTTGCCTCTCTCCCGGACGAGCTTAATACATTTTATGCTCGTTTCGAGGACAACAACACCGCCCTCGCGGAGAGAGCACTCGCGGCCGATACTACAGATGATGGTTCACTCTCCGTCTCTGTTGCGGATGTAACCCGATCCTTTCGACGGGTGAACATCCGTAAAGCCGCGGGTCCAGACGGCATTCCGGGCAGCGTCATCAGAGCATGCGCGAACCAACTGGCTGGTGTTTTTACGGACATTTTCAACCTGTCCCTCTCCCTGTCTGTAGTCCCCACATGCTTCAAAACATCAACCATTGTGCCTGTACCGAAGCAAGCCAAAATCACTTGTTTAAATGACTGGCGTCCTGTTGCTCTGACCCCCATCATCAGCAAATGCTTTGAGAGGTTAATCAGAGATCACATCTGTTCTGTTCTGCCCACCTCTTTGGACCCATTACAGTTTGCCTACCGTAACAACCGCTCCACTGATGATGCTATTGCATCTACAATACACACTGCTCTCTCCCACCTGGAAAAAAGGAACACATATGTGAGAATGCTGTTTGTAGACTACAGTTCAGCATTTAACACCATAGTGCCCTCCAAGCTTGATGTGAAACTCCGGGCTCTGGGCTTAAACAGCTCGCTGTGCAGCTGGATCCTGGATTTCCTGTCAGGCAGACGTCAGGTGGTTAGAATGGGCAGCAACATCTCCTCATCATTGACCCTCAACACTGGAGCCCCGCAGGGCTGTGTTCTCAGCCCACTCCTGTATTCCCTTTACACACATGACTGTGTGGCAACACATAGCTCCAATGCCATCATTAAGTTTGCTGACGATACGACGGTTGTAGGTCTGATCACTGACAATGATGAAACAGCCTACAGAGAGGAGGTGCACACTCTGACGCGCTGGTGTCAGGAGCACAAACTCTCCCTCAACGTCAGTAAAACCAAGGAGCTTGTGGTGGACTTCAGGAAGAAAGACAGAGAACACAGCCCCATCACCATTAATGGAGCACCGGTGGAGAGAGTCAGCAGTTTCAAGTTCCTCGGTGTCCACATTACTGAGGAACTCACATGGTCCGTCCACACTGAGGCCGTTGTGAAGAAGGCTCACCAGCGCCTCTTCTTCCTGAGACGGCTGAGGAAGTTTGGAATGAACCAACACATCCTCACACTGTTCTACACTAGTACTGTTGAGAGCATCTTGACTGGCTGCATCACCGCCTGGTACGGCAATAGCACCGCCCACAACCGCAAAGACCTGCAAAGGGTGGTGCGAACGGCCAGAAACATCATCGGAGGTGAGCTTCCCTCCCTCCAGCATATATATAACAGACGGTGTGTGAAGAAAGCTCGGAGGATTATCAAAGACTCCAGCCACCCGAGTCATGGGCTGCTCTCACTGCTTCCATCAGGCAGGCGGTATCGCAGCATCAGGACCCGCACCACCCGACTACATGACAGCTTCTTCCCACAAGCAATAAGACTTTTGAACACTTGATCCCTCACGATCAACAATCAGCACTGCACTTTATTAATCCTCATTCTGTCAATATATTCTCGCTCCCAATTCAGTCAGTGTATATGTGTGTGTGTATATATATATATATATATATATATATATACACCTTTCTCTAGTGTGTGTATTCTACATTGTGTGTATTGTGTACATTTGTTATGTAAATTGTTGTGTAGGTATGTGTACATTTTGTTATGTAAATTGTTGTGTAAGTTTGTTATGTAAATTGTGTTGTGTAAATATGTTGTTTATTGTAAAGTGGTTTATGTCTTGTCACTGTCATGACTGCTATGTTACTCGGAACTGCACACAAGAATTTCACCTGCTGTTGCACTCGTGTACACAGTAGTGTGACAATAAAGTGATTTGATTTGATTTGATAAAACAAATGACTTAAAAACAACTCTGATATGAGTTGTTGACATGTTTTGTCAATAGCCTAGTTTCCATCCACTTTTCGCGCTGTTTTGTTATCAACAAAGTGAAAATGCATCAAAAAAATAAATAAAAAAAATCTGAAATTTGCCGTCTTCTGCCTGTTTCCATTCAAATGTACTTTTATCGATTACAGTGCTGTAAGTGATGACGTCATACCTACAAACATAAGTTTTGGTTTATTGCAAAATAAATCTGCCGTTTCATACAGAAATGTGTTTATGTTGCTAATTGTGTACCTTTCGCCTCCCAGATGTCCCTAATTTCTTTCATCTGAAGTTTTGGTCGAATATGGAGAGTATTGAAACAATTTTTTGAAATTAGCCATCTTAATGTCATTTTAACAAAAAGCAATCAGAAGACAAGGAATTGCAATCTAAAGGGAACAGTTGCCCTTCTGATATGACTAATATTGGTCCTGATGTTGCCACCAGTTTCTACCTGAAAGCAAATCGTCATGGACCTGTTTGATCTGGCAATCTGTACCAAGTAGTGGGGGAAAATTTCAGTCTTTGGTTTAAGGACCATCCATCGATTGTGTGCACAGCTATTAAAGGAAAAATTGATGCGGTGTAATATTAGGGTTTACATACAGGTGCTGGTCATATAATTAGAATGTCCTCAAAAAGTTGATTTATTTCAGTAATTCCATTCAAATAGTGAAACTTGAATATTATATTCATTCATTACACACAGACTGATATTTCAAATGTTTATTTCATTTAATTGTGATGATTAAAACTGACAACTAATGAAAATCCCAAATTCAGTATCTCCGAAAATTAGAATATTATTTAAGACCAATACAAAAAAGGGATTTTTAGAAATGTTGGCCAACTGAAAAGTATGAACATGAAAAGTATGAGCATGTACAGTACTTAGTTGGGGCTCCTTTTGCCTGAATTACTGCAGCAATGCGGCGTGGCATGGAGTCGATCAGTCTGTGGCACTGCTCAGATGTTATGAGAGCCCAGGTTGCTCTGATAGTGGCCTTCAGCTCTTCTGCATTGTTGGGTCTGGCGTGTCGCACCTTCCTCTTCACAATACCCCATAGATTTTCTATAGGGTTAAAATCAGGCGAGTTTGCTGGCCAATTAAGAACAGGGATACCATGGTCCTTAAACCAGGTACTGGTAGCTTTGGCACTGTGTGCAGGTGCCAAGTCCTGTTGGAAAATGAAATCTGCATCTCCATAAAACTGGTCAGCAGCAGGAAGCATGAAGTGCTCTAAAACTTCCTGGTAGACGGCTGCGTTGACCTTGGACCTCAGAAAACGCAGTGGACCAACACCAGCAGATGACATGGCACCCCAAACCATCACTGACTGTGGAAACTTTACACTGGACTTCAAGCAGCGTGGATTCTGTGCCTCTCCTCCAGACTCTGGGACCTTGATTTCCAAAGGAAATGCAAAATTTACTTTCAAAGAACATAATTTTGGACCACTCAGCAGCAGTCCAGTCCTTTTTGTCTTTAGCCCAGGCGAGACGCTTCTGACGCTGTGTCTTATTCAAGAGTGGCTTGACACAAGGAATGCGACAGCTGAAAACCATGTCTTGCATACGTCTGTGCATGGTAGTTCTTGAAGCAGTGACTCCAGCTGCAGTCCAGTCTTTGTGAATCTCCCCCACATTTTTGAATGGGTTTTGTTTCACAATCCTCTCCAGGGTGCAGTTATCCCTATTGCTTGTACACTTTTTTTCTACCACATCTTTTTCTTCCCTTCGCCTTTCTATTAATGTGCTTGGACACAGAGCTCTGTGAACAGCCAGCCTCTTTAGCAATTACCTTTTGTGTCTTGCCCTCCTTGTGCAAGATGTCAATGGCCGTCTTTTGGACAGCTGTCAAGTCAGCAGTCTTCCCCATGATTCTGTAGCCTACAGAACTAGACTGAGAGACCATTTAAAGGCCTTTGCAGGTGTTTTGAGTTAATTAGCTGATTAGAGTGTGGCACCAGATGTCTTCAGTATTGAACCTTTTCACAATATATCGGGCTGTGTGGAATGAATGTATACATTTATACAAGTTTCACTTTTTGAATGGAATTACTGAAATAAATCAACTTTTTGATGATATTCTAATTATATGACCAGCACCTGTATATGATACATTCAATTGACTATTTTGAACAATCATCAGAACTAATCTAAATCATTGCCATCACAACTGCATTATGTCCCGCATATTTGTCCTGCAACTTTTAATGGCCAACTGAACTTAATTGCCATCTAAATATAATTGTATCCTAATGCAATTTACATTTTCTGAAGAAGCTCAGCAAATGCGATCCGAGGTAAAGAGGGTTAGATTTAATATATTTAAAAGTTTTAAAATGTTCAAAAGCTTGTTTTCTGTAAGTGAACTCAGTATTGGACAAATTGTTCAGATTAGTTTATAGTCTTGAAAAAAGTGCAGAACATTCTGATAATGTCATTCAGCCGACACACCCACACATATATATATATATATATATATATATATATATATATATATATATATATATATATATATATATATATATATAATTATTTATTTATTTATTTTAGTGTTTTTTTTGTTTTTTGTTTGGTAATTTATTATTTTAATACAGGGAATTTTGCTGGCATTTTTTTATTCAAAAGTTATTGTTCCATAAAAGCATACTGATGTTTTTCTCCTAGTATTGTGTATTTAATTTTAATTTAAAACATCTTTGTGCATAGAAATTGTTTTTTTTGTATTGTGGTCTAATTCCATGACTGCTGTCTATTATTCTGAATTGTGTGTAAAATCAACTTTTTAATAAAGAAGTTCAAAGTCTACCATGATTAAATTTATCACAGTGTTCATTAATTTATTTTCCGTGCACTTGTCAATATGCACGATACGAGATATTTGTGTTGGCACTCCTGAAAGTGTAAAGATTGCAGCATCAGATCTATATGCCGTTAAAATCAATCCATAATCACGTACAATAAATTGGCTTTCAAGGATGTATACCTTGTCCGCATGATTGATACAGGCTAACGATTGTGACACTAAATTTTTGCGTTAATGCCAATTCTCGACAAAGTGTTTCTAAACCAGTTTTTAGTGACATTTGAAGAATCGACAAAGTTTATGTGCCAAGAGTTAAACGGATTTGGCGATAATTTGCTTTCCATCAGCTATATTTTGATGCACTAAAATTTTTGCGCAAAAAATCCTTTGATGGAAACATAGTTAGTGTAACATTGTGTGTTTTGTAGGTTAAAGGTGGATGGCAGCGGCAGTGCATATGATAAGGAGTCTATGGCTATCATCAAACTCAACAACACCACAGTGCTCTACCTGAAAGAGGTCACAAAATTCCTCGCCCTGGTTTGCATCCTGAGAGAAGAGAGCTTTGAGCGCAAAGGTAGACCCCAGAGTTTCTGTTATATTCTCCAAATGTAAGTTTTATATCTATCTAGTAGTAGTTCTCTTTAATGCTCTTTTCATCTCGTTGTTCCACAGGACTAATTGACTACAATTTCCACTGTTTCCGGAAAGCCATTCATGAGGTGTTTGAGGTGGGCGTGTCCACCCCAAGGACAAGCAGCCAACCAGCTGGCACCCCTCTCATGAAGACTGTTGCCTTGAATGGCACCCCCAGGAGCACTATGTAGAATGATGGAGACAAAGAAAATAATGAAGTATGGAGTCGATGGAAAAGAGAGAGAGACTACAGGATGGGAGGCATTCTGAGTATGCCAACTATCATTTCTGCTCCCAAAAGCTTTATAAGCAAAGCAAAAGACTTGAAAGTCACTAAAATAAACTTGCTGTAGTGGCCGGGGGCAGATGCTTAAATGTAACATGGGTACGCTTGCAAAGCTGCAGAAGGACAGAAGGGAAGAGGCACAAAAGAAGGTGGAACACTTTTTTTGTGACAAAGGCATTAACAAACCATTCCTCAAGACAAAAATAAAATACAGCAAACAAGTAACAAAGTGCAAGTCACTGAAATAAAAAAAAAAGCACAGCAAGAAACTTCTCACACCGTCAGGCTTGAAATGCCTGGCAGAACCTGGATGAATGCTGTATGACATGCTGCTGGTCACTTTAACACCATAGCCAAGTTTAAAATGCATATGTTGTTTACTCCTCAACAAGTGAATGTGAAATCATTTGTGGTGCACCCATTTGAAGAACACTTTGGATGAGTGTACACCAACACTTCTGAAGCCTTATGCAGTGGAGGCATGCCTGATGCAAGCCCCAAGTACACATGCACACTCGGTCACCAAACTGCCCCTTTATTGTTTTTCAAAGGTTTACCAAATAGGTTGAAAAGGGTTTGAAATTTGGTTTTGATTATGTCTTTTAGTGGTTGTGGTAGTGGAGACTGTTTGTGTGTAAGCATGCACATGTAGATTTATGTGTATGAATATATGCATTGGAGAGAATGGGTAAATGTGGCTGTACTCGCATGCAATTCCCTGTTTGGGAATGGGGCCCAGATGTTCTGATGTCACACATGGAGAAAGTGCTTAAGACTCTAAAAACAGGAAGAGTTGTACCATTCCATTTGAGCTCTGGGACACTGTGATTGCACTTACCTCAGAGGATGTCAGGGATCCTAACTAATGAATATCAAACTGCTATGCTGTTCAGTACTGTTGCCCTCCAGTTCAGTTATATGAAATACTTGGCATGTATGTCATGCAATCTGAGGATTTTGTAGGGTCAACTTCAATTACTTGCAGTACATTCCGGTTCTGAGGTGCCAATACAGTTTTGCTCACATTAAAACTTCCTAATCTTTGCTTTGAATCTTCCAATCAGCATATTGTTTTGATTTTGAGAAAATTTGCTGTAAAATAAAGGATTGCTTAAATGACAAGATATTGAATCTGATAAATCCATTCCAAGCATGTCTATGGAGATGCTTTATATTGCCCTGCAATCAGCTAAAGCTTTCTAATTTTGTGGATAATGGATAAAAGCACTACCTAAATGAGATCGCAAGTGAGAGAGCAAATGAATGTGTCATTTAATGATGATCTGAGAAATCTTGTTGCTTGGTTGATCTTCAAGCTTGCTTGTGATTCTTGCTTCTCAGACAAAATATAGTACAAACAAAATGTATGTCTTGCATTTTTGCCTAAGGTAATACCCTTCACAAGAAATAAACGTGTTCACACCTGAAACAGTATTCATGTGCTATCATTGGCTTGTCCATGCAGCCCAGATGTAGAGAATGCTAAATTGACGTCTGTTACCTGTGTTTAAAGGAATTGTTTACCCCAAAATGAAAATTCTCATCATTTATTCACCTTCATGGCATACTAGATGTGACTTACTTTTTTTTTCTGCAGAACACAGACTTTTAGAAGAATATCTCAGCAAGTGAATGGTGACCAAAATTTTGAAGCTCCAAAAAACACAAAGGCCACAGAAAGGAAATCCATAAGACTTCACTGGTTTAATCTGTCTTCTGAAGCTATCCAATCAGTTCAGAGACGTACTGTAAATGTAATTTCCTTTTCACTATAAATCTTGACATCAGCAGTCTCCTTGGCGATCATGTTTTTTAAAGAATTTTGGGATAGTTTACCCCAAAATTCTCATAATTTGCTCATCCTCATGCCATCCCAGATGTGTATGACATTCTTCTGCAGAGCACAAATGAAGATTTTTAGAAGAATATCTCAGCTCTGTAGGTCCATACAATGCAAGTGAATGGTGAACTGACCTTTCAAGCTCCTAAAAATTACATGAAGGCATCACAAAAGTAATCCATATGACTCCAGTGGTTAAAGCCATATCTTCAGAAGCGATATCATGGATGTGGGTGAGAAACGGATAAATCTTTAAGCCATTTCCCCTCTAACTCTCCACTTTCACTTCAAAAGACACATATTAAACCACCGGAGTTGTATGAATTACTTTTATGCTGCTTTTATGTGCTTGTTGGAGTTTCAAATTTTTGGGTCACCACCATTCACTTGGATTGTATGGACCTACAGAGCTGAGATATTCTTCTACAAATCTAATTTGTGTTCTGCAGAAGAATAAAGTAATTCACATCTGGGATGGCATGTGGGTGAGAAAATGGTGAGAAGTTTCATTTTTTAGGCTAACTAACCCCATATCTAATGCTATTATTAAAGTTGTGATGAATAAGCCTTAACTGCTTCTTAACCTATGCATTTAGGCTACCTTGTGTCAAGAAAATATTCGAAATATCCACAAATCAACATACATTAGTCCATCCATATACCCGATTAAGTACCCCAATCAGTTTAAGACTGTTTTGTGTAATTTAAATGGCAACAAACTGGGACAAAGGGCAAAAAATAGACAGTTTTGGTTCGTCTGGCCTCGACGTTCTAAGCTGACCAAATTTTTAAACGATTTGTTTGACGGTTGGGGGCGCCAAAGTACTTTAAATTCTAATCAACGTGCTTCACTACAAACGTTGATATCTCAACAAAATACTTGCTCATGGTGCTGAGGTAAATCCCACTCCCTCTAGGAAGATATCCAAATCGTTTGATCCAGTTTTTTTTTCTCTGCTGATTAGACATTCTTGATATTTCATTTACCTCATTTCAAATTTGTATGAAAAAAAATATATGGTAAAACAGCTCAATAAACTTGCTAAAATCTAAAATCAAAAGTGGCGGGGGCCTGTATTTTTCTTTCTTTGAAGCGGTGAAGGCCTAATTCGGTTTTATGAATACCACTATTAGCTGTAGCACATATTACTCGAGTAGACTTGTTAAATATGAGCTCGACTATAGCAGTTATCATAAGACGCCAATAAAAGCAGACTACAGCTAGGCCTACTGTCACGACTCATTATGAGACACCCATGTGAACACAATTTACAGGCAATAAAACAATGACAGCATTTCTATCAACTTCATTAAGCTTCTAATTTCTTGTAGAAATGTTGCATTAATCCTTGAAATGGTTACTGGCCTGGCGCACTGTAGAAAATTGTGCCAAAACACGCAACTCTCTGTCTTCACGTGATTTGTGCGTGAATACTTAAATACAATTCTGGTCAATTAGGAGTCGGGGTTTAGATTTATAGAATCTTTGGGCATTAATTAAAAGGAAAAATGCAGCGCATCTGCAATATCACATCAAATTCCAAACTAGAAACTACATTAATTGTTAAAGGCATCCCTTACAAAAATGTTCTTTGTGCTGTAGTTTCCGTCACATGATTGATTTTAATCTTAGAAAAGCCACTAGCAATCAGCAAATAGTATCTTATGTGAAAGAAATGTTTTAGGTTCAAGTTAATGTGAATCGACAGTGATAATGTGACATAATTGCCCAAATAATAATAATTTCGCCTCGCCCCGCGTTTATCAGAATACAGGGTTTACTGGCGATCCGTCGTTGTTACATTTTGATAAACTGTATACAGATGAGTTTAGTAATATGATTTTATCACACTAAAATCATGTCAACACGTAATGTGACTATACTTTCCAATCAATGTGTATTTTAATGTATATTAACTGGACCCATTCACTTCTATTGCTTTACTGTAACCACGAAAAAACAAAAACGAGGACCCAGTCGAAGTTATTTTGTGGTAATGGACAACAACAGTAGACCAGATCGCTGTGGATTGAGCTTAAAGAGACATTTCACACAAAAATGTAAATGATCTCATCATTTACTCATGCCATCCCAGATGCTGAACACAAATGAAGATTTTTAGAAGAATATTTTATCTCTGTAGGTCCTTACAATGCAAGTGAATGACCTGAACTTTGAAGATCCAAAAAGCATATAAAGGCAGCATAATAGAAATCCACAAAACTCCAGTGATTTAATTAATACATCCAAAGCAATATGATAGGTGTGGGAGTGAAACAGATAAATATTTATGTCTTTTTAACTATAAATTCTCCTCCTTGCCCAATAGGTGGTGATATGCATGCAAATGTGTATTGACAAAAGCAAAATAATTTGAATGTGGAAGTGAAAGTTAAAGTAGATATTTAAAGTTAAAACGGACTTAAATGTTTATGTTTCTCAACACATCTATCATAACACTTCTGAAGACATGGATTTAACCACTAAATTCGTACGGATTACTTTTATGCTGCCATAATGAGCTTAAAAGTTTTGGCATTGTGTGGAACTACAGAGCTGAGATCTAAAAAATCTTTGTTTATGTTTAGCAGAAGAAAGTCACACATATCTGGGATGTTATTGTTATGTCCAGAGACGTATTCAAATGGTTGGTTTTAACTGTTTTCTTTAACGTGTTTTTGTGTGCTTTTTCCTGTGTTTCTTCCTATTTTTTCCCTTTGGCTCCTCCTACTCCATCTCAGGTAGCTGATTGTCTTCAGCTGTGCCTGCTTACCAGCCCAGATAGAGGTAGCATAAAAGCAGAGAAGCTGCCAGAGAGAGAGAAATGTTCCCACAAGAGCTTTCTCCAGAGTATTGTCTTTGTCCTCCAAAGCTTGTTGTAGAAGATTGTAAACTGGTTGTTGAACATGATAACTGCCTAACTGTCTATTTTTGGTATTGTATCTCTTTATTTGACTGTTGTAAGTATCTAACATGTGTTATTGAATGTTTATTTGGAAGCTGTAGGGAGGTGGGTACTCTGTTTTCTCCTGTTTTGGAGCCAGGAAGGGAGCTAGAGTATTATTGTGTTATTTATTTTTTTCTTTTCTTTGTAGCTTAATAAGAGGTTTACTACTTCAGTTAGGGTTGTTATTTTGGCCTTGTCCTCTCCTGAAGCCATTGCTTCCCTTTTCTTGTTTATTCACAATACCTTGTCCTTATTTCTTTAACTATAAATAAAGACCTTAACAGTAATTTGTTTGATTGTGGTGCTGTGGCAGGGCTCAGACTAATGCTCTTTAAACTTTTAATCTTTGTTGTGTCCGTTTATACCCCCAAGACTTATTTTGGGATGTAACAATTGGGGGCTCGTCAGGGATTCAATTATTTTGTGGAACATAAGTTTGTTTCTTTGTTTGATAACCTGATTTAAAAATTTTTTTGGTAGTCATAGATATAGCATTTGTATGGCATTTGATTTGGTCAAGTTTACATTGTCTCCGACAGTGGAAGAGTTTGATAGGTGTAGGAAAAAGGATCTGATTGTGATTGCAGAGTTTTTTAATATTCCTGTCAACAAGGAGGCAAGGAAACAATGTATCAAAGTGAGTTGTACCAAAATCTTGTTCAAGCGTTTTTTTTTTTTTTTTTGCCAGCAGATTGTAACGTGGGTGGGAAAGTTGAGTCGGCAGAATCAATTTCTGTTTCTAACAAAATAGGAGATTACAATTTTGATCCTTTGACAACACTTCGTCTAAAAGAATTAGATCTAGAACTTAAGAAACAGGAGCATGAAACTCAGCTGTTAAAATTAAGAGCGCAGGAAAAAGAGGTGGATCGAGATATTAGGCTTTGAAAGTTGGACCTCGAAGTCCAGGCATTTAATAGTAGGCCGGTTCCATTGCCTAGGTCTCGTCCTCCCTCTACCAGTGTTCTTGCACTGGTAGAAATAGTTTTTAATGTGGGGAAGTATGTCAAAATTGGTCCCTCCCTTTCGTGAAGGTGAAGTGGATACATACTTTGTTGCGTTTGAGCGTATTGCCACAAGATTGAACTGGCCAAAGGATTTGTGGGCTCTTTTGGTGCAAAGCAAAATAGAGGCGTGTGCGGCATTGTCAGGTAAGAGCTCATTAGATTATGACACTGTAAAGTCTGCAGTGCTCCGTGCATACAAATTGGTCCCTGAAGCGTATAGGCAAAAGTTTAGGTTATATTCAAATTTGCCTAGCCAAACTTATACTAAATTCGCGAGAGTAAAACGGGTACTGTTTGAGAAGTGGTGCTTCGCAAGTAGGGTTACAGCTTATGAAGAACTTCAGGAACTTATGTTCCTGGAGGATTTCCTGAAGGTGTCATAATTCATTTGAATGAACAAAAAGTAAGTAAACTTGCTGAGGCAGCAGTTTTGGCTGACGAGTATGTGCTTGCACACAGAACTGTCTTCCCTTCTGTGCGTTCTGTTAAAACTTCCTCAGAAGAGAAAACGGCTAAGAAATTGTCAATGGCTAACCCTGTTAAATCTATTTTGCAAGGATTGAAGAGAAACGAGGATAAGTGGGTATATTTTTACTGTCTTGATCCAGGGCATTTAATTTCAAATTGTAAAGCCTGGAAACAGGAAAACTCTGCTAAGTCTAAGAATGTAGTGTTTATTAATACCGTTTCTGAGAGTAATGCTGTAAGTCTACAATCTGGTCTGAGTACTTTTAGTCCGTTTGTAATGAGAAGCTCGGTAGCTCTCTTCAAGGACTCTGACTTTAAGTCAATCTTAATGCTTAGAGATACTGGAGCAGCGCAGTCTCTAATTTTGGACAGCGCCCTTCCATTCTCTACCGGCTCGTATACTGGTGCTAACATTCTAGTCCGTGGGATTGAATTGGGCTGTGTCTCGGTTCCGCTGCATAGAATTCATCTGACCTGATTCGTCTGACCTTGTTTCAGGTCTTGTGAACATTGGCGTACGTTCGCAACTGCCTGTTGAAGGGGTATGCATGATTTTAGTAAATAATTTAGCAGGTGGCAAAGTCTTTCTTTCTCCAATTGTGTCTGAAGAACCTGATTGGTCTGCTCAAAATGATTTCTTCGTGCAGTTTTCTGCTACTTTCCCAGTGTGTGCTGTAACCTGTGCCCAATCACAGAAATTTGAAAATGTGATTGATCTTTCTGATTCCTTTCTGTTTTCTCCACAGACTGTAAAGAGTGAACTTTACATCAGTCCAGTATCGTCAGAATTAAATGGCATGAGCAGTAAAGTTAAACACCCGTTAAAAGTCAATAGAATACATTCCAGTTTTTGGAGAACCATTTGAGAGGCTCATTATTGATTGTGCAGGCCCAATACCTAAAGCTAAAACTGGTCACCAATACCTTTTAATGATTATGTGTGCTAGTAGTCGGTACCCTGAAGCTGTTCCTCTGCGATATATTCAAGCTAAAACAATAGCCTGTGAACTTATTAAGTTCTGTTCACTTTTTGGCTTACCGAGAATCATTCAAAGTGATCAGGGTTCCAATTTCACCTCTAATCTGTTCAAGGAGGTAAAAAAAGAGTTGGGTGTAGAGCATCAGTTGTCCACTGCATATCATCCAGAATCACAAGGAGCTCTGGAAAGGTTCCATCAAACCCTGAAGTCTCTGTTGTGTACATACTACACTAAGACTGGTAAAGTTTGGGTGTAAGGTTCGCCATTTCTAATGTTTGCATTGAGAGGAACCGTTCAAGAATCAATAGGATTTAGCCCCGCTGAGCTGGTTTTTGGTCATTCAGTTCACCACCAACTAAAACTCTTAATTGAGCAGTTCCTGGCTAAGGAACCCCCTCATAAGTCTGTGTTAGACTATGTGAGCACTGTGCGAGAGCATCTATACAAAGAGTGGGAGATAGCTAGAATTCCTCTTGTTGAAGCCCAATCCAAAATGAAGCTTCGCTATGACAGGGGTAGTCTTCAGCATAGTTTTCAGCTTGGTGATAAGGTCTTGGTACTTCTTCCTGTCTCTGGTTCACCCATGCAGGCAAGGTTTTCTGGACCTTATGAGATCGAGAAAAAGCTGAACGATACAAATGATGCAGTTTCTACTCCTGATCGTAAGCGTAAGTCTCGTGTGTGTGTCACATTAACATGCTTAAGGCTTACATTAGTAGAGACCGTGTTAAGCCTCAAATTTATCCTGTTGACCCTCTTCCTATTGCAGTTAACAGAGCTATTATCTTGTCTTCTGTGTACTCTCCTCAGTTAGATGGTCTTTTGAGTAAGGATGCCATTTCTTCATGTGGTACGTTGTCCAACTCTGCCACCTTGTCTAACTTGGAGTCACATCTTTCTTATTTGCCTGCAGTTTAGTGTGATTGTGTGGTCAAATTCATAGAAGAATATCGTATGCTGTTTAATGATGTACCGTCACAAACAACTGTGGTCACTCATGACATTGATGTTGGTGAATGCAAGCCTATCAAACAGCATTCATATTGTGTAAATCCCCACAAGCACCAAGTTATGAAAATCGAGGCAGAGTACTTGTTGAGTCACGGCTTTGCAGCATCAAGTCAGTGGAGTCTGTGGAGCTCACTGTGCATGCATGTACCTAAACCTGATGGCTCGTGGCGATTTTATACTGATTTCCGTAAGGTGAATGCTGTAACTAAGCCTGATTCCTTTTCTCTTCCCCGAATTGAGGACTATGTTGACCGGGTGGGATCAGCTAGTTTTGTTACCAAATTAGATCTGTTAAAAGGATACTGGCAAGTTCCTTTGACACCCCATGCCTTGGAAATCTCAGCATTTGTGACCCCCGATTGTTTCCTTCAGTATACGTCCATGGCTTTTGGCATGAGAAATGCACCAGCAACATTCCAGCGGTTGATGTTGAAGATACTATCAGGTGTGTCAAACTGTTAAGTCTATTTAGACGACATAGTTATTTACTCTGCAACTTGGGAGGAACATATGCAAACACTTGAGTTGGTGTTTAAGTGATTGCTGGAAGCTCATCTTACCTTAAGCTTAGCCAAATGTGAATTTGCTAAGGCAAGAGTGACCTACCTTGGCAAAGCCTAGGCCTGTTTAAGCTAAGGTAGAGGCTATTGTGGAGTTTCCAAAGCCAAGTAATAAGCGGGAGCTACGCTGTTTTCTGGGAATGACTGGATACTACCATGGTTTTTGTAAGAACTTTGCTACTGTTGTCACACCCTTAACTTGATCTTCTTGAAGCAGAACAAAAATTTGTGTGGGATACTGCATGTGAAACTGCATTTAATTCTGCTAAAGATCTGTTATGTTATGCTCCTGTGATGTCTGCTCCAAATTTTGACATGCCTTTTGAGCTACAGGTGGATTCTAGTGGGGCTGGTGCTGGGGCAGTGCTGCTGCAAGAAGACAAGGTGGGAATTAAACACCCAGTATGCTACTTCTCGAAAAAGTTCACCAGGTGTCAAAAAAATTAGAGTACCGTGAAAAAGAAAACAACCCTCTAGTTTTCCTGTCCCGTATGGCAAACTCAAACCAGAGACTAAAGAGATGGTCAGTGATTCTGCAAGAGTTTGTGCTTGATATAAGGTAGAAAAAAAGGAGTGGATAATGTAGTAGCAGATGCTTCATCAAGAGGCCATAGTGATGACTAACCCACTTATGAAAAAGATGCAATATTTTTTTTTACAAACTAGGATTTTGTTTGGCAAGTTTATAGTTTGTAATTGCGGGTGGGGGTGTTGCGCCCAGAGACGTATTCAAATGGTTGGTTTTAACTGTGTTTTCTTTAACGTGTGTTTGTTTGCTTTTTCCTGTGTTTCTTTCTCTTTTTTTCCCATTGGCTCCTCCTACTCCATCTCAGGTAGCTGATTGTCTTCAGCTGTGCCTGCTTACCAGCCCAGACAGAGGTAGCATAAAAGCAGAAAAGAAGCTGCCAGAGAGAGAGAAATGTTCCCACAAGAGCTTTCTCCAGAGCATTGTCTTTGTCTTTGTCTTTGTCTTTGTCCTGTCCTGTCCTGTCCTGTCCTGCCCTGCCCTGCCCTGCCCTGCCCTGCCCTGCCCTGCCCTGCCCAGCCCAGCTTGTTGTAGCAGATTGTAAATTAGTTGTTGAACATGATAACTGCCTAACTTTCTACTTTTGGTATTGTATCTCTTTCTTTATTTAACAGCTGTAAGTATCTAACATGTGTTATTGGATGTTTATTTGGAAGCTGTAGGGAGGTGGGTGCCATTTTTGTTGTACTCTGTTTTCTCCTGTTTTGGGGCCAGGAAGGGAGCTAGAGTATTATTGTGTTATTTATTTTCTTTTCTTTGTAGCTTAAAAAGAGGTTTACTACAGTTTTGTTTGTTATTTTGGCCTTGTCCTCTCCTGAAGCCATTGCTTCCCTTTTCTTTTTTATTCACAATACCTTGTCCTTATTTCTTTAACTATAAATAAAGACCTTAACAGTAATTTGTTTGATTGTGGTGCTGTGGCAGGGCTCAGACTAATGCTCTTTAAACTTTTAATCTTTGCTGCGTCCGTTTATACCCCAAGACTTATTTTGGGACGTAACAGTATGATAGTGAGTAAATAATGAGAGAATATTTATTTTTGGGGTGAACTATAACTTCATCTGGTGACATTTAACTTAAATACAATTTTATTTTTTTTAATAATGTGTTTATTTTAATGGTTGCTTGAAACAGGCCTACTTTTGCGTTTTAAGAGAACACACAAATATAAAGTATATTACCAGTATACAGCAGTCATGCGGAACGATGTCTTCAAACGGTGCCTGTTTTGTAAGCGTCTTTTGACCATCGCTATTTTAATTGACTGCAAAAAGAAAATGTTTACAGAGAGAAGAAACGCAGGGGGCTTTTTTTTTTTTTAAATCAGCATTTTATTTTCTCCATTTACTATTTTAACTACACACAATACTTGCAGAACAGTGATGTCATTAAGTTGACCCACGAACGCTGGTGGTTCGTATCCATTCACAGATCCATTCAGGTGCATTAGCGGAGGTTGTAACTGTGCCTGTCTGTTTGACTCTTTGTTTTCTTTGCGTCATTAAACGTGAGGTGAACCGACCGATGTGCCAATGCTTCCAGACCCGTGGATGGCAAATGGTACGGTTCATTTTATGTTATTTCTTTACCGTTAACCGTCACACCCCTAAAAAATACTGTATGTGGCGCTTGTGTTTCCTGTTTCACACAGAGCAGTGCATCAGTGCATTGCCCTGTAAGGCTGTTATAAATCCACTAGATGGCGCCAATGTTCATCAACAAAACCAGAAAAAATGATCTCTCTCTATGGCTAGTTATTGTTCGTCTTGTCTCTCTCCCTCAGCCTTTCAGTGGTGACCAACATGCCAATGAAATGTTAACATCATGCACTTGTACAATAAGAGAGAAACCAGCATGATGTACAACTGTAATTTGGCTGAATAGCAACGGCTGAAATTGCTTTGCTTTATCAAAACTGACACGGCTGCGCAGCCCTCTGCTCACAGACATTATTGACCAAACTTGGCTAATAATTGGGAACACAGACTGCTTCACATCTTTGCCCAACCGCAATGCTGACATGTGATTATGTTAATGTCCTAATACTAAAGTGTTTACACTTTTGTGACTGCAAAGGGATGACACTGTAATTCTGCACCATTGCCAAGTTTACACACTGGAGATTGAAACATGCAGTGTTGATAGACATTTGTCACAGTGTAATCACTTGTATTTTTTTTCACTGTAAGTGTGCAATTTTTTTTTTTTTTTTTTTAGTCATTAATAAACCCAGAAGCTTTGTATTGTATTAGACAAAACAAAGCTTGTTTTTCCCTAAACAAAGCAACCACTCTGGCTGCCATTTTGCCAGGTGCCATATGCAGGTTATTTTTTACATCAAGACAGCATACTCTGGCAGGCCAGCAATCAATTTTTATTGCAAGCTGTTCCTGTGAGAAGAGATCTGCCTTACAGGAACAGAACTCTGATTGTGAATTAGTGAGCTGATCTGCAGGTCTGTCCTACTCTCGTATAGATCAGAGGTAACTTGGGAAGCAGTACTCATACCTCAGCACTGACCCTCTTTTATTAGAGTGCTGCTTTGCCAACAAAATCCAACATCAGACAACCTCTAGTCATGACAGTATGAGGATGACAGACGTAGAGGGGGAAGAAGAGAGAAAAGGGAAGTAAAGAGCGAGACAGTGGCGCCGGTCGGATCCTGTATTTTTTGTATTGGGCTATCAGAGCGTGTCGAGCTGGGGCAGTCAGCCAGCAGCCGGCTAATGGGCAGCGTTGGGTCGACTGTGACTAAAGGAACAGCGACAGATCCCATTGTCTCATCCTCATGTAGATACAATGTCCTGGACAGTTCAGCCCAGTGCAGAAGTTGTGTGTAAGCATAACCCCCATGCTTGTTTAAACTTAATGGAACACAATGGATTGGATAATCACTGACTCTAGGATGGCCTGTTCCCTTTGTCTGTCCAAGGCTGTCGGAGTGCATGAACACACATATGCAAGCTCTCCATTGCCAAACACATTTTACTCACCCTTTTCTCATTGCCTATTCACAGGCATCATGAAAAACATATTGCCAGCCTTCCTTGCTCATCAGACTCATCGCATTGCTAAGGATGTTCTGGCTATTGGGTGGACGGCGTTCAGGCAGTGAGCATGCAAGTGTGCGAAGAGGGCTCTGGCTGAGGAATGAATTCATTAGGCAACATTTTTGTGGGGTATAACAAATGTGGTTTGGTGCAGTGATGTGGGACAGTGCTATGCAGCATGGCAATGGCTCTTAACAGTTGATTGGCACCCCTCAAGTAATTTGCTAGATTTTCCAGTCAAACGTGAAGCTGCCATGACCATCCAGAGAGAGCGAGAGAAAGTTGAAATCAGAAAAGAGGAGAACGTGTGTACACATTTGAAATATGTCTCAAGTTTCCTCTTGATCTTTCTCTTCCTCTACTTTCTAACCTCCTATATTAGTGGCCGATGAAGTGACCATGGTGTTCTTCCCAGAGTCTACCTGTCACTGCAACTATCTGGCTATCGTTTGGTGTCTTCCTGTCTTCCTTCTCTGTCCTGTCTCTTTCAGTGTCTTTCCATCCACATGGCAGCTTCTAGGTTTATACTGACACTGCTGGACTAATCAAAGTCTCTTCCTCCATTCCTTCACCTGAGAGCCTGTTTTCTGTCGCCCGTACTCCTTTCAGTGTCTCAACAGCACATTGCTGGCACAGTACTACCCACACTAGTGAGTTGGGACTCCACAGCGACAGACCAGTGCCAATTCTTGGACACAAAAATGAAAAGAAGTCTATAAATAACTCACATTCTTAAACAACTACAATGAAAGGTGGTGCACTAAAGTTTGAGAGTTTAGACAGTCTTGGGGTGTACAGTGGAGGACAATGCAGATCGGATTTTGCTGCAGTGTGAGAGTTTAGGACAGCACACCACAGTGGTAATAAATCCCACAGAAACCACATCTCAGACTGTAACATCTCTCCACTGGTCAGGAACAGCATGGTCACTGCCAGAGCGCTCAGCTGATTCCCTGAGAAGTGTGGCCCACTTCAGCACCCCTGAATGGAACAGCACAATGTCCCTGTTCTCAGCCTGTCATGGCTTGTGCTGTTTTACATCTTGCCTTGTGCTGCACCAAGTATCAGTTACTACAGTGTAAATACTTTCAACCATATATAATATTAATCTAATAATTGAACAAATATTTTTCTCAAAAAAATGGGAGAAATTATTATGAGTAAAATATAACAAGTATATTCTAATTAACATTTTTCATTTTTTTTTGTACACCTACAGTAATTGACTAGGAATGTTAAATTGTTCAGCCATGAAGGTAGGAAGGTAGCTCTCTAGGAGCAGGGTTGGTCACCCTAGTCTAGATTGTCTCCACACATAGTGAGGAGTATGGTTCAAGTGGCCAACAATTCTCCAAGGTTTCACAACTGGAGAATTACAGAAATTGGTTGGGACTTGGAATCAGAAAGTCTCCAAAACCACAACAAGTTGTTTGAGAGGGTTTCAAGAAAAAAGCCTCTGCTCTCACCCAACAACAAACTCAAGCATCTTCAGTTTGCCAGACACTACTGGATCTTCAAATGGGACCGGGGTCTATGGTCCGATGACACAAAAATAGAGCTATTTGGCAGCAAACACCAAGAGACGGGCAGAGACGGGTTTGGCACACACAGAGAGGTATCCATATCAAAAAATACCTCATGCCCATGGTTAAATATGATGGTGGATCTTTAACGTTATGGGCTGTTCTTATGCCAGAGGTCCATCTTTATGCCAAAATGGACATCTTGTATGGTTATATGACACCAACAGATAAAAAAAATCAATACCTGACTGCCTCTACCAGAAAGCTTAAAATCTTCCAGCAGGACAATTATCCAGAACAAACATCAAAATCAACACAAAAATGGTTCATTGACCACAAAAGCAAGGTTCTGCCATGGCCATCCCATTCCCCTGACCTGAACCCCATAGAAAACCAGTGGGGTGAACTGAAGAGGAGAGTCCACCAATGTGTATTAAAATAGTAAACTGAGTTGCATAGTTTTATTGTTATTACTTCAGGCAAGAAGAAATGTTCTAAAATGTTACACCTGTACTATTTCCGGTTAAAAATTACAGTTAACAGCCAATGTGTTGACCTATGAACAGCCTAGGAGGGTTAAGGCTGAGCAAAAACAAAATTGTCTATACAAGCATCGCAAATTATCCTCTAATACTTGCACACACTTAAGGCCTTGTAGTTATTGTGCTTCCAGTTACATATATCAGTTATACTGTGAATCAGTTTATTAAGTGTTCACCGTGATTAAGTGTTCCTGTACTTCAACTGTTACAGCGGTAGCTATGCAAAGCTTATGGGTTAGATTCCCAGGGAACACCCCACACACACACACACTTATAAAATGTATAACTTCAATGCTTTGTAAGTCGCTTTGGCATATGCGTCAAATGCATAAAAGTGTTTCTCACAATTATAGAGCCTTTGATAAAACATGGACATTATTCCAGAGAAGAACTAATGCATATGCATTTGTAGACTGAATAAAAACATTCACTAAATGCTTTTTAATTTTAATTTGACAGTTAAAGTAGTGGTAATGTACTAAAATACAAAATAGAGAAGGGAACATAATTGGAACCTTGCACCAGCAAGACTTGAATCTTAAACCCACATGAGCACCACAGGTTTGTTTTATTAGCTGATGCACTAACCACTGCTCCACAGGAAGTCCATCAGCAAAATGTTATATTTTAGCCCAAGGTTCTAATTGAGCAGCCAGTTCTGCAAGTGAATGTCAGATCTCTGGCAAACATACAGGTTTTTTTTATTGATGCTCTTTTTTTCTGAATTTAAAAGTGATGACTCCATCAGTTTTGTGTGTGAGATAGTGTTTGTTGCAACTGTCAAGCTTAGGGTCTTCGAGGGATGACGGATAGAGAGTGTGAATGAGTATGGAGGAGGAGAGGTGACAGTTGGAGACCTGCTGCTGTGGGCACAGTGTGTGTGAGAGCACTTACATGTGCTTACATAGCAGTGAAGCTGTAAACTAAGCAAGAGCAAAAATAGGGAAAAATTACAGCAAAGACTGACTGCACAAATCGAATATTTATCTCAGTGAAACAAGCAATACAATCAAGATGCAATGTGAGGATTAAAGGGAATGTATGAAAGGAGTGTCTGTCTTTGGGGAAAGAGAGAGAATATGAAACAGAGAGATGGAGAAATGTGCAGCAGTTGGGGTAATACAAAGATTGTGTACATTACTTCTGCTGCACTGATAAAAACTAACTCTGTGTAACAATGTTCATGAAAGGAGATAGCAGGAGCCGGGTGATCAGTCCAGATTTCGTGTATATTTACACTCTCTAACAAAAAAACAGCCTTCTAGCAGCAGCTAAAATTAGGCTTTCCGCCACACCCACTCTAATATGTCTGGCTTCCTTTTAAACTATCCCACACACCCACTAGAACAAGAAACAGGTGTTAGACTCATTATAAACAGGCGACAATACTTAGCAATCTCCCGATCTTGCTCTCCATTCACACACTAACGCCCACCCTCTGCAGTACCCCCCAAAGGACCCCCCTTTTCTGGAGAGAAGTCCGTAACAGTCATCTGTGCCCCTGGTCTGTGGACCACTTTGAACTTAAAAGGCTGAGGAGCCAGATACCAACGGGTGATCCATGCATTGGTACCCTTCATGCGATGGAGCCACTGGAATGGGGTGTGGTCCAAACAGAGGATGAAATCCCATCCCATGAGGTAATACCGAAGTGTGAGGACCACCCACTTGATGGCCAGAAACTCCTTCTCAACGATGCTGTACTTCACATCTCTTGGCGAGAGCTTCCAACTAATGAAAAGCTCCTCCCCCTCGACCCGCTGGGACAACACGGCTCCCAACACTCTGTCCGATGCGTCAGTCTGTAAAACAAAAGGGAGAGTTAAATCAGGAGCACCACAAAGCACAGCTTTCATCTGCATAAAGCCTGTTTGCATGGCTCCGTCAACTGGACCGGGTCTGGGGCTCTCTTTCTAGTGAGATCAGTCAGTGGGCTGATGGCATACAAATAATTAGACGCAAACATTTTATAGTAGCCAGACAGCCCCATGAACCATCTCATCTCCTTTTTGGCCTTGGGTCTCAGGCAAGCCACAATCCCTGCGGTCTTATCAATTAGGGGATGCACCTGCCCTTGACCCAAGTTGAAACCCTGATACCGTACCTCCACACTTCCAATTGTGCACTTCTTGGGGCTTTCCATGAGTCCCGCCCACCGCAGCAACCTCAGAACCGCCCTCAGATGCTGCATGTGCCGCTGCCAATGATTACTGTATATAATGATGTCATCCAGATAGGCAGGACCCCCCAAAAAATGAACAGAAGGGTCACAAATTGGTGTAAGCCAAACGGTGTGGAGAAGGCCATTTTCTCACAGGACATTGGAGTTAAGGGGATCTGCCAATATCCCTTTTTCAAATCCAGTGTCGAATAAAAATGAGCCGTGCCTAACCGACTGAGCAGTTCATCAATACGCATTGGATATTCATCAAATTTAGACACTGCATTGACCTTTCTATAATCCACACAGAACCAGACCGAGCCGTCGCTCTTCAGAACCAGCACAACCGGGCTGGCCCAGTCACTGTGGGATTCTTCTATTACCCGCATATCGAGCATGACATTTAATTCTTCCCGAATCACTTTTTTTGTGCTCGGGTAATCAGTAGGGACGGTTGTGTACCACTACCCCTGGTGTTATTTCGATATGGTGTTCTAGAAGGTTCGTACAACCGGGAAGAGGCGAGAATACATCACAGAATTCTCTTTGCAACCGGGCCACGTCCGTGACTCGTGATGGGGAGAGGTGGTCTCCACAAGTGACCAGGGTGCCTTGATTGGCTTTTACATTCACCTTCAGCTCCTCCCTCTCCAATACCTCCGTCACCAACGCCATGGGGACCACCTCTCTCCACAATTTTAAGAGTTTGAGGTTGTAAAGTTGCCGTGCTCTTCCCCTATCCATTCGTTTAACCTCATAATTGACTTCCCCTACTTGCTGCGTGACCTCAAAGAGCCCTTGCCACTTTGCGAGTAATTTAGAGCTTGATGTGGGTAGTAATATAAGGACTTTATCTCCCTGTGTAAATTCCCGTATCCAAGCTCCCTTTCACTGCTGGCTTTGACGTTCTTGAGCCTGTAGCAAATTCTCCTGTGATAGCTACCCCCAATGTGTGGAGTTTTGCTCTCAGGTCAAGAACGTATTGAATTTCATTTTTGCTGTTTGAAGGTCCCTCCTCCCAATTTTCCCTCACGATATCTAAGACACCGCAAGGCTTACGGCCATACAATAATTCAAACGGGGAGAACCCTGTGGACGTCTGCAGGACCTCTCATACTGCGAATAACAGGGATTCAAGCCACTTATCCAAATTCTGAAAATCTTCATGCACAAACTTACAAATAATATTTTCAGGGTTTTATTAAACCGTTCGGCCAAGCCGTCCATTTGTGGGTGGTACACATGAACAGTTCAAGGATGGGGAAAGAGTAGGTGGGAACCGGCTGAACTGTAAACATACTATTTTAATGTCAAACTTAACTTAAAACAAACATAAACAAACACAGACACACATGCAACGTGGCCGCGTTCATCTCTCTCTCTCAAATTGGTGCCTCTGACTCCCCTTTATCTCGCCCTCACACTGATCAGCTGATTCACAATCATGGCCCAGCCACGCCCTACTCCTTGTCACACTCCTCCCCTGCCCGATTCATACCTGGGTGCCACCGAATATGCGAGTGCAATGTCTGGCTGAAGACGTTGAATATCAATCACTCTCATTTGGTCAAAGACGTGCTGAAGAGTCTCATGTCTGATCCAGAGGGTAATCCCCACAGTGAATCCTCTAAGGGCTGGGGAAGCTGAGACTTCCCCCTCCCTTACGTTATCCTGACGCGAAGTTGACGTAGATGGCCCCGGCTCTGCCTCTACAGCCAGCGCATCACAAATCCCATACCGTGACGGTCTGTTACAGGATTCATCCAAACGTATTTCCCTTAATAAAGTGGAAAGCACTGGCTAATTTGTGCCCAAAATTAGCTGATGGGTGATGCGGGAACTAACCGCTGCCTCAACACTATGCTTTTGTCCCCGGAATTGAATTCTCACTGTCACTACAGGATAATCGTGGATATCCACATGCACACACCTTACCTTCACCTTGTGACTAGTATCCAGAGCTTCGCCTCAAACCAGGTATTGATGGATGGAGGTTTGGCTGCATCCAGAATACATCAAGGCCTGGTATGTACCCCCCTTAATACTCACAGGTATGCGGTATATCCCAGCTCGATTGGGGGGCCTGTGGTGCATCGGGACCCGGACTAATGTCCCCACCTCCATCACTGCTGGGTGAAGTCATGTTGGAGCTGTGGGGAGCCCGGGCATTTTCGGGACCAATGCCTGGGCTCCACGCAGCTCCAACATGACTTCGCCCAGCGGTGAGGTTTCCGTAGTGGCAATTCTTTCTCTGATCTTGGGTTTTTTTATGTTCATAAAAGGAGAATGCAGGAGCCAGGTGATCAGTCCACGTATGGTGCTTATTTACGCTTTCAAACAAAAACAAAAATAGCCTTCCTATGTCACTCCAAACCCATTTTTCTTCTGTAGAACACAAAAGATTTATTTGCCATAATGTAAGTAAATAGTAAATGATCTCTCAAAAAAGGACAAAAACACACACTAAAAATGTCATTATGTTTTGTCACGAGATGTAATGATAACTAATGAGGTTTGATATAGTTGCAATATTTGATTTAAGTGCTTTATTAACACGATTTGACTATTTGAAAATCTGTAGTGTCTAAAATCGTAATTTTGCTCTGTTCATCGTCAAAGTGATCGTATGGCTTCAGAAGACTTGTAATATAGTGCGTAAGTGTGACAGGGCTGAGGGCGGGGACGGGTCCTGATGCTACACACCCGGCCCCTAATCAGGCTAATCAAGTCTCAGAGAGGGATAAAGGCCGACTGTAGACTGCAGTGGGACAGAGAGAGAGATTTACAGGCAGCTGTCTGACACCTTTGTCTTTTTGGATAAGTTTTTAATTAAAATATTATTTATATTGTCAAGCCAGTTCTCGCCGCCTCCTTTCCATTAATCCCTTTACACTGGTGCCGAAATCCGGGAAGGAGGAGGGATGTGCCGTAGTAAAGTCCTCGCCACCCCAATGGAGCAGCTGCGGCCATCCGTCGGAGGCTGAGCTGTCTGGAAGTGGAGGAACCGCGAGGGGCGGAGGCGCTCTCAACGGAGGAACCTCGAGGGGCGGAGGCGCTCCCAATCAACCGCCTGGAGCGATTACCGCTGCCAGGGGTGGGGGAGACCCCTACCGTCCTCTAAAAATGCCAGGGGCCGGAGGACTGCCTTCGATCCATCCGGGGAGGGTGGAGGAGTGGCCGAGAACCAAGCTACGGCATATCAGAGAACCGGTGAGTCAGCGTTTTTTTTTTTCTCTCTCTCTCTCTCTCCCCCTGCTGCGCCGTGTTGGCATTTCCCTCTCTTTTTTGAAAAGTTTTGTTAATTTGTCACGATCGCCATTACGGCATGTAGGTGCCCCCTTGTCCCCTCCCTCATCCAGGTAGACGGGGATGACCTGCCGAAGACGGGGCCCAGGGAAAGTGTGTGTGTGGGGGGGGGGGGGGAGGAATGCGCGAGAGGAATGTGACAGGTCGGAGGGCAGGGCAGAGTCATGATGCTACACACCCGGCCCCTAATCAGCATAATCAAGCCTCAGAGACGGATAAAGGATGACTGGAGACTGCAGTGGGACAGAGAGATATTTATGGGCAGCTGTCCGACACCTTTGTGTGTTTGCCTTTTTTGATAAGTTCTTCATTAAAATATTGTTTCTATTGTTAAGCCTGTTCTTGCCTCCTCCTTTCCATTAATCCCTTTACAGTAAGTGATCTCAATTATGTTTACTGTGGTTTTATG